>JAPDRK010000003.1:1609527-2136955 GCA_030247875.1 Cladophialophora chaetospira
CGCAGGACAGCACCTCCACTGCTACCTCCTCGAAGCATGACGCACTGAGCCGGGTTTGGTACCATAACATGCTGCAGAGGCAAAGGCGTCGCCGAGCTCTATTTCGGGAACAAAATGCCTTTCTCCTTGTCAAGTCGGGTGATTGCCTTGACCAGACTGACGAATTCGGCCTTCCTGTCGGCCGGGTGGGGGATCACTTTCAAGAGCTGTTTGACCGAAATACCTTCACGAGGAATGGCATTTCTGATGTCTTGTTCTGAGGGAAATGCAATGATTCGAGGTGCTGCGGCAGGTACTGGTATCGGAGAAGCTGCACGTGATGACGGTGCAGGTGGTGACCCCCCAACATTGAGACGAATGCGCCGTGCTCGAGAGGCATCCGACATAGCTGCACCGTCGGTGTCCGTATCGGATCCGGCAGGACTTCCTGCACCTGCGCGTCTGCGAGCCTTGGCGGTCGACGGATCAAGAGTTCCCGGGGCCGATGAGCTGGGCACATTGGCGGGCGAGCCTGGTCTTGAATGACCTGGTGTCGGCTGGGTGGATGAGAGATGTCTTGATTTGACCTTCTTTCTTCTGACTGAAGCATCTGTGCCCGACGCCTCAGACCCGTTGGGTGACGCAGGGCGTTTAAGTGAACGGGAAGAGACGGATTTCTTGGCGCCACCGTCTTCGCGGTCGGTGTCCCGCTTCTCCTTACGGCCTGAAGGGGTGTTGGTACCGGAAGACGGTAAGTTGGACTTTCTCGCCTCCTCTTCGTCCTTCTGCTTGTTGGCCAGCCGTTCTCGCTCGAGGCGTTCCTCTTCTTCGTCGGTCTCGGTCTTCACCAAAACGTTAGCAAGGGGCGAACGCGTTATGAGGAAGAAAAGCTTACCGTCGAATCATACTCAGAGTCACTCCCGTGGTTGTAATTGCGCTCTCGGCGCTCCAGAGCTTTCCTTATACCTTTGAAATTCTTTTTCTTGGCTTCAGCTTCGCGTTTTTCTCGTTCGTCTGCCTCGTCATACTCCTTCAGATCCTTGAAATCGAGGAAATTGGCTTGTAGTTGATCTTCCTTGATACGTGCTTCTGCGATCTTCTGATCTTCGTCCTTGTCGATGAAAAGATCGCCTTCCTCGTCATCGGCAAAATCCTCTTCAAAATCGAGATCCACTTCCTCGCCCGTTCTTCCCGCGAAGGCAGTACTCTTTGAGGCGCCGGAGAACAGACCTTTGCTCTCTTTTGCAGCGCGCTCTTTGAGCTGTTCCTGTACTCGGGCTTCGCGAGAACGAACTAGCCATTCTGGATCAGAGCCACCCTTCTTCATGGCGGCTTCGACCTCTTCGATCGTCATCTTTTGTAAGTTTTCGACCTTTTGCTTGAATTGGTAGACCTTCTCAATGGGAATGAGACGAAACTTCCCAGTCGAAGCATCGACCGCGGGTTCGTAGACGAAAGCGGCATTGGAATCTCTGGAGCCTTGCTGATGCTGGCCGACGAGGCAGTGTCTGTTGTCGAAGTCTTCCAGATGCCACGGAAGTTTCTCTTCGTAGTTTGTCTGTATCCGGCGTTTCTCTTCAGCAGAAAAGTCTGGTCTGTACACTTGTAGTGTTTTCTTCTTGAAGTTCAGCTTCTTGCCAGCGTTTTGAGAAGGAGCGATCTGTGCTAGATTCGCCTCGCGCTCTTTCTGTCTAGCCTCCTTCCGTCGATTCAGTTCCTCCCGCTCCGCCGCGTTCAGCCCGTCCTTGTTGTCGAGCTGGTCTTCCTCTCTCTTTTCCAGATGGCCGGGAGCAGGTGCACGGGGGTCGCGTCTGTGGAGTCTAGCGGGTTTCGCAAATTCGACCTCATTGCGGATGTCTAGCGGCTTTTTGTCTGCCAGCTGCAGAATATGATACCTCAAGCCATCGAGAAGATCTTTCTTCGTAGTGACCAGTCTGAAGTCTTTGTAGGGTATGCCTTCAGCAGTAACTCGAGGGTCTGTGAATCCGCTGACGCGTTCGCGATCTGGGACAGTTGGCCTGGAAGGAGAGGGTGCTCGAGGACGACCTTGGATGGCGCCTGTCTGAGGTTTCGGTTGACCATTCAGAGTTGGGGGAGTAAGGTGTCCGTTTGCGCGTCCGGTAGGAGCATACTTTGCGACAGGTTTGGCCTTAGGGCCTTTAAAGAACGGGTCAGCTGCTTTTTTGCGTCTGATCACAGGCTTGTTGGCGGAACCGCCATTTGCGGTGGGATTCATCGCGTTGATAATGTGCTAAAACAGCATTGGAAGAGATGAGAAGCAGTGTGCAGATGCGTCGGTAAAATGAGAACAAAAAGTCAAAGGATGGTGGTTCCGAAAATGTAGGATTGTTGACGAGATAACTTTGGTGGAATGCGGGAGACGTTCGTCGCGGCTTCACTTCATCGTCAGCGGCAGGAATGCAGGACTTTGAACTCTGCCACGCAAGGGCGGGCTGCGGCTGGTTCTCCAACGAAAACTTGCCAAGCACAGCGGCTATTAACAGCAGGTGGAACGTCACGCTCGGTCACCTATCAACAGGCTAGACGCTGAATGGGTGCCTATTCTTATTGTGACTGGAGGGCTGCATGGTTCGGATGAGGGCCTGTGTGCCGCGGCGGGCCTCCGCATGAACAGGTTGTGAACTTATCTGAACTTCACTCAACCGTCAACCAGCCTTTCAACCTCCCACCTGATCGTCACTGCCATTCACTTCTCGAAGAAATTCTTCTCACCCGCCCTGTTGTCCGCTGGTGAATCCGATGAAGTTCTTGGCGGACCAAAAATTCTTTTCTACCTTCGTTTCACCACACACTCATTACCGCGACATCAACTTCTTCATGTCTTCGATTCTTCTCCGCAATCCCAGAACCGCTTCAGAAAACTGTAACTTCATCTGACTAGCCTCAAAACTCATCACACAAGTTATGGACTCAGCTAGTGACTCGTCCAACTTCTCGAATCACGTCCTCGGCCAACTTCATGAGATGGCTCATCAAGCCTCGATACGAGGAAGAGGCAACCGTGGTAGAGGTCGAGGCCAAGCCAGATCTGGATCTTCCTGGTCTCAGCCGCAACAACAACCACACTACCCCACGTTTCAACAGCAACCACCCTCCCTCACTTCTGACTCATTTCCACCCCTGGGATCACGGCCACCATCTGCTCCTCAAAGCGTTGCATCCAGTCAATCACAGCCCCGATATCAGCCTGACCACCAGAACATTGCTTTGAACGATGTGCGTCATGGTACTCCTAGACAGTATCAAGAGCTCGCACGGGGCAACTATCAAGGTGGTCGCGCTTTCAGCGCACAGCAACACCGACCACAGCTGATCTTACAACAGCCGCCTCCGCCAGCCCGCCCAGCCCAGTACCACACCAATGGCCGACCACAGCCACGCCATGGTCAGCTCTACAATCCCAATGCTGGCATGCATTACGGTACTGCTCAACAACAACGAGCTATGAGACACCAGATTATGAAGCAATCCGACTATCTCACTGGAATCGGTAGAAAGGCTTACGACGAATACAAATTCACTCAGGAAGAAAAAGACGTCAAGGAAAAGTTCCGACTCGACCTTGAGAAGACTGCACGGAATGCGCTCGGTGCCGATTATCCCGACCTACAACTCGACGAGGTCAAGTTGAAGTGCTATGGCAGCTTGGCCAATGGCTTCGCGCTGAAGAACTGTGATATGGACCTTCTCCTGTCCTTGCCTGAATATGGACACCCTGAGCCCGATAAGCCAGCCGCGACCGTGTCACCCGACGGCGAGCAGGTTGAAGTCTCTGATGAAGGGGAGGAAGAGCATGGATTCAAGGCCGATGTCCAGCGCACTCTGGAGAAGACCTTCCTCGACCACGAATACGGTGCTCGCCTCCTTACTCAAACTCGCGTCCCCATCTTGCGTATTTGCCAGACCCCAACACCTCAGTTGCTTGAGAATCTTCGTATGGAACGTGCTGAGTGGGAGAAGGCCATCAACCATACCGATGCGGCCCAAGAAGCTTTGCAGGAGTCCGAAGTCCCTACTGCAGAACTTGATGCAGTTGAGCAAGCCGTAACTGATCTCAGTCTCACCGCACAGGCTCAGCCGGCAAAGCGAGGTAACCGTGGGAACGCAGGCTTGGAGTTCACTGATGACTGTGGCATCCAATGCGACATCAACTTCTCCAATTTCGTTGCTCTGCACAACTCGACCTTGCTCCGACTCTACCACGGTTTCGACACTCGCGTCAAGGAAATTGGTATCTTTGTCAAGATTTGGGCCAAGAAGAGGGACATCAACACACCTTACCGTGGCACATTGTCCAGCTACGGTTGGATTCTTATGGTGCTCCACTATCTGATGAATGTCGCCACTCCGCCGGTCATCCCCAATCTGCAGTATCTTGCTAAAACCGAAGATTCCTGGAACCCAGACAGGCAAATCGAGTTGTTCGAAGGTTTCGATGTCCGCTTTGTTCAAGATCATCAAGGTCTCGAGGAGATTCAGCAAGAGATGTCCAAGAACAGAAACCGAGAGTCTGCAGGACAATTGCTTAGAGGATTCTTCCAGTACTACGGCACCAATCAGGGTTTTCATTGGACACGGGACATAATATCCATCAGAACGAAGGGTGGCATCGTCTCTAAGCAGGCCAAAGGCTGGACCGAGGCAAAATGGCAACAAGGCCAGAACAAATCAGTCCGCAATCGGTACTTGGTTGCTATCGAAGATCCTTTCGAGGTCGAACACAACATCGCTCGCACTGTGGGCCACCACGGCATTGTTACAATCCGCAACGAATTCCGTCGTGCTTGGAGCATTATTGAGAGGATTGGCACAGAGGAAGAGGTTCCGGCCGAAGAATTCCTTACTCCTATCATCGATCGTGTCGATACACTCAAGAAGGACCTCGATGCTTACAAGCAGAGACAGCTGCAATTGAGGCAAGAAGTGGAGGCCAAGGAGAAAGCAATGCTCCAACAGAGAGAGGCAGAGAAGTCTGAGCTACAAAACGCTGGTACGTGGGGAGATTCCGATCAGGGAAATGCTCAGACCAATTCCTCTCCCAAAAGTGGCCGCAAATCAACGGACCCGAAGCTGACCTCGACATCACCGGTGCAGGATCCGAAGCGATCGAAGCCGTCAGGGAGCTGGCGACGGCGAAAAGTGACAGTTGATAAAGAGGACGAAGATGAAACCATTGAAGGCGCTGATGCGGAAGAAGAGCAGTCAAATGCCAGTCTTTCACTGCCAGAAGTCAAAGAGGCGCACAAAAAGCACACCGATGGACTGACTTCTCGGACAGAAGTCATATTCGCCAATGGCTTTGATCGTGACGGAAATCCTGTTGCTTGGGATATCGAAACCCAGGAAGGACGATGGCTACACTGGAGAGATGTGAAAATTAGAAGTGGCACCTTCCGGTCATTTCGCAACGAAAATTACTGCGAGCTGAATGAGCAGTGCCCGTTTGACAGCAGACGACCTAGTCCATACGAAGGAAAAGCAGGTCATGAAATTGTGCAGAGATTCGATCTAGAACGACCGCCGTGGCCAGCGAATAAGTCGAACAGCGTGGACATTGCCACCAACGTCGTCGGACAGCTGATTCCGTGGGATAACACAACGCGGGGTGGCCGATGGCTCCGAAGACGTGACGAGCACATGCGTCTTGGGACATGGAGAGAACCTGTATGGCGAGGAAGGGGCATGTCTGTGTACAGTCGACTGAGCCGGGCGTTCCCCTACAACCCGGAAATGACGTACAAAGAGCTCAACGAAAAGAATGAAACGCTACGCCAATATCACAAGTTCTCATTCCGGCGCGCTGAAGTACTCCCTCAAAATCTTCCGGCACTCGACACAGAGCTCTCATCACAACACCAAAATAACCGGCTCTCCTCGTCTGGTGTGGTTAGGCGAGCAGAACCAGACAATGGCAAAGTGTCGAGTCAGGGCACAGTGACCGCGGAGAGTGATAACATCCCTCAGGACAGTCCCTCCTTCGCCTGCTCAACTTCTTCACAATTGAATCGGTCTCCTAATGCCACACCTCGTTCTGATGGGCATCCTTCCCAAGAAACTCTATCTGACAAGGACCCTACAACACCTCCCAACAGTGAACGTGTCCCAAATGTTGACTTTCTCCGCATGCAGCGCTTAGCATTCTTCGCGAAACACAGTACATCATCAAGAAGCGACGTCGATACAAATGATCACTTCTATATTCCAGCAGGTGATGGTAAAGTGGTAAAGCCGGCTGACGAGGAGCTCGAAACACCCATAACGTCCAACCGCACTGAAGTTCTGGTGCGCTCACATCAAACCATCGTGCCGAAAAACATCCCTCTTGAGCAAGGAAGTGAGCTCTCTGAGGCAGGAGCAAGCAATACCATCAATCAGGCTGGCAAGCAGTATCCCGAACTCTCCGTGGAAATGAGCGACAGTCCGATCAAGCCGGACTTCAGCATTCGAGTTCCTGCGACACTGTGGCCTAACACGGCGGACAACAAACGCCCCAGGGATAAGGACCCCAAGGTGATGCCGATTCCGCGGAACATTGGCTTCCAGTTCGATCCTCGACAGCTACAAGATCTTGCCATCATTTCCAAAGGTGGTAACGGTTGTGCGCGGGAAGGTGCTCAGTTCAGCCTGGAAGAGGACGAGTATGAATGGGGCGGTGGAGGCGCCATGGGCAACAAGACAAGCACCGGTCCTCCAGTCGCCGGCGCGAGTGGTGGTCACACGCCTTACGAAGCTGGTAGGGGAGATGAAGATGGACTGCTTGACGAGCTTCCCAGGAATTGGGACACATGTACGACTACGAGCTGTTGAGTGTTCAGCAAGAACACAGCAATTGTGCTATCAAACGCGAACTGTACAAGTGGATCAGGGGTGGGAACGATTCGGCAACGACGTTATGATTAAGACACTGGGCAAAGTGTTCAAGGACAACACCGGGAAAGGTGTACGAAGCAATCGGGGCTTCATCAGTCGAGCGGGAGAGAGGAACACAAGCCGCAACACAAAGTGGCATTTGCTTCGATAAGGACTTTCGGTGTTGTCATGCGACGGAGAAAACATCGGGTTTGAACATGAAAACGACACTCACTCTTCTTACCAACTGTATCAGTGTTACCAGGCATCATTAGACGGAGCATTACATTACCTGCGCAAGCAAGACACAGAAGGGCACATCGATAGCAGCCGGTGAGGGCAACCTCCCTGTACATTACGGATAGCTCAGCTCAGCATTCATAGATGCGCAGACACCGCCAGGTAGAAATCGGAAGTATCGATATCAACAATTCGCGTCCTCCATGATCTGCCTCCGACTACGTGTGATGCTCTCCTTGCTGCTCGTCGTGTCTTTCTGGTGTTTCAGGTTCGTCGCAGATTGGCGCCACCTGATTGGCTACAAAGTCGCTACTCGTCGTCAACCACCTCCCTCTACCATCTGAAACCACTACCCCTGCTCTGGAGACATTGCAAAGACTTCCAGCAACCTTTCCTCATCTATCAGTCATTCTCAACCGAGTTTCTCATTATCACAGTAGACTTTGCCTTATACTTGCGCACAGCCTGGCCAGTCCCAGTCCATTTAGTCCCTAATATCAGGAGCGTCATCCATTGTACATAAATCCGTTCGGGCTACACGAAAAAGTTCATCTTTTTTTCTTCTAGATTCAGTAAGTTACAGAGCTTCATCTCGAACCAGTTCCTTGCTGGGATCAAAGCCACGAAGCAAAAGTGCACCAAACCGGTACGATGGTCGTCAAACCTTCAACATCAAAACTTCCCTCAGGGAGCTCAAAAGCCCAACTCACGCCGAAACCATGGTACAGGCACATAACACTGGACCTGATACTCCTCATCCTCGCCAATTCAGTCTTCCACCCCTGGATCACACTCGTCTTCTACCTCTGCCTGGCCTCGGTCCACAAGCACAAGACCCCGCTGGCTTATTACACGCTTTACTACACGGCCGTCCTCGCCGTCGTTGAAATGAGTATATGGCTGAATCATCGGCTCACGTACGGCAAGCATCGGAAAGTCAATTGGGAGGATGAAGTTGTCGTCATTACGGGCGGAGCGCAAGGTTTAGGCCGCACGCTGGCGGAAATGATCATGCGTAAAGGTGGCAAGGTTGCAGTGCTGGACGTGCTGGAACCGGATGAGAGTGCGAGGGAGGAGATGGAGCGGTGGGATCTCGTTTGGGAGAGAGTGGATGTTGCTGATGAGATGCAAGTGAAGGGGCCTGTGGAGAGGATCGTTGACGAGGTAAGTCGTCCACATAATGAAGTACTATTAGGAGAACTCGATGCTGACAAAAATCGACAGCTGGGTCCGCCAACAATCCTGATCAACAATGCTGCATTATCAGTTACCGGTCTGCCTATGGTACCCGCCGACAACATAACAACCCTCTCCTCCGCGGAAGCGACTAAAACGCTCACGACCAACACCCTCTCCCATTTCACAACCCTCTCCATCGTCCTTCCCTACCTCCTCTCCTCCACCCGCGGAGCCCACATAATCACAATCTCCTCCATCCTCTCGCACCTCTCCCCCTCCCGCCTCTCCGACTACAGCGCCAGTAAAGCCGCCATCTCCTCCCTACACAACACGCTCTACCATGAACTCCTCACCCATTCGGACCACACCATCTTCTCCCGCGTGAAACTTCTCCTCGTCGAGCCGGGCATGCTCTCTACGCAACTCTTTTCGGACATCACGTCCGTGCCGTGGTACGCGAACTTTTTCGGGCCCGTGCTGGAGGCCAAGGACGTGGCGAAGGAGATTGTGAAGTGGGTGGAGAGGGGCGATGGAGGGGTTATCAGGATGCCGTTTTATGCCAAGTGTGTGCCGCTGTTGAGTGTGGTGCCGGGGAGTGTGCAGAGGGTGGTGAGGTGGTGGAGTGGGATTGATACGGCGATTGTGGAGAGGGAGAAGAGGAATTGAGTACAGCGGGAGCGTTGGTAGTGAGAGGTTGAAGGTGTAGAATAGTGTACAGCATTCTCAATTACTTGGACGTGTCTTGACTTGCTTGTAGGCTTTTGCTCAGTCATCGAATCTGATGTGCTGAGGTTTCGGCATGGCCCATTTGCTGGCCTCGGCACCTGCACCTGCGAAACTCTTGGTTCGGCCCTGCTCCTGCGAGCTGTCCAGATCCATCTTGTGTACATCCGGTCTGGGCTTGCTGGGTATGGCCAACACATGGCTTTTTCCAGGGCGCAATGTTTTCTGCCCGTCCACGTCCATCTTGTCCTCGTCAGCTCCTGCGCAAAACTTGTGTTCCTTCTTCGCCCGCTTGATTTCCTGCTTGTCCACATCAGGTTTGTGTCTCCATCTGCTAGCTTCGAGTCCTTCATCTCGGAAGGCGCGTCTTGGGCGTTCTTTCCTAGGGGTTTCGAAATCCATCCGATCCACGTCGGCAGTGCGTGTGTCTTTGATAGCCAGGACGTCATCTGCAAAGAATTTGCAGGTCTGCTGAGGCTGGCTGTGTCTCTGCGTCTTCTTCGGACTCTCTATGTCCAATTTCGTCATAAGTCGGTTCATGGTCGTCTCCTAGTCGTCATCATGAATCGTAATGCCATTCTCCTTGACCACTTCAGCAACACCAAAATCCGTGCCTGTTTGCGCGGTATCGTCCCCATCCTCTCGCCGAGGAACGGCCAACTTGCCGCCTGGCTTCTTCTCCGAAACACTCTTCCCATTCGCACCATCTCCCTTCTCTGCAACCGCAGGGCTCCTGCTCTTATCCTTTCCTTTTCTCTTATTCCGCCTCTCCCGATTCTTTCGCGTCTTCTCCTCGTCCTTCTCTTTCCGTTCCCTCTCTTTCTCAGCCCATTCTTTCTCCTCTTCTTCCTTTTTGGCTTCCTCGTCCATCGCTCTCAGCCGCTCATACTCCCGCCGCCGACTCGCCTTGTATACATGAAACTCTCCAGATCCCGCGCCCGCACTGCTGCCCTGGACATTCGCAACGATCTCCGGCGGCGCAGCTATTGATTTCTTGTTCTCCGAGGATGTGGGAGGGATCTTGACCTCGCGAGCCGGGTCCAGCATGAGACTGGAAATCTCGTTGGCTTGGCTAGAGAGGGCTTTGGCGGCGGGGTTGTTGGCGCCTGAGCCGCGAGCGCGTTTTATCGGGCGATGCGACCGGGGGTCAGCGGAGGTGGGGATGGACTCGGGGATGGGTTCAGACATTGTGGGAGGTGTTATGGTGCGTTGGCTACCGTGGATAGGGCGAGGAGGAGTTCGGGCGCGTTGTAGCGCTGCCGGTTGTTGACAAGGCGAAGAGTTAGGCACATGCGGCTGATAGAGTTGTCCAAAAGAAAAATAACTGACGTAGGAGTTGGAGAAAGTTCAGAGAGCCAACTAAGCGCCTACCGTACAAACTACGGTGAAGCACGGAGCAGCTTCCGAGTCTTCACAATTTCTTAGACCTCTTCCACACCGACTAGAGTGTCTCATCTGTGGTATCGATTATCTCACCTTCCACAAGCTTGCAACCCGAAGCTAGGCCTGGCAAGGTCGTTATTGACAGGTAAATCTGGTGATCTCAAATTGACTGAATAGTAAGCACAACTCGGCGCTTGCTGTCGGTTGCGCGGCCGCGTACCGAGGCATCCGTCAGCCTCCTGACTGTGGGGTTTGCATAGCCGGCCGAAACAGGTACTCATACCTCTTTGATATATCAGATTCTGTTGCTCTTGCTACAATCCAGTCAGCATCTATTTTTGTGCTCGTCGAGCTTATCGCTGCCCTTTTATATTTGCTCCTCGTTCTTGACAGCTTCCGCATCTTTGTGAGAGAGTATTACTGGTAGCTTGCAGAACAAGACAGCTTAAACCGACTCCAAAATGGCAACAGCAAGCAAATATAATTACCAGGACCTGATCTACGAGATCAAAGGAAAGATCGGAATCATCAAGGCACGCTCTAACTGCTAGCACAGCCATGAGCGAACAAGCACCTCTGACCTCGATTTAGTTCAATCGACCGAAATCTCTCAATGCATTCGGCGGAAGTCTCCTGCTCGAAGTCGTGACGGCGCTCAGAGAGCTCAATGAGCATCCTGATACTGTATTCACTGTCATCACGGGCGAAGGGAGATTCTTCTCGTCCGGGGCTGATGTCAAGGGTAAGTTCGGGGGAATCTCCTTATTTCATGTCTTGTGCGTTGCGAGGCATTGGTGGTGGTGCGGTCGTTGATGTTGTGTCTTATAATGTTTGTTTTTAGGAGAAGTTATGGGCGGCCTGTCGTTTGGTCCGTTTCCTTTCGTATTGTCGTGTTCAAATAAACAGAGTCAATACTGAACAATCTGCGAGACACAGCCGCGGCCGGCAGGAAGGCGGTTGAGCACTTCAGCCCAGCGTCGAAGAAGATTGATTTCATGGCGGGTATCACTACCGGTAAGAGCTCGCCCATCCAGGTCACATCACTATCTAAGACCCTAACCGTCTACCAGCCGTGGAACTTCTCCGCTCAATGATCGACCACAAAAAGGTTCTCGTACTAGCCCTCAACGGCCCGGCCGTCGGCGGCGGCGCAGCCTGGTTCCCCGGCGTCGCAGACATCGTCCTCGCCGCCGATACCGCCTGGCTCCAAGTCCCCTTCAGCGCGCTCGGTCTCGTCCCCGAGTTCGGTTCCGCCACGAACTTCTATCACTCGCTCGGTGCTCACCGCGCCAACGACTTTCTCATGTTCGGCCGCAAACTGACCGCCCAGGAACTTGAGCAATGGGGCTTGGTGAATCGCATCTTCCCAACACAGGGCTTTCAAGGCAAAGTTGTCGAATTCTTGGAGGAGCAATTGAGCATTAATGATGGAAAGTCGATGCAGGAGGCGAAGAGGTTGCAGAATTTGCCGTTGAGGAGGGATAGGATGCTTGCCGTGTATGATGCTGCTGAGGCGTTGGCGGAGAGATTTGTCGAGGATGCGCCGAAGAAGAGGTTTGAAGAGAAGAATAAGTTGTTGCTAGGTGAGTTGAGTACACTTGTTGATCGTGTGACACTGACAACGGTGCAGAGAAGTCGAAGAATCGGTCGAAGTTGTAGTTTGGCATCGCGACACCGTTGTGCAATGTCGTCAGCTTGCAACTTGCCATGTTGCTTCTCTATTCTCGCCGCAGTATGCTGACCTTCTTGGTTGTCGACTGTTGGACTGTTCCTTCATCGGTGCCCGGCGATGCTCTGTTACTCTACTGCTTCCTTGTCTCTCTCGTCCTCGCTTTATGACTCTCTTGTTGCTTTCAAAAGGCTGCTTTTTCAGTAACTTTGCCTCGAAGGAGATCAATTTTCAGATCAGTGTGATGAGCCCCTTCTCGATATCTCCACGATCAAGCTCGGCCACCAGCTCGCCTTGCATGATGCCCTGGACATATGCTTCCCCCATAAGATGATGATATTGTCTCGTCGCTGCCTGTCTCAGGATGAACGGCGTCACCATTCCCAGAAACACGCAGCACGCATCTCCTGGCTTCGCAAACTGCGGGACCAATGCGAATCGGCCCAGCTTCGTCAGTGCGAGTCTTCGATTGGTACAGTTGCGTGTTTCACGCTCGTAGCGGGAGGCATCACATGCTTGATTATCTGTTTGACAAGGACTTTTGCGCCGGTCCTCCGGACAGCCCGCGTGCTTCAGCGCGTTAAGATATGCCTGGACGATTTTTCGATGTCTCTTGAAACTCACAGCTTCGCGATTGTTGTAGCCCGTGACCAGAGTGTAAGTGAAATTCTCATCGAACGGAGAGTTTGCTGGTGCTTTCGTGAGATCGTATCGTTCTTTGAGGTCATTCGGAACGTCGTCCCATAACATCTCGATATATGTCTTCGGTGAGGTGCGAAGCCCCTCATCCCACTGAGCCGGGTGGAGGGCAAAGTTATCGGATCTGAGAGGCCTAGAAACCCAAGTGAGATGGTCAAATATCAACCCTTGGAGGCTAAGAAGCTTTGCGGTGCCAGAGCCGTTGTACACCTGAAATTGAAAGTCATGCATATCTCCACCGGCTTTGAATGACAAACCTATGTTGCCAATGGTGAAGCCTGGTGTAGGGTTCTTCTGCGGTTTTCTCCACCTCGGAACCCAGGATGGTCCGTCGCTCCCGGTGACCTCGTCTGCGGAACTATGCTGTACAAAAGACAGGAGGAAGGGAGATTCATGCCTACTGTTCAAGAAGGCCAATGCCACATCATAGTAGACTTCTTTGACGGACTTCCTATAGTCTGGCTCCAACAGCAGTTTACCGTCAGGAGAGTGGGCTAAAGGATTGCCCAAAAAAGCGTAGATGTAATCTCGAGCATCTGTCGCAAATAGGGAGCTGCCAATTTGCAATATGTCCAGGAAAAGGCCACGTTGGTCGCGATGCTTCTCGTCCAAGAATCGGATCAGAGGTTTGTTGACTCTCCATGAGTCTGTGTTGTCGTACGTGCGATATACGCACAGAAAGATGATCCTCCAGAAGCGAAAAGTCGGCTCATTGTCACCTATTAACCGTGTGATGTCAGTCCGCCCGTCACAGAAGCAGGCGAGTTCCATGAGCTCGGCGAGACTCATCCTGTGGCTACCCCAGAGCAGTTGGCAGTCTTTGGCGACAGCAGCTTCTTGCAAGACCCAAAGCCGCTGAAAGTAAGAAAGGCTCATCAGCCTTCTTATCTTCGTAGAGCTCGCTGCGTCAAGAATTAGGTGACGTGGAGGTTGGAGGGTTGGAATGTTCCGTGTATTCTTGTAGATATCGAACTGCTCACCGAGATACACATTGCAGTTCTTGAGGATCCTAAAGCAGTCATTCGCAATGCCGTCCTCGTCGTTGCCAAGCCAGGCAATGACCTGACGAGCGTTCCGAAAGATCCAACCCAGTTGTTTCACTTGTTTATTCTTCTCTCCGCTGTCTCGTTGGTTAATACATATCGCGTCTATCCATAGACGGCGTGACGTCTTGGGATTTTGACTTCGGAGTTCCAGCAAGGCGTTTGCAAGATTCTTGGTGACGGACAGATTCTCGCCGCAGCAAACAACGCTGAAAAGGTCCTTTGAAGATCCCCATGCATAAGAAATGGCCTCGTAGGAATGTATGGTATGCTGGCGAGGCTCCGACGTAAGATGGCATCGGAGTGGATCGTCCTTTGAACCTGGAAGTAATTCCATGATTCGAATGTGGTCCTCGCTAGGGAGGTCTTTGTATCGAAAATTCACCATGTTGCCAGATTCTACACCTAATATGCATTGGGTAAGCCACGATAACCGTCAGCAGAAATCACTTTCATTTCCCAAATGCCATTACAACTCCGATATGTCGACGGAGCGGTCATGATCGAAAGTCTCCTGGGAAGGCATGGGGCCTGTGGAAGTCGCCACCAACCAGCCAATGAGAAGTGATCATTTGCGGCAATCGCGGGTGCTGCCTGGCGCGTTGTGCTTCCAAACGCTGCGATCCAACATCTTATCCGGGTTTGCTTGTTTTCAATTCAAAAACAATCGCGCTCGAGTCGGAAACTTGGCAATAAACGAGAAGGATGGATCAGTTTTTGGACAGCATTTGCGCGCCAGACGATGATGTTTTCCCGAGGCAACTCCTCTTCAAAATCCTCATCGCTGCTTGCCATTCATACGACGGTCATCGATTCAAAAAGCTTCAGGCGCCAAATTCACCCGAGCTTAGCCAGTCATGGCTTGATGCTGCAGAGATAGGCACTGCGAGAGATCTGGACCTGGCTCCCCTGACAAAAGTCGTATCGAGCCTCCAATCACAGTAAGCTGGATGGTGCCTGCCCATCGTAACTGCAGCTCCTTGCACAGCCACTTTCACTACCACACAAATACGAACAGAAGGCCCCAGGTGAGCGTTTCGACTTTTCTCCATCTCGACGTCCCCAATCGGAATGTGGACATATTGATGATCTGCTGTTGCAGCACACGAATGAAACCTCAGTGATGGAACAGCCGAATGTGTGTCACCGATGCCGCATGAAAGTGGTAGATGGCCTGCTACCAGGGCTCTTAGATGAGGTAGAGCTTCACGAGAGTTGGGCAGCCCTGGAGGCATCTGCACAAGATGGGTGTGAGTTGTGCAGAATCATCCGATACCAGTGCTTGATTAGCCGCTTCGAAACCGAGCCGACAGCTGTACCTCTTGTGTTAAAAAGAAGGAAAGATTCCGTTTCTTTCTCCTGCGGCAAATACAAAGAAGTAATCTGGTTCTATAACTATTATGACCGAGTTGAGGCGCAATTTCAAAAAGGTCAGCACGTTGGGATGATTCATTGCAAGGCAGGCGCTAACTTTTCGCTAGGCTTACCCGCCTGTGCAGCTGGCACAGAAAACATGATCGCTCCCCACATTATTCGATGGCTGGAAGACTGTATCCTAAATCATGGCAAATGTCAAGCGCTGGCAACTTCGTCAACCTCGTTACCCAATGGGGCCGCCACTGGCAAGGACGACTCTCCGTCGTCAGCAAACTTCCTGCCTACACGACTGGTAGAAATGCATGAAGAAGCAGGACGATTACGTCTGAAACTGATGAAGTCTTCCGAAATAATTCCAACGCCCCAGAGTCAAAGATATGGTCCGCGCTTGCAACTTGGTCTCAGAAATCCTGAGTACGTTGCGCTCAGCTATTGTTGGGGCGAAGGTACAAGTCAACCAGTCACCAGCCAGCACACCATCGGAAGACATCTGATTGATATCGATATTCAATCCCTTCCGAAAACAATCCAACAAGCTATGTCGTTGGTGTTCCGGCTAGGAATTTCCTACGTTTGGGTGGATGCATTGTGTATCATTCAACCATCCGATAATGACTCATCTGATTGGGAACGAGAATCGAGCATGATGGGCCAAGTTTACTCAAACTCTGTGTTTACGCTGATGGCTGAACATGCGTCAGATGTGCATGGCGGACTATTACCAAGTCGGCCTGCATTCAAGTATCCTTTGCGCTCACTCTCTTTCGATACCTTCAAGCCCCAACCTCCCTTGTACTTCAAAAAAGACGTCATCCCTTCTACTGACGCAAAGACGTCACTCTTTACGTTTTGTCCCGCCCTTGCCAATGTTCAAGGTGTGGTGGGCAGCTCTCCACTCAGCCGGCGCGGGTGGACATTACAAGAGCGCATCATGTCAACGCGAGCGGTTCATATCAATGCCGAAGGGGTGTTTTGGAACTGTGCAGAGTTGGCTGCGTCAGAGCATCATCCCACCCGCTCATCTGCAGAAGATATGGCCGATCAGGGTCACTACATCTCTTATCCGCGAATACGTTGCCGTTGGGATCGCTCATTAAGTCGAGATGAGCTTATTAGGATGTGGATGGATATCATCAGACAATACTCAGCACGCCGCTTGACAAATGTTACAGACAAGCTCCCAGCACTTTCAGGCGTAGCGAAGGCATTCTACCAGCACTACAGCAGCAATGACGAATACCTTGCTGGCATGTGGGGAAGCATGCTACCTAAAACACTTCTGTGGCATACCAGGCCAAGGCCGACATCCGTGCCCTCGCATCGCTGGCGGGAACGAATTCCAGGAATTCCGACTTGGTCCTGTCTCTCCGTTACCTCCCCTATTGTTTTTGAACGAGAGCACATTTCACGCCAATCGTTGAGTTGGGACGTTGAAACTTTGTCGGGAACCACAAAGAAGGTAGGTCAGGACCCATTTGGCCACGTCCTCGGTGGCAGATGGCGCCTGTCAGGCGACATTCGGGTCATGCAGCTGAGGATGGACAGAAGTGCTCCCACCGGGTTTGAAATTTTCAAAAGGGAAGACGACAGATTTTACTCCTCGGTCTATTTTGATGAACTCCCCCTGCTCAAGAGCATCCTCGATTCGGACGTTGACGAAGTCCTGCTCACGGTTTTACGAGTTTGCCACTTCACGGATACGCCGTACCGTGACTACTCTCTACTTCTGGAGCGCACTGAGGACACCAGCAAGAAAGAATACAGACGCATTGGTATCTATGCGCGAGATCGAGATAAAAAGGATGTACTTGTCGAGGCCGGGTTGTGGGATCGTTGTGAAATTGATCTCGTTTAGCTGTCGAGACGTACGAGTTAATGGATTCTTTTCTAGCATTCCTTGATTCTCAACCGAAAAGGCCATCTTACGCCGGTGACCATGCAGCTGCCCCGGTAGCCCTGTTCCAGTTCTCCAGTGCTTCAACACTTCAATATTTCAAGTTCAACCTGTTCTAGTCATTGCCCATGGACTTGCATGTCAGACTCCTTTTCCACCGCCTATAAGGCTACCTTTGATCAACGCGGCGATCCTGCTTATCCGGGCTTCAATGCCAGACCCTCGCTCAGGGTTCTCGGGGTCGAGACCGACATAGATCTGGGAGGGCAAAGGACGAGAAGCCATCTTAGGCGCTAATGACATTGAAGTCGCTCGCCGCCAGCCAATGAGAAGAGAGCATTTGCGGCGACGGTCTGTCGCTAAGGGTGCTTGTTCCTCAGCAGTATCTCAATACTTTCTGAGTTCTGTGGGTTTCTTTTTCAAGATCCACGGGGCTGACTGGGAGATTGGGTAAATAGAGAAACGAGATGGATCAACGAGTAGACAGTCGATTCTCACTCCGCCTTCTTCTGACTCAAGTCCTGCCCACAGTGCATTGGCGTAGTATCCTTTACCTCGGGTGTACACGAAGGACACATTCTTGCTTCCTACTTAAACGATAGTCACCCATTCAAAATCCTCCGGTCTGTAGCTCCTCCAAGCCTCGCCAGTCATGACATTGCAGCACTTCCCGTGGACATCCACCGTATCTACAAAAGCTTCCGACCAGATCCGAAAAACAGGTTCGTCATTGTGACTGTCGACCTTCGCCAACAGAACCGGCATAGAGAAGCCGCTTAGCAGCCAGACTTCGACTGGAACTCTCAGAACTCCCACATCGACTGGGGCAAGCCCAACGTATTTGCCGTTAATCATGTAGAAATGACCATAGGCATTCACAAGTGTGCTTACTGCCTCAACAGCATCCCGTACCTCTTCCGTCGAGAATAACCCGGCCGCTTCTGTCTCGACCTTTTGTTTCGCAACATCCAGCATCTCTTCTAGCTGGCGTTCATGGTGATCGTTGGTGAGAGTATCGTTCCCCGGATCATGATCTGTTAGTGGATCATTGATTGATCGTCTCATCGAAAGATTCAACCTGCGAAGTGCTTCTGTTCTTTTCCTCCAATCCTCGAATTTGAGCAACGCGTCTATAATTGCGTGTTCTGACCTGCCCCCAGGTGCTCTCACTTCTGGGATTGCCTCTTCTGTGCCACTATGTAGTATACCCTGGACGATGCTCTCACCCTTTGGCTGGAGCGACGCCTCATGTGCATCATCCCTCAATAGTTCTCGGCCTCCCTCTCCATCTCTCGTGTCAGGTAGAAACATTTCTCTGGCGCTTTTGAGCATTTTTAGAGCTTTCCTTGCAGTGTACCCGGCATCAGAAATCCATGTATTGCCCGCCAGGATACGGTAAAGGTCAAAGTCAAGGGTCCAAGCTGAAGATTCGTGGCGGAATGTGCATTCATGCTGTTGTGGCATTTGGCTGAGAGCCGCACTGATCAAACCGCATTCCAATAGGTGAATGAAAAATCTCCGCCGTTGATTCTCGTCTGTGTAGATTGGGGAATACATCGTCAGCAAACGGCCAATTGCATCGAAAGTGTTGAGTGACAGTAGAACAGGCCTATGTGACGCGTTGACATCTGAATACTTCCCCAATCGTAGGCCGTAGACTCGTAATTTGATACGGCCCCAGTCTGCATTATCGTCAGCAAGCACACTGCAATCTGTAGCTTTCCATAGCGTCGCCAATTCTCCACAGCGCAGTATACGGCTTTTGGCGTTGATGTATTCCAATAAGGCTGGATGACGGTTGGGTAGCTTCGAGTTACGGGGTGGTGGGTCCTGATAAAGATGAAAGGTGGTGAATGGGCAGCACCAGGAAGGTATGGTGTTCGAACGTTGAGTCAGAAAGGCGAGATCCAAAGAGCCTGTTGCTTTGATGAACCGCCGGCTCATAAGTATACACAGTTCAGCTGCTGGAAGGGTGTAGTCGGGTTCCGTAATAAATGCTCTTTGATCAAATACCAAGCCCAGCAGAGAGTATACTCTGTCTACTGCCAAAGTGGTAAAGCTCTCCCGGAGCTCGTAGAGCATCGTCAGCAGATCCATCGGCTTGCGCGTTCGAACGAAATGGCGGACTTTCCAGATGTTAACCATATGCACGAACGAAGGAGGTGGGCTGATGTTCCATGTAAGCCCTGCTTCAAACCGCAGTCTTTCCCATAAGTCTTTTGAAAAAAGTGATTCGAGAATCAAGCCACTGATACTCTCACTTCCACAGAAGAGTCGAATCTTCTGAGCGACAGCGATTTCCTGCACTACCCACAGACGAAACCAATAAGATCGCTTCAGAAAGTCCAGGAACTCCGGCTTGAAGTAAAGCACGAAGTTGTCGTTGACTTCGATCAAGACATCCGTCCAGAAACGTCTAACTTGCTGGATCGGGTAGGCATCCTTCATCTGGCGGAGCAGCTGATCCGAGGTGGTCGAGGCACTCCCCAACCAAATGATGACACTTTCTGCTTCCTGGAAAATAGTAGCCATTCTTTGTACCTCTGCGCATCTCACGTTGAGTTAGCCTACTGTCCGCTTAATGCCAAGGACCAGCTCTTGAGGCTGAAAATCGTTCGCGACATCTGGACCAAGAGAAGGGAACTTACGCGATGCTTTTTCATCGGTGTCGTCTTGATCAATGCTTAGACTGTGAAAAAACACTCGTCAGCTGGGCAGATCTTGGTCGTGGGAAGGTAGCTGCGGGAGAATGTCGCAGTAGCTATGAAGTGCCCTCCAATGCCAGTTGTTAAACTTGATTGGATGGAATGACTCGATATGCGACTGCAACGATGTTTTGACCGAAGCGGATAGCGCTAGTATGCAGGAAGCACCATCGTCTCGGAGCAGTCACCTTTCCATCCAGCTTCCATTACCCACCCAACGACTCAGAAATTCTATTTGCAACGAACCATCCCTTCTGCTTCTGAGATGGGCGTCTTCTGAGTGAATTTGAAGGCTCTTGGGCGAGTTAGGAAAAGGGGATTTACTCACGCATCCACCCATAGACTTGTAATCCCTTGGTCCATAAGCGTCACCAAAGCTTCCCTCAAATTCTCCGTTATGAGGTGCGGTATGCCATTGAGCATGATTTCTTGGCTGCCTTGGGACTGTCCCCAGCAGTACGACAGCGCATCGTATGGTGGATGATTATTGATCGGGAAATTGTTCAGAGCAGCATTGATAATCTGTTTTCCATTATGAGAAGTGGCACCAAGTAGCTTCAAGATTCGGAACTCGTTTCGTCGAAAGCTAAGTGGTTTCCAGATGCGGATTGGCTCCTCTGTCCCCTTCAGCCGTGTGCTGCCAGTAGTTTCCTCGGATCCTGCTTCAATTTCCATCACTATTGTTTCTCGTAGCAGTGATAGGGCCAACGGTCTTAGTGATCTGCAAAATCGAAATATCCCTAAAGGGTCAATTCATAGATGCTATGGTGGAATACTTGGCCGACCGTAGGAAGCTCTGAATGGGGCTGGCAGCGTAGTCTCAGTCAGCTCAGACCCTTCCTGCGAAGGATTTGGGGTGTGGCAGGCGGTGCTGTAGTCACGTGGGCGCTAACCCGATTGAGAAAAAAATCCTTCCGCAGGAAGGGTCTGAGATCTTATCCGTGTTTCGTGTCCAGCTCAACATTCGTCATTTTAATTTTCAGGCTTAAAAGCTTAATAACTCTACAACGCTAAGCCTAATCTAAAAGGTTTCTATATATAATATATACTATTTTTAATTCTCTATAACTTACTAATAGAACATTTTTCTATAGTACTAAAATTTATTGATATATTCTATATAATAGTGAATTTTAGAGTTACATTCGCGAGTTTTTCCTAAATATCTTTTAACGCTAAGCCTAATTAAGATAGACTCTACTAGTAATATATAGAACTCTTTATTTTCTATAACTTACTAGTAAAGCTTTTTTAAATATCTATAAAGCTTAAAGAGATATAGCTTAAAAACTATAATTCTAACTATTTTTGTATTTTTTAAACTCTTATTACTTTATTCAAAAAATTCTGAGCTATCTGAGACCTATATAGATCGATAGAGTATAGTCACTTTAGTCTATATACTATAGCGCTTTATTAGTTTCTTAATATTAATAAAGATATAAGCGACTTTATGTCAGGAACGAGATGGAGCGCGCCCGAAAAGAGTCCTCGTAAGGGTTTCCTATCTATCTATATAGGCAGTATCGACATCGACTCGAAGCGTAAGGAGCTATAAGAGCTCCGTACGCTTCGCGTATACGATATACTCGCTCGTCACGTGCCTTAGCCTTGGCATTCCTGACACTTAGTAGTTAGAGAACCGTAACTATTCGAAATTTAAATCTCAAGTTCAACTAGCAAACTGCGCAAGGCTGAGCAAGGCTGCACGTAAAAAAGTGAGGCAAGTAGACCGAGGAGTACTCCCTCACCAAACTGCATCCACCATTTTAAACCCCACTTAATTAATTAATATATATAGTACTTTATAAATATTACTTTAAATATAGCTTCCAAAATAGCTAATTTATAGTTAATATTAATCTTAAATAGTGCAGTCTTAAAGAGTAAAAGTTATTAACTGTTGAAGTTACGTGTACTCTGTCATTCTCGTAATTACGACTTTCTTACGACGATTCCACATAAAAAAGCTTATATAATCACGTCATTTAACAGCGCGAATACATTTCTAGGCCCTAAACACGTATTGGGTCTCAGACTCGTTTTGCAAACGAATCTCTCGAATTTTTCGATTGGTCCGCCACACCTGCCTGCGCCACGACTGCCGCACCCCGCCACAGCACTCGTGAGTTTGCAAAACGAGTCTGAGCCGACTGAGACAACTGGCAGCGAAATTGTATACCATCCCAGAAAGTGCCGGAACTCCGAATTGAGGAGCAAGTTTCGGACAGCGTAGATAATCTTCAAGGCTAGTTATCTCATGCCAAAGATTGCCCGCTGTGAACGTGGCATAGACCTGATGTGCTTGTGGTCGACGAAGCTGCATCGCCCAGCTGCTTCATCGAGTCCGGCACGACCTGGGAAGTCAGGAGATCCGGCATCTATCCCAGATGCAACAGCTTGATTATCAGTTTGGAGATGGCGATACCTCTGTCGCACTCCCTCTGTAGTAGATGACGAGGACAGCTCACACGATCGAGGAGGCTGAGGTTGATCGAAGGCAGCTCTGCCAAGGCTAAATTGCAGTTACGCGTAGAATCGCCCGCCAGTTACGGAAGATCATATAGACTGCTGTACCCGAATCGAACATCTTCTTCCTCCCGCATCCCCTTCTTCTCAATCGCCTCAAGAGCGCATTCTTCGCACACAAACTCGGACTTTGTGGACCACTGTAATTTGACCAGCGCGCCTTAAAAAAAGCAGGCTTTGTGGTTTGACATCAATGAGCTCTTTGGCGCAATTGTTTTTGGGCAGGTCAGGGGTGGCCTGCTCGCGGTAAGGTACGATTGCCACTCCTGTCACCGGAAATGTCACCGGAGATGCCACGAATCAGCGTGTCGAGACTGGTCACGTCTGGTCATCGCATCTGTCAGGGAAGGCGCTGTCACAATTCCAGATGCCAAAAGATTGTATCTGACATTCGATCATGAAAGTCTCCGTGCAGATGGGCGTTGCGTGGCTGAAGGACCTTGAAAAAATGTTCTCTCTCATTAGGCCTTCTGATCCTGCAACTTCGCTGCGAAGTTCAATCTACAGTCACAGTGTCGTTTCTTTCTGGTTCGCCATCCTGCTCTTGCCAGTCGTAGAACTTACTGGTCACCCGGTGGTGGCTAGTTGCAGGTGCAGATGCCCAAGAGAGACCCAGAAATGGCAGTTGTGGAATTCCTACCCTTGAAGGCCGCGAAGCTACAATCTTCCTATTCAGTCCACGCGATCCGAGAAAAGTACAGGATAGTGCTCGAGTCTCAGTCATCCTATCTGGACCAGGTGATCCGAGATGGACAAGCACTCTTGAAAGTTGCAACGCCACAATCTTCCACTTCAGACTTGTCGATTCGAGAAGAATGGCCACCTGCGGAAGCCACTCACGCAAAACCACTCACATTATACGAGGTCATTCGACAAGACGACGTCCTTCGAGTCAAATTGCTTCTTGCCGCAGGAGCTGATGTTAATATTCCCGTCAACGCTTTTGGTTGGAATCCGCTACATGTTGCAGCTGCGGAGGGCCATACAGCAATTGTGAAGGTTCTCTTAGAACATGGAGCTGATGTCAATGCCTGGACCTTTACTGGATATACTGCTCTGGAGATAGCTGCCGATAGAGGACGAAGCAACGTGGTGAAAGTGCTCTCACAGGCCGGTGCTTTCCCAGCTCTTGAGAACCACGGGCCCATATCAAACGAGCACGAATGGGTCATGGAGTGGCAAGCTCGGGAATATCTGGAA
Source organism: Cladophialophora chaetospira (assembly GCA_030247875.1). Taxonomy (NCBI): domain Eukaryota; kingdom Fungi; phylum Ascomycota; class Eurotiomycetes; order Chaetothyriales; family Herpotrichiellaceae; genus Cladophialophora; species Cladophialophora chaetospira. Next base: position 1,633,018 of record JAPDRK010000003.1, read on the forward strand.
AACGAATTCAGCCTAGAAGACGACATCGATGATATTCTCGTGCTTTACAGCGACCGCAGTGTCTCCGCGAATGTTGTATGCACCACGCTCCAAGCCTTCCTGTTACGAACTGGTGGATCTACACTACTCGTTGATGGAGTTGTGAGCAGTCTACTGCTGATGACCCGTGGTTTTCCAGGCACGACCTACAACCAACATCATAAGGCCCTCCCAGGGCTGAATCTGTGGTTCGAATTGCTGCCATCACATTCGAAAAGGAAGAAGGGACAACGAATCCGCGTTCAAGCCAGGGCAAACAATCGGGAGGCAATCAGTCTGCTTGAGAGGATTCTTGTGTCGCTTAGTTGCGCCCTACGATCACCTGGTGCACAGATCTCTTGGTCTGATGCCAGAATCGAAAAACGATCAGCAGTCAGCTCGGAGATCATTCTCAAGCCATTGGAAAAGCTCAGCAACAAAGCCTGCTGGACAACACTCTTCGATCGAAAAATTGTCATACAGTGCAATTTCGAACGGCATAATGAGGCACCGAGTCCTCGAATCCCGTCGTCTAAAGGAGCGCTCGAGGCTCCCTTGTCGTTCTACCTCGGCACAAATACCTCAACAGGTCAACTTTCAGGATTCGGGTCGGACGTTGCAATGTAGAGGCTTTCCTTAACACTATGTTTATCTACACTTGAGAAATAGCATTCTTTCAGGCTATTGTAGGGACCCAAAGCTAAAGTAAAGAGAGCGAGGCTGTCTCTCTCCTGTCTATAAGCTTAAAATAAAATTCTATAGCAAGCTCTACCCGCAGAACACATCGTCACCGTTCGTTTGCAAAGGATCAACGTTCGCGACTTTCAGAAAGTCTAGTAGATGTCTTGTGGGGGACAAAATAAACCGCCGGTTAGGCCCCTTTTCACGGTGAAGTATCCGGCGGATCATTATGTCCCCCACGAGGATGTCAGCATCTACTTGAGCTCCATCTATTTCACATATGGATATTCCTTCCCCTTTGGTGCTCCTTACCTACCCCTACTGTAAACGGTGGTCTTAGTCATCCGGAAGTTGGCCAACGTTACTTCTTCCGGACCTCAGCAGCCCCAGTTTCTTACTCCGGCATATTATCAACTTCCTTTCTCGAGTAGCGTCTTCTATTCGAAATGCGAACACCGTGTGAGCTGAAAGACTTTCTGCGAGGTGCCCTTGCGATCAATCTGACGAATTCTAAAGATTTTTATGTTTGATTCTTGAGCTGACAAACCAGGCGGTCTTGTGCATTGAGATGAATATATAGACTCACTTCCGACTACTCGAGTCTAGGTGTGCTATGCTCAGAAAGCACCACCACTGCCTTGACATTGACAAAGCTATCGACTTGTTCTGTACTTCCTTCCTCTTTCAAGATGACGAGCATCCTTGCGCCAGGCGATCTTAAGGATCTCAAAGAAAAATCCGTCCTGATCACTGGCGGTGCTAGCGGTCTGGGGCTCGAAACAGCCCTGCTCTTCGCCTCCAATGGTGCATACGTGACCGTCGCAGACGTCCAACCTCCGCTGGAAGTCCTTGCAAAGCCGGGACACCATGTTCAGTATGTCAAATGCGACGTAAGTGACTGGAAAAGCCAGGTCGCCGCCTTCAAAGCCGCAATCGAATTCTCACCAACCAGGAGCCTTGACGTGGTCGCAACATTCGCGGCTGTCGATCTGCTTGAGAACCTCATCGATGAGATCAAAGCCGTTGAGGATGTGTCGCTGGACACTGACCCAGCGCCTCCATCGCTCAGAACAATCGACATCAATCTGAAAGGCTCATACTACTCAGCCGCACTATCATTACACTATTTCCGCCTCCAAGCGCCCGGCATGCCATCAGCGTCTCCAGCGCCGAAAGCGCTCATCTTTGTGTCGTCGCTCGCTGGATATCTCGACGATGACCACAACATCGCATACACGACCTCCAAGTTCGGAACTCGCGGTCTCTTCCGCGCTTTAAGACGCCGCACTGCCAAAGAACTAAGTCCAGGTGTTCGCGTCAATTTGATTGCGCCGTGGGCAGTCAAGACACCTATGACTGAGCCATTACTGAAACTCATGGAGGGGATGGGGATACAAGAGGGGAAGGGCATTACTTTTGCAACAACCAAGACGTGTGCAGAGGCAGTGGGCAGGTGTGCTGTTGATGAGACTATCCATGGACGGGCGTTCGCTATCATGCCGGAAGGGGCGTTTGATCTCAAAGACGACATCGAGGGCGGGTATGGTGGAGAGGAGCTGAAGATTCTCATGAGCTGGAGGAAGGCTGCTGGGGATTTCTTGCAGGGTTGATGTCATTGGGCACCTTCCATAGTCCTACATTTACTTTTCAAATTTAGCCTGCCGTCTTTGATACATGGCTGATAATAATGGTGGATCAGTTGGTCTCGGAGTAGCGCGAGGCAAGGCTGATATCATTGCGGAGTTCTGAGCTCGATTTTCTTTGACAAGCATATTTTCCTCCCAAGAAGTCTGTAACGCATTCTCTGTGCTTCAACAAGAACACTTGTGATGTCCGAGTCCGATCCAGGTTTCCTGGCCGCGATAGAAGAAGCAAAACAAGGCTTTGCGGAAGGCGGCGTTCCCATAGGTATGGATTTTGTCCTTTTCCGATGCTCAAGCCTTGCTCTTTCCACTTTCGATGCTGAATTATACATAGGAGCATGTCTCGTCTCGAAAGATGGTAAGATCCTCGGTCGAGGACATAATATGCGGGTTCAAAAGGGAAGTGCCACGTTACATGTAAGTGAACAAGCATGTCGGGTCTATGTCATGCCATCTTCGCCTTTACCTGCTGCTTCCCCCTAGCTCCTGCTTCAGAAGCCGTCATTTGCATGATCCAAAACAAACTAGTGGTTTTGATCTGCTTTCTTATGTGTGTCCAAGGGTGAAATCTCCGCTCTCGAAAACTCTGGCCGCCTTCCCGCGAGTGCGTACGCTGGGGCAACGATGTACACGACACTCTCGCCTTGTGATATGTGCACTGGAGCTTGCATCCTTTACAAGCTTGGGCGGGTAGTCATTGGCGAGAACAAGACATTCGTGGGCGGAGAGGAGTATCTCAAGCACAAGGGCGTCGAGGTTGTGGTGTTAGAGAATCAAGAATGTATCGGCTTGATGAAGAAGTTCATTGAGGAGAAACCTCACGTGTGGTAAGTTCCCCATTCTTGATTTTCTATCAACTTTGGTGTAGGAGTGGTAGCTGATTGATCGTACAGGAATGAGGACATCGGCGAGCCATGAGCAGTTTCTACAGCTTCCCTGACAAACCGAGCCGATTTTCCACCCCTCTCTCGAGTCATGCTGTACATCTGTGGATCTCCTCGAAGAAGAACTTAAGATCATCAGGGTTGACACCAGGCGTGATGCCGTGCCCAAGATTGACGATCCATCGCTGTTTTCCGCCACCGAAGCCTTCCACCACATTCTCCACGACCTTGGTAATAGAGTCGTGGCTACCATAAAGGACACCCGGATCGGCATTGCCTTGCAGCGTGACTCTGCCTCTGGCGATCTTGACTGCCTCCGCCGGATCGTGTAGCCAGTCGAGTCCCACCACGTCATAGCCAGAGTTGCACAATTCGTCAAGACCGTACCATGCTCCCTTCGCAAAGACGACCATAGGCACAACGTCCTCACCCATGTCCCGTAGTCGTTTCGGTAGATGTTCCGAGATATACCGCAGATACGGGAGCGAGAATTCTCTGAAGCTTGCCGGCGACAATTCTCCAGCCCAAGAATCAAACACCTGCACAATCTGTGCTCCAGCAGCAACCTGCAATGCAAGGTACTCGACACAGATCTCAGCCATCTTCTGCAGCAGAACCTTGCTTTCCTCGCCGTACTTGTACACCCAAGTCTTCGCTTCTCGGAAGAGCTTCGTGCCTCCGCCCTCCACCATGTAGCATAACAATGTCCACGGCGCGCCGCAGAAGCCGAATAGAGGTACTCTGCCTTGCAGTTTCTCCCTTGTCATGGTGAGCGCTTTGTAGACGTAGTCTAACTCTTTCTTCACGTCGACTTTTCTCTTTACTAGTTCTTGATATTGTTCTTCCTGCGGGCTCCTCAGCGGGTTGGGGAATTTAGGCCCAATGCCGTCGATCATCTGGACTTCCATGCCCATGGCTTGGGGAATGACGAGGATATCAGAGAAAATAATTGCGGCGTCAATGAGGCCCTCGTATCGCTCGATGGGCTGCAGAGTCAACGTCGAGGCGATCTCGGGCGAGCGACAACATTCGAAGAAATTGTGGCTGCCCTTTGCTTTATGGTACTCTGGGAGATAGCGGCCGGCTTGAGATAGTCGTGAGCTTGGATTTGTGAGAGGACAGGGGAGCGGAGACACTAACCGCTACGGCGTACCTTGTCGCATCACCCATATAGGCGGTCTGTCGACCTTCTCGCCTGGAGCATATTAGGCGAAACTCAATCAGTGGAGGTCGGACTGAACGCACCTCGTGCGGCTCGCAGAAGTCGGTCATTCTTCAATAAGGGGAAATTATTCCCCATCTTGAATCGTACTGGAACTACAGGAGACAGTGGTCGTAGATGGGTTGACTCAGGCTCATGAGACTGAAAAGCGAAAGTCATGGTGTCAGCGAAATTCTTTGGAGAGGGGCCATTGACCCGAAGATTTCCCTGTGAACCTGCCCCTCGCTCCCTGTTGAAGGCCCTGACGGTACTAGCGAGCAATAATGCCCTGGGTACGCAAGCTTAAAGCGGATTTTTTCCATGTTCTACAGAGAGTTACAATCAGGCTATGTCTTCTGCACCTGGTAAGACAACTTCCTCCTCGCCTTCCGCTTCCGCTTGCTCGTCTTCTGCAGCAACGAGACCCCTTTTCTTCCTCAGGTTTTCGAGGCCGTAAAGGATCTCCCCGGCCGGACTGAAGTTACTCTTGTTCTTTTCCTTGAGCGGAGCGTCTGATGGAAGATTGCCCTTCTCGCATCGCGAAGCCGTATAGCTCAAGAGCACCGCAAGACTTGACGACTCCCACCGCAGGTCTATCTCTGGTGCAATATCTGTCGAAGCCTCTTCACCACTCACATCCTCGGGAGCATCTGAAAACAGCTCGAAAGTCTCGAAGTAATCCTCCTTCCGGACATCCTCGGGTTTGAGAATTTTCATGGAGCCGGGTTTGTGGACCGTGTCAATACTGACCACGATTTCCCATAGTGCTGGACCTGCACTGACATCGAGGACGTTGCCGCCCATTGTCAGAGTCTGGTGATGTCTCAGTTGGCCCTCATCCGTAAGGCTGTAGCTTAGCAGTAGAGGAAGGCTGCAGACCAGGATTAGCTCACGCTCATTATCGATATTGAGCACGACTTACCCTTCGAATGCAACCAGGAGCAAGTGAGGAGGACGCCCAGAGCGTGGTGCACTTCCCGAGACTGTGTAGTGAATCGGCCAGATATTGGATATTGTCAAACGGTCTGGCGACCTTTCTCCATCACCCAAATCCAGACAGTTTACAATATCCTGCTTCACGTCTCCACTGAACAATTCTTGATCGAGCAAATGACCTGTCTGCCAGCGATATACCTTCAGCGAAGGCTCTCCACTGCCTGCCACAAGTAGCTCGGGATTCCAAGGCACAATGCATAACTTGCTCACGAACTCGCGGTGGCCAAGGCAATAGTTTTCGATGATGTGGGCTTGCGTGATACCTCGAGACACGCGGATATGTTCGTCTCTGTCTGCGGTCAGAATATACTGCCGGCGCTTCAGCCCCTCTGAAACTTCGGTGATCGCAACGTCCGTCAAGAGCGAGACATGACCAAGAAGTAATTTGTGCTCGAACTGTAGTCCTTCTTTCTTGGGTTGAAGGTCCTTCTGCTGTTGTTGCTGTCTCAAAGCGTCGAGATTGCCCTTAGTATGAACGGTCAATTCGGTAGCCGAAGGTATAAAAGGCCTTTTCCCCTGATCCTTGTGAACAGTTGGGGGAATCCAGCCTTCCGTGGGGTGGAGTGGCAGCAAATAGACGTCTCCAAACTTGTCTCCTACCAGGATATCTTTCTCGTCAGGGGTCAGAACGATCGCACAGATCCTTTTCGGCATGGACCTGTACTTCGTTAACCCGAGGCCTAGAATGACTTTTGTGACACTGCGAACCTTTTGTTTCTCAGGTTCAGAACTCCTCCTGTCTGGATGTCGAATACAGAGACTGACTTGTCCTCGGCCGTAACGGCGATGACTGTCTTTCCATCGCTGGTGACAATGATATGAGAAACATTCGGGAGTGTAGAGCTCTCTACCTTGGGCTTACGTCGCTCACCCTTCTTTCTCTCTGAAATAATCTCGATTGATTCCTCTGACTCTTCTCGATGTAGCTCGGCAGGGAGGTCTTCGTCAAGCTTTTGTCTTTTGGCTGGTCGATCTTCCTCGTCCTCGTTTGTGGCGATGTGGTGGATTTCGTCCTTGGACGGTGGCCACCGACTGAGGAAAGAACCGTGCTTCAGGTCGAAAGTGGTGATGATCGGGCCCGAAGCTGCCAAGAGGAATGCCTGTTCATCCTCTACTGGCTGAACACAGCAAAGTGTCTGAAATGGGGAGGCAACCATGGTAGTTCAAAGAAAGGTCATCAATGTAAAGCGGAAAGCCGGCGCTGGCTACCGAACGAACCAATATTGACACTCTAAGCTGTGCACAGGCTATTTCTTACTCAAGGCCTCTCCCCAACTCCGAGAAAGAAAATGGCGATTCGTTAAGTCCAATATTAGGTGAAGATTAGCAGAGTGATCCTCCGTAATACCAAAGGATTGAAGTGCTCCGCCGCATCCTTCCTGCCAAGAGATTGAGCCTGCGCCCGAAAACCCCACAGATTGAATTTCACGAAGTCCAGATACTTGCAACAATCGGAATATCTCACATCAACCAAGCACTTTGCCCTTAAACATCCTAACTTCATCCCAAAAAGAAGTCATGGGGGGCAAAACCGGCACCAAAGCTGTCTACTTCGACAAGCTCAAGGGCTTGCTCGAAGAGTACAAGTCAATCTTCATCGTGCGTCCCCTTTGACAAACTTGCCTGGCACGGCGCATTGACGCTTTGATCAGGTCAGCGTGGACAATGTCTCGTCGCAACAGATGCACGAGATCCGAAGCAACCTCCGAGGCGAGGCTGTTGTCTTGATGGGCAAGAACACCATGGTTCGAAGAGCGCTCAAAGGATTCCTCGCAGACAGCCCCGAGTATGAACGTCTACTTCCTCACGTCAAGGGTACACTGAGCTATGTCTGAAAAAGAGAAGACTACAAATATCTGACATTTCGGCAGGAAACGTTGGCTTCATCTTCACTAATGGTGACCTGAAGACCATCCGCGACAAGATCCTGTCCAACCGAGTTGCTGCCCCCGCTCGTGCCGGCGCTGTCGCCCCCGGTGATGTCTACGTCCCTGCAGGAAACACTGGTATGGAACCTGGCAAGACCTCTTTCTTCCAGGCTCTTGGTGTCCCTACCAAGATTGCTCGTGGTACCATCGAAATCACCACTGATCTCAAGTTGGTCGAGGCCGGCGCCAAGGTCGGTGCGTCCGAGGCGACTCTCCTGAACATGCTGAACATCTCTCCTTTCACATACGGCATGAAGGTGCAACAAGTGTACGAGGATGGCAACTCTTTCTCACCAGACGTGTTGGATATCGAGGAAAGCCAGCTCCTCAAGGCGCTCACCTCGGCCATTGCTACAATCACCACCATTTCCCTTGCCGCCAACTACCCCACCCTGCCCTCAGTCATTCACAGCTTGATCAATGGCTACAAGAAGGTCATCTCTGCTGCGATTGAGATTGACTACGAATGGGACGCAATCCACGAGCTCAAGGATCGCATCGCCAACCCCGATGCCTATGCTTCGTCTGCACCTGCGGCAGCGGCTGCTTCTACCGAGGAGGCTGCTCCAGCAGCTGCCAAAGAAGAAGAAAAGGAAGAGGAGAAAGAGGAGTCCGAAGACGAGGGTAAGCTGGATCTCCGCAACCGCACACGGCGTGCAACATCTACTGACATCTACTGCAGGCTTTGGTGGTCTTTTCGACTAGGTGCGTCACGGTGTGGAGATAACAGGCAAATGCGAGTCAAGATTTCGAGCCAGTTTTCACCCAGTTCGATAGACAAGCGACATAGCTTCAATGAAAAGAGATGTCTACCGCCTCAGTCATGCTTGCTGATCTCCACGTGCTGCTGTGTGCAACTCGCAGGCTATCAACTGGTCAGTTCAACTTGTTCCTTCCTCTTCCCAACCTATTTGTATGATGATCCATTTTTAACCCCGAGGCTTCGTACGATGAAGACCAAAAAAAGCAACAACAACTCTAATTTTTTCCTGAAAGATCTTTGTTCTCATGTCATTAATGCAGTACTCGTTGTGGAGAGTTGCAACTAACTTCTCTTAAGGTTCGAGACAATCACGTAATCCCATGTACTAGCCGTTTCTCTCTAGGATCGAGAGAGTTGCGCTCACTGGTCCTATGGAATCAAATGAAAGGCTCCCTGCATCTTTGTTTGCGGGAGAGCCGTGCTTGATCACGAAAAGTAGATTCAATTGAGTCCGCATAGCCCTCACTTGTATCCTTATTCTTACACGCCATGTTACGCTGCGTACTCCCGACCAGCATCCAGCTCCAATTTCGAGGAGAGAGTGCAGACATTCGCAATATTCCCGAGACACCAACAATAGTTTCCCGCCGCAACGCCCTACGCAACAAATTTCTCCCATGCAACGAAGTCCTTTCGCTTCTTGTTCTCTTCCTCGGTCTTGGCCTTCTCCACCGTAGCTCCGGTGTCACTTGAGGTCTGGTCCGTTGCAACCAGATCCTCTTGCTTCGGCTTCTCCCAGGTCTCTTTGTACTTTTTCCAAAGTTCCTGGACAGAGACCCCAAAGATGCCCTTCCAGAACTTGTGCTCGTCATATCTATGCCTTCTCATAGTCTCATTCATCAAGCTCACGGTGCCATGACCGCGCTCTTCTTCGAGCCATTCCAAGAACCAGGCTGTCTTCTGGTAGCCCTCATCCCAATCGTGCCCTCTGTTCTCTAATATTCGTCAAACGTACGTATCAGCATTCAACTCCCCAAAGAAGAGGGGCGGCTGTGACAGCAATGCCATACAGCGCGGTACAATTATGAGAATGACTCACCAGGGGCGCGGTTCCAATGCGGTGGCGCAAGACCTGCTTTGAGTCGCACGAAATCTGCGATGCCTTCAATAAGACCACCGGGTGCTGTTCCTTCGCAGTTGCCTTGGAAGCAGTGCACCATCTCATGGGTGATCACTCCAGCGAGCTCATGCCGCACTCCGGCCGAATTCCTGGAAAGAACACCTTGCACATATTCGAGAGACAAATGGATTTCTTTGTGAAGATCATCAAGTGGTAGACCCGTAGTGTACTGTGCCTTGACGTTAGCACGTACTGGAGATTATGCAACACGAGCAAGAAACTATCAGGGATGGGACTGCCTTGCAAACAGAGAGGAGACCTACAGCGACACCACCCATTTGCCGGAGAATTACAGTCACTGATCTTACTTTCGGAATGTTGTCTGAACCGTAAGGACGGTATAGATGGGCGACTACATTTTCTATGGCGCGGGTGAGATATAAGCCCGAGTCCAAGGAGGCGCTGGCTACTTGTGCTGCGGGGTGACTGATATCATCGATGTGAAGCCGTAGAAGTGGCTTGTGCCCTAGTTGGGGCGGCAGGATTGGAGCCATCTTTGTAGATGACAGTATGATGACCAGCAGTCAGATAGACTCGACAGCACGTTGGGCTGCTGGCAGCGATGTGATGACTTGCGAAGGACACGGTGACGCAATGGGAGAGAGACTTTGGGCCGCGCTTGGCTTCCAGGGGGACTCGAACGATCGGGAGAAAAGCAGACGCCCTCTTGAAATAAATGAGGCTCTGCAAAATGGTTAAGCTTGAATTGAACCTTGTTTGTAAGATGTAGTGATGATGCAGGCAATGCAGGCAATGCAGGCAATCGGATAGAAAGAAGGCAGGCGCGGCCGGGATCAGGAGAAATTCAGGGCTGCCTTCTGATTGGCTGCACTTCCACCACCTTCGATCAACTTGCATCAAAACATTCCCCATCAACATCTGACCACTTCTCCATTCCATCAAACACTGCAAACCTCAGATCAGAACCTCCAGATCACAACCAATAATCAGGGAGACTCTGAAACTCGACACTTCGTCAGATCATACGAGACCATTACAATACACGACTGATCAGGTACGCGCATGATTTCCCCTCATCAACAGCATCTTCTCCCACCTGCCTTCCCTTCTCAACTCAGTTCTTGATTCTACCATAACAACTTCTTGCTCCCATCGCACGTTCTGCAACACGGACAAAACCACTTCCTCGCTTCATTGCACAAACACTTTCCACTGCCCTACCACCTTCATCACTTTCAGTCTTACTGAAAATCACTTGTCAGACATTATGGGTGTCTCACAAGTAACTCGCCAAGATGGCGTTCATCCGCAACTGTATGATTTTTCACCTGCCGCACTTACGCTACTTCCTTCTCTAAACTTGAACTTCACTTACTGATCGCTTGTGCACAGTCGGTATCACAACTACCAAAACAGTTGAAACCACTTTCAAAAAAATCGACGCTGCCATCCCGGTTGCTGGAAAGGCCATCTACTTTGCCATCGCCGGCGCCAGAGCCAAAATGCTCGGCAAAACCTATCAAGATGTGCTCAGCTTCCTGCAATACGAGTACACTCTCCCAGAAAATGAAGAGACCTGGAAAAAGCGTCAAGGTGAGTCCAGTCAACCCCGCTGCATCGCCTGTCCTTCCCAGCTAACCGCGTATCAGATCTTCTCATCGAGCTCTCCGAGATCTTTGAGAAGCGCAAAGAAAATACCGCTCTCCCAAATGATCTCGTCCAGAAGGTCAAATCTGTCCTGCCCCATATTGTCACTGTAAGTCACACTGCATTGTCCACCATTCCTCAGACACGCTAACGATTTCCCACAGACTGCCGGCTCTGAGCGCACCACCTTGTCTGGCGCCGCCTGCCGAGCTCTCTCGAGTATCGTGAAGAACCTGGACGCTCATCTCCAGCCTCACCTCGATATTCTCCTTCCCGGCCTCATTGCTGTCTGCGGCTCAACAAAGGCTGTCAACCAAAAGAACGCCAACGATGTGATCACCAGCATCTGCAAACACGCTGGCTACAGTCCACGTCTCTTCTACCACGTCTGCGCTGCCTTCAAAGACATTCGCGTTCCTCCACGCACCTATGCTCCCGAATGGCTCAACATCCTCCTACGAACCTATCGCACACAAATGGACCGCGACAGGGATGGTGGTCTCGCCGGCACAGCCATATTTCAGGGTCTCACCGACGGTCAAGTCAAAGTACGGGAGAACAGCCGTGCCGTCTTCTGGACATACCACAAGTACGACGTCGCCGGCGCTCGCATGATCATGGGAGGCCTCAACACACACGCTCAGAAGGCTCTGCAAGCTGATCCACGCAACCCTGACAAACCCGCCACGGCCAAGCCTGCTGCTGCCCCAAGACCTAAGTCAGCCCTCGCCAGCATCAAGGCTCAGAACAAAGAGCGCTTGGCCAAGTCTCAAGACTCCAACGATCCTCACAAGCCTCACAATCCTGTCGACGAACTCAGCTCAGTCAAAACAGCATTCTTCGGCAGCATGGAAGTTGACGACGGCAAGAAGCCCAGCCTGTTGTCGTCAGCACCAGTCAGAAGACGCATCGTTGCAACTCCGATGGCCTCCAGTACTGCTACTCAACGCCCAGACTCTCGCGGCAGAGCTACTCCTGCTGCCCCTACTGTCGCCAAAGACATCCTCAAAGACACGATGAACGAGAAAGTCACCAAGGCCACGACTGAAAGCGTCGCAGCACCTAGCTGGGAAACAACCAAATCTGAGCCCAAGAGCCACAAGCTCGTTCCTGACACCCTTTCCGGCACAAGCTGGGAAACCCTCAAGTCCGAGGGCAAAGAAAACGCCATGGTCATCAGACAAAAGAAGAAGCGTTCGCCCCAGCGATCGCCAGAACACGAACGCCTTGCCTCCGAGAAGAAGGCTTTGGCGACTGCGATTGAGTCTCTCCGTCGCAAGGGTCTCGACGCTCTCGGCTGGCGTCGGCTTAAGAAGCTCCTTGAAGAAAACCCTGCTGTCTTGATCACCAAACAAGTACAGTACGATGAACTGTTTGAGCTTCTTGTCACCAATATTGCCAACCTGGACTTGATCACAGAGTCCAGAGAGAAGCGCCTCACCAACTACAACCATCCCGCCTATCACACACACACCATGCTCGTCTGCTTGATGCACTTACAAGACCAGTACCCTCAATGGCCGGAGCCTCAGCCCGGCATGACCTTGTCTGCACTGCTCATTGCCAGATGCAACTTCAGCTCAAGTTACGAGTCTGTCCTCGCAGCCGTCGACGACGGTGCTCTCTACCTCTGTGACCGGTGTCCAACCATCCTCCCTACTATCGACGCCGTGCTCGACACTCTTCAGACCGTTGAACGCATCATTACCTCGAACGACCCTATTGTTACCCCCAAGTCAACCGACACCATATTTTTCAACAGCCTGCAGTCTCTGGGAAGTGATTTCGGCCCTGACAAGCCTCGCTTCGCCAACAGACTCCCTATTGTTATGGACTTCGGCCTGAAGATCATCAACCAACTGCTCTACCGGCTCGAGCAAACCGGCGAATCCCTCTACGAGATCCAGGAGGACCGCCTGTCCGGATACGCATCATACCTTCTCGCCACATACAACTCTATCATTAAACGAGGCGTCATGAACTTCTGCGTCAGTCTTCATGCCGTCGTCAAACCGGAAAAGCGCTTCTACAACTATTTCAAGAAAGAGGCGGACAAGAACTTGATTCATTATTATGTTGACATTGCTGGATCGCCCTGAGTGGGTGTGCTTATTGTTATCGGGGTGACCACCGTTACGAGTCGGCAGTGTTTGTATTATTAGCTTGATGAAGGACCCCAGTGATAACGACGTTGGGAATCGCATTGGGAACGGCGTTGGGATAGACGGGCGCCTGGAGCGCAATGCAAATGAAAATTGTTGAAAATGTCCATGTTTCCCTTCCGTGCCAATCTCTCTCACCCTCGATACCACCAGCGTTCTCCACACCCCCAACAGAGTCCAATGCCTGCTTCATTGTCGATGGAGCACGCCATCACAACCAGCTGTGCGCTACCTTCTCGCCAACGTCCTTCTGCATCACAAGAAGCATAACTCATACTCTTTGACAACGACGTGCTCCCGAATGGCAATAGTATGTGGTACCTGCCTTGTTGCCGACGTTCTCCCAGCATCTACTACTGTGAATGGTTAGAGCCCGGAGGATCAGGCTGAGGGCCTTGAGACCAGGGGCAATGCCAAGTGAAACCGCAGATTTCTGCATGGGGCCTTCCGTAATCTGCGGTGATGGTGGCACACAAGCCAGATGTCGAAGGCGGCCGCCAGAGACGTAATACGGAGATAGCAGGAGTGGCATGGTTGTTGACAGTCTTGCTGTGCACGAAGGATAACAGAAGAATAACGGAATCATGTAGATTGCGAATACGGCTCTCGCCGTGGGCAAGGTTGCAGTCCCGACCTGCATACGCGATTTGTGTGGAGTATAAAGCACCCGATGTCTAATAATACTGAGCATGAATTGGCGGTGGATATCATCAGATGAGCATCGCGCACTGCATCTGGCAGCAAATTCCCCTGAGGGCGAGTTTCGGTTCTGGGCTGTGTTCACGCTACTCTGTACTCCGTACGGCGCTCGCCATTGGAGTGAATGGCTAAAAATGCTTCGTTTGGGCTTGCCTTTGGCTTCTCCATGGTTCGACTCGATCAGGCAGGACTAGAATGACAACAGTTTAGCTGCATGGGCGAGAAGCAGCCTACTTTAGCCATGCGAGCCCTCACTCGCCCGATGTGTCTGTTAGGCCTCTTGGCGGAGCCCTTGGGCGTGATGAGCTTTAACTAAATGGACGCCTCTAAGTCCCCTCCTGACGAGGCGCCCCCATCTGGACCCTGAGCCTACGAAGTGAGCCTTGCCCATCTCAGAGATTCACATCTGAATTCGACACGAGGTGCAGCATTCTCCACCGACGACACCCTTCGCTCTTTTCACAATAGCATCGACATTAGCGGCCTGTCTTCGATGCGTCCTTGTCCTCTCGAAACAGCATCACCACCTGCTGTGCACCCCATCATCGACCCATTGTACCCAAACGACTTTCCGTTGACCGTTTGACCTGACGCGAGTCGTCACCGAGGCCGAGTGTCTGCGCAACCACACTTCTCAGTCTCGGCCCTGACAACTCTGCACGAGCTGACAGCCACGGTCCTTGGAAATCTTGTTTACGCTCGTTCTCAACGCCTATTATTGTCGTACAACACAAGCATAACACCTCACGGTATTCCTTTGGCTCTAGTTTGGCCATCCTGCAACATTCGCTGTCCTCAATCCACGATTAAACCGACCAGCAGCCGCGGCATCAGCGCACCATTAATTGTCCGAACCAGTGTTTCAGCTGCCGGCCAGCACACGACATTCGCCTATCGATCGGAGCACTCGCTATTTCCTGATCGTGCAATGTATTGGACTCGAAGTGTTTGAAGTTCGTGCGCAGTCAAAGAGCAGGAATATTGATGCGATACAGTCTGACTGTTGCACCAAACGACGTTGGATCTGCATACTACTTCTACCATATGTCGACTTCGTGCCGCACACCGCAATAGAAGGACACAATGGCTACGGCGATGGAATCCCCGCTGGCCTTCCCGGACTCCCCAACGGAACCAGACGACTCTGCCTATCCTTGCAAAGGCTGTGGACAGGTGAGCAGTCTCCTGCGTCAATGTTCAGATCGAAGCTAACATGGTGAATTCAAGATACTCGAGGAAGGCAAAGCGTTTGAGCTAGGTAGGCAAACGAATCTCTCCATATGTTTACAACAACTGACTCTCTGAGAAGCTGGAAACAGATGGCATATCGATTGCTTCCGCTGCAATACTTGCGGCACCCTCCTCGACTCAGATGCTAACCTCCTTCTCCTCGGCGACGGTTCGCTAATCTGCAACAACTGCACCTACAGTTGCAGCAATTGCGGAGACAAGATCGAGGACCTTGCGATATTGACTGGTGATCAAGCCTTTTGTGCCACTTGTTTCAAATGCCGCAATTGCAAAAGGAAGATTGAAAACCTGAGGTATGCGCGGACGTCGCAGGGTATCTTCTGCATGGACTGCCACGAGGCTTTGATGGCCAGGAGGCGGAAGAAGACTGCTAAGAACACTCGCTCCAAACTGGGCAACCAGGTCCAAGATAAGGCCCTGCCCGCCATCCCGCCCCCAGAGGCCAGAAAGACCGCATACATCCCGGAAACCCAGTCGTCACCTTTCCTTGAGGTCTATGCAGAGGTCCCTGCAGCGGGTGTACCTTCTGTGGGCAGAACGGTCAGCGAACTGCAGGCTGACCAGGATTCGAGGCCATCCATCTCGGATCAGAATGCTTCTAGTGGTAAGCCTCCGATCTCCGATGCTCGCGGTCTGTATGCTAATCTGGCCGATCGTAGACATGCTCACGTTACCCTCAACGACCTTTCGCAACAAGCGACATTCGATGATGTCGCAGCGGTCAGATTTGTCGGGAGGAGGAGGAGGAGGCGAAGAATTCCTGATACCGCTTGCCTTTGACCCTACCCCACAAACCACGAATCAGTCGCCGAGAACTTCGGATCAGCTGGCGCAGAAGTCAATTGAAGAGAGGTCGACTGACTACTTCAACACCAAACCTACGCCTCCTATTGGGCAAGCAGCACTCTCCAAGTCGAATACATCGAGTCCTCACATTGCCTACCAAGAAAAAGGGCGTCAGCCATCAAGAGACGCTGTTGAACAAAGCCGCAGAGGTGGAAATCTGAGCAGATCTGGTTCTACAACCGCATCGCCCTACATCCCAGCCGAACAACCAAGGAAACCAGAAGACTCGCCTTACTTGTCGCAAGTTGCTCGCAACAATGAGGCACAACAAAACGATAAATTCAAACTTGAGGCCGCACCGAAGACCAAGAAGTTCTCGACATCCACGCCCGGCTCGCGTTCAGAAGCATCAACTCCTCGAGCCGATGCCTCGGCGGACGCCGTTGAGCAGTTTGCGGCCTCCACTAAGCCGTTATCTGCGCCAGATATTGGCTCCCCTTCGGACCGTGGCTACTCAACGCCTGGTATGTCGAACGAGTCAAGTCCGGCTTATAGTGCCTCCAACGTGTCCCCCAAACCTGCGCAATTGCCTGCCGCATCAATACTGCAGAACCTGCCCAAACGAGGTGACTCATTAGACAGCGCGAAGCGAAATCAAACAATTCCCAGGAAAGAGCTGAGCGCTGCTGCCAATCTTTCGTCTACAGGGAGTCCCTCTGCCAACGTTAATTCCAACACAGCCAGACCCTCGGCTGATCTGGCTAAAGTGAACGGTGGAAAGGTGATCTCTGGACCTATAGGATCACCAAACTCGAAGAGCATTTTTAACACGGCAGATAACTCCTTCATACAAGACCTCCATGGCTCCAGCAGTGCCGGAAAGGCCAATGAGTCCTTTGTCGATCCCCGCATGCCACCTTTACCCCCAGCCGATCACTCCAGGTCGCGGAATGAGTCTTTCAGCACGTTCCAGTCGGAAAGTCAGAGATATGGGGAAAGCTCGAGATCGCCGGGTCTTCCAAGATATTCTGCGGCCGGGGATTTCAGCATGGACGAGGATATGGCACGAATTATGTCAGGTGACGAGCCAAATGCGGCTGAATCATTCCTTAAGAGGGTTTCGAATTCTGTCCGGCATGGTCGGAGCTATAGCGACAGGACAGGCCGACTGTCCAAAGACCGGTGGCCACGCTCTCCTGCCGTACCGGGATCTCACGTTGCACAAGAAATCAGCAGTCCTAGCACTGCATCTCCGGAGCATCGTGATGAACTTGCTTGGTTCAAAAACGAGTTGCGCCGCGAGCGACAAAAGACAATAGAACGTGAAAAGAGGATAGCAGAGCTCGAACTGCAGCTCGATTCAGCCGACGTCAAACAAGTTAATGTCGAGCTGAAGGAAAAGAGGTCAACGATGGTTGTGCTCGATACCCAGAAAGAGATCGTTATTAGAGAGTTGGAGGTGCTGACTGAGCATCTCGCGACCGCAAAGCATACCGGGGAGCCATTTGACCTCGCAAAGATGAGCAACACAGTACTTCGTGACTTTGCGGGAGCACTCGAGAAGTTGCGCAGTTCGTTCGCGCCGCAGATCGAACTATCTATTCAGAAGCGAAATGATCTCGTTGATGAGATTGCCAGCCTGACACAAATGAAAGACAAAAGCTTCATGGAGTTCGAACAGCTCTCCTCGAAGAACGCTCAACTTGCTGAACTAAACAATCAGCTTGTACATCAAATCCAAGGCCTGTACAAGGCCAATTCTGGTGTGCAGGAGCAGCAGAAGTCGGCGATGAATGGTCTTGGTATTTATTCTCACCACAAGGAGAAGTCGACTCTGTCTTTTGATTCGAGAGACACGATGCGCAACTTGTCTACCGACCTGACTAATATCGACTCCGCAAGCACGTTACAAGGCGAGGCCGAACCAGTGACAGTCATCCAAGGACCTCAAGTGGTAAACATACGACCTAAAAAGTTCGACTGGCGGAAGGGTCAGAAGGTGGCCAAAGGTGTGACAAAAGGCCTAAAAGGTGCCTTCTCATCGACACAGCAGACCTATAGTAGAGATCTGCAGTTTGCAGAGACAGGTGCCTATGGCTCGACGACAGCTTCGGGCCAAGAATATGCGAACATGCCAAGGAATAACGCAGAGCCCGTTAAGCAGGGCGGCTTTGGGTTCTTCAGCAGCCAGAAGACAGGGGCCAAGCCGAATGGGCTGTATGCGCAACAAGCCAATGGCAGCACACCATCTCTGCTGGCCGAAGCTGGTGCTCGTAAGTCCTTCCTCATTGTAAGACTTGGACATCTGCTAATCGAAATACAGAGCTATTTGGCTCCGAGCTTGAACACCGTGCAGAGTTCGAGAAGGCGGCCATTCCCGCGATCGTCAAGAGGTGTGTCGAAGAAGTCGAGTCGCGTGGTGAGTGCCGTCGTTGTCCCCGCGTTCTAAAGATGCTAACGTTTGAAAGGGATGGATGTTGAGGGCATCTACCGCAAGTCCGGGGGGAACTCGCAGGTACAACAAGTCAAAGACTGGTTTGAGAACCCAACCAAAGACTTCGACATTGCTGATCCAGATCTGGACATCCACGCTGTCACCTCTGGACTAAAGCAATATTTCCGAAAATTACCAACACCTCTTATCACATTCGAGGTTTACGACAAACTCCTGGAGACAACGACGATTGAGGACAAAGCACTCCGAATCGATGCAATGCAGCGAGCTTTGGACGATCTGCCCCGGGTTCACTACGAGACCCTGGAATACCTGATCAGCCACCTTGTCCGAGTGGTCGCGCAAGAGAAGGAAAACCTCATGACGAGCATGAATATTGCAGTCGTATTTGCGCCAACGATCATGCGCCCTGAAAGCGTCAGTCGCGAACTCAGCGACACCAAGATGAAGAACGAAGCAGTTATGTGGCTGGTAGAGAATAGTGACAGAATATTTGGCAAGTGAGTGGAAAGTCCCGAAGAATTGAATAGGGAATCTTTGGAGTGGGAAGTGGCATGCATGGCACAAGGAAAGCGATGTTTCCTGCCGCCGTATGATGATCAATGACACTTGCTTGGGAGTGTATCGAGCCATTTCAGCCTGGCGTCCTTTGGAGGAGCGAATCTTTTGAGTTCGGGACAGACTTCTAACATCTATGATGGCCTGAGATGGAATTGGGGCTGGCCCTTGTGTATTGCCGATGTGTCTATCAGTATCGGACCCTGGAAGTCCTACGGAATTGCATAGCGAGTACAGAACTCCGAGAAGTCACCGCTAACCGATTGAAAGGTTGGCCACTTATGTGACAAGATAGGAGACGGGGGATCGAAGGCTACGGAGAGCGCAGATAATACCCGATTTGCCATGTTGAGAGCATTAGAACCAAGTGCAACAAAAGATTGAGATTCCCCAGAGATATAAGCAAGATGGCGTTAACAAGCAGCTCGAGACACGATTGGTATTGGCCCCCTCGGCCTCTAGAATTGAAGCTCGGGCTGCGGAGAGCCTGCGGCCGCTGCACCAATGAGCAGCACGCTGCGAGCATACTCCGCCGGCTCCTTTAGGCTCGCATGCGCAGTCTACCAACATGGTTCACTTTGGGCACACATCGTGGGCGAGGACGGACCAGCACGTCGGTCACAGTCGAATTCCCGCATCGCAACCAATGACAGATGGTCCATAATTGTGCTGTCGCCTGATGTCCGCCATGAGTGATTCTGCGCACCCTCCCCTCAACCATCGCTGCCCTCCTGAAGATGATGCTCTCTTCTTCTGACACTCCCCACGATGAATCAGCAATTCCAATATGGCGGGCCTCGACAGCCCGCACCACTTACCAACGGCGGTCAACCTAGACAAAACGGACGGCAGCCAGAGCAGCAAGAGAGCAACCAGTCCCGTGCGGCACGGTTCGAAGATGAGAAGGCGCGCATCATTGAGGCGTGCTTTAGCAAGCGAGATCCCGAGGGCATGCAATTGGAGTCGTATATCACACATGTCCGAGTCCTCGAAGATGCTTCATATCCGTCCTCCCCTCCTCCGCCGGACTCTCCTGCGCCGAACAAGAAGAACCGAGTTATCCTGGTCGCAGTCCGACGCTCCGGCAAGGTTAGAGTCCACAAGGCCCGCGAGAATCCCAATGGCTCCTTCTCCATAGGCAAGACATGGAACCTCGACGAGTTGACGGCTATCATCTCATACTCTGCGCTCGTGCCAGCGAATCCCCAGCAACAGATGGAGAAGCAGTGGGCGTCAAATACTGGCTTCACTGTCTCCTTGGGTAAGCCTTACTTTTGGGCTGCGCCGACTTCGAAAGAGAAGGACTTCTTTATCGCCAGTTTGATTAAGATCTACCGGAAATACACAGGTGGAAGGGCTCCGGAGCTGATAGGATTTGCTCCTCAGGAGGTCCAGCAACTCACAGGTATACCGAATACTCCTACGACCAAGACTGCTTTCTCCCCAATGGTCCCAAACCACACTCCTCCGCCGCCTGCCCAACAGCCTTTCACTCCGCCGCCTCCGGTAGTACCATCTTTCAGCTCGAACCGCCCACAGTCTCCCTATACCGTCGCTCAACTTCCACCGAGTCGAGATGGGCCCCTTCGGAATGATCCACAAGAGCAGAATCGGACATTTAGCCGTGGAGAGTATCGCCCTCCCACGAGAGAACAAGCACGGCCGCCGTCATCTCAGGCCGAAGTACGAGGTCCAGGTCTACCGCCCAGGCCAAATCGAAGAGCGCCGGACCAAGAAGACCCTCGTGCTCAGCAACCATATGGCGCTCGACTGACACAAGATGATGCCAGGAAAGCTTCGTTAACTGACAACCTACAACCACCGCCACTGCGACCATCGGTCAGTCCGAAAGGATCACAGTC
Organism: Cladophialophora chaetospira; assembly: GCA_030247875.1. Classification (NCBI taxonomy): domain Eukaryota; kingdom Fungi; phylum Ascomycota; class Eurotiomycetes; order Chaetothyriales; family Herpotrichiellaceae; genus Cladophialophora; species Cladophialophora chaetospira. The sequence continues at coordinate 1,653,633 of JAPDRK010000003.1, forward strand.
ATCACTAGGGCGCTCCGAGCCTCCGCTCGAACCGCAACCTCTTAGACCGAACGGGGTCGGAGTTGCAAAAGTTTCTACGCCAGATACCTCGTCGAGAAGGGCTGGGCCTGTGCCAGGCTTTGATGGTCGAAACGAATCGATCAGTAGCTCGAGGCCAAGCACAGGAACGAGTGATCGTCGGCCTTCTGAAGCCGCTCCAGTCCTGCCCGCGCCTCCTCCTAGCCTCCCGGCTCTCGACTTTGACCTTTTTCCAGAACAGAAGAAAACTTTGGCGGCGCCAACACGGGCCGAACTACCGGCCCCTTCCAGTCAGGGTAATAGTACTTTCGTTACTCCTCTGGGAACTCCCAGTGGTGCCAAGGAGGAAGAGCAGCAACGGAAGCCTGATTACTTCGCCAATGAGAAGACTCCACCAGAAGCCAGGCAACCACAAACAAACGCCTCTGTACCACCTTCGAAGCCCGTTCATACTCAAGTAACCACTGAACCCGAATCCGTTAAAAGTACGAATGATCCTGTGTTGCCCGAGCCCAGTATGTCCCCAGCTCCGCCGAAAGTCGAGGAAGAGTTTCGTCCTGGTCTGGGCCCCATGGTCAAGAAAAAGTCAGGCAAAGATATCGCCAACCAGTTCAGGAAAGCTGCCCTCGCTGCAGCCGCTTTTCAGCCACGTCAAGGCGGAGCCGGTGCTCGGTTAAAGGCGATGCAGGATAAGCTCTCCAACGAACCTGACGGTGTCACAAGTGTGGTCCCTGCACCATTGCAGAGAGGTATGAGCGGCGATAGCGCACGGAGTGGAACTCCTGACATAACAAGCCCTGGGATCGAGAAAGACCAGCCTACACCCAAAATCCCATCGAAAGACCCTATACCGAAGGTCCAAATTGAACGAACGGCAACATCAGACAGCCTGCCTCGAGCAGGAACGCCCGTTGCGAAGCCTGCTCCTGTTCCTGTTCCTGTTGAGGTTGATGGAGCGAAAGAAGAGACCAAGGCAGAATCGCCTGAAAAGGGTCGGTCAGGCTCGCCTCAGAGAAAGCGCCGGCAGAGACTCGAAGCAGAAGTCGAGAAGCACTGTGCTGGTCTGGGCATTGATCCCCGCCTCACCGATGGTGACGGAGCAGATCTCGACGAGTTGATGACCGAACTCGATTGGGAAGGGAAGTTTGCGGACGACGAGTACGTGGACAAATATGAGACAGAAATTCGGAGAGAGATTGGTCGAGCCCAGGCTAGTGGCTGGCTTGGCCATGTTGAACAACAAGAGAGCAAGGTACATGAGCTTGCAACTGCGTTTGACAAGGCGATCGCCGAATGCGAAGAGCTTGACGGGTTATTGACCCTTTATGCTCATGAACTGGATACTCTCCATGAAGATATCGAGTACATCGAAGCCCAAGGGCAAGGCCTACAGGTGCAGACCGCCAACCAAAAGCTGTTACAGACATCCCTGAACACGCTACTGAAAACCTTGTCAATATCTCCTTCAGATCTGCGAGCTCTACAAGCGGCACCACTCGACAGCTTTGATGGTGTCGCTGCCGTTGAACGAGCAATGGGCTTGCTATACGATGCAATGGTAACCATCGATCCAGAGCTCGGCTTGAACAAGCTGAAGCGAGCTGCCTCGACCGCAAATCGCCTGGGTCTGGGCAAGGATCCGGAAGCTCGCATCGACAAGATGCGCGCCGTGCGCGAAAAGAAAGATGAGTACAAAGATGGAAGCATGATGTTCGTGAACCGCTTCAACCAGCACATGAAGATGATGTTCTCGCTCGCTGAACAAAGGACAAGCGAAGAAAACGCCAGTATGAGCGTTTCCTCCGGCACATCTTCCTTCACCCTGAATATACGCGCCTATAATGCTTCGAGACAGGAGCTGTGGGTCCACAATGCCATGATGCTGTTCGTAAGAGAAGTCAATCAGTACGAGTGGCAAGTTTTGATCAGCAGCTACGAGCGCAATTTCAACAGCATTTATCAGGAGCAGTTCCGAGAATTTGCAGAGAATCTCAAACGGACTGTTCGGCAGCCGACTGGAGAGGAACAAGAGATCTTGTTTACCCATCAGGAGAAGGAAAAGCCCGATGAGTCTAATCTCTCTTCCGCGGCTCGCAAGCTTACGGTCAAGGGTCGCAAAACTGTCAAGACCAGTGCACTGCGACAGTCCATCGGCGGCGAGAAAAGAGATGGCAAACCTGATGCGTGGGCTATCTTCGACACAATCCTCGAGCAGCAAGCCACGGCCATCTCTGAAGAACAAAACTTCATCGTCCATTTCTTCCATCTCAATTCTCAAACAAACGAGGATTTTGTCGAAATCATCAGAACGCAGCCCCCCGAGCAGCGCAAATTACCTAACCTTCAAGCCAAACTCTCGTACGATCCGGATCGCAATATGGCTAAAATTGTGCACAACACGACGGATGGAATCTACTCCTTCTGGCCTAACCTTGTGCAGTCGCTAATGGAATGGGTCTTCCGCCTAGACTCGCTGCAAGGAGTCGGAGTGCTCGTCTCCCTCGAACAGTGCCTTGCAAAGTACGAAGAGACCAATCAAGAGTTCATCACGCGTACGGTCCGCACCCTTCATGATCGCATCACCGGTCTCTTCCACAAATTTGTGGACGAACAGGTCCGCGCGATCGAGGAGACGAAAGTCAAGGTGAAGAAACGGAAGGGCCTGATCAGTTTCATGCGGGTGTTCCCCGAGTTTGTGGCTGCCGTGGAGGAGATGATCCCGCAGCAATTCGAACACCAGGAGAGTTTGGAGGTGCGGTTCATCGTCAACGATGCGTACACGAAATTGTTGAAGGCGATGTGGGAATCGCTCAATTTCATCGCGAAGGACAATCCGGCTGCGAATTCGGGTGCGCCGACGCGCTCGAATGCGCCTTCAGGTGCCGACTCCGAGGATAAAGAGGCGCTGAACTACCATATTCTGCTCATTGAGAACATGGCCTTCTTCACGGACACGATGGCCACGCACAATAACGTCGTGCTGGAAGAATGGGTCGAGCGCGCGTCGAAAGACCAGCTCGCGCACTTGTCGCAGTATACCGACGCGGTGATCCGGCGGCCTTTGGGCAAATGGCTTGACTTCCTCGAGTCGACGGAGAACTTGATCGGGAAGCAGAGCGATGGCACAAATCTGGGGGTTATCGCGAAAATGCCATCGCATAGTCGGAGCGCTGCGAAGAAGATTCTGGGCAATTATGACAGCAAGGAGGTGAGGAAGGGGGTTGAATTGTTGAAGAAACGGGTGGAGAAACATTTTGCTGCGGATGAGGGAACGGGGGAGAGTGTGGCACCTGGGGGAAGGAGGGTGTTGGTTGAGAAGGTTTTTGAGGAGTGTGGTGTTAGGTATGCGCATGCGTGGGATCGTATGAGGGCTATTGTGGAGAGGGTTTATGATAAGGAGAAGAGTTTGGAGATTGAGTGGAGGAAGGAGGATGTTGTGGCGATGTTTAAGCGGTGAGATTGCGAAAGCAGGAAGAACGGATGAGTGCGATTCATGCGCCTGCTCTACACTGAGCGCGCATTTGTGGTATGGAGGATGGAAGGAGCTCCTGCCATGCCATGCCATGTCGTCTGTCGCAAGCTGAGACACGCAGTTCAAGCCCTTTGAGCGGTACAATACTTTGGAATATATGTCTTCACATGAGGAGTCCCTTGTGAGCCAGGCAAGCAAAGAAGCGAGCGAGAGCGAAAACATGTCATGTATCTGAACGTCAAGGACAAGGACAAGGCATGTTTAAGGTGGAGTTTTGTGTGTATAAAATCTATGGGATTGCGCTTCTTGACTTTCAGAATTTCTGTTTATGTTTTTACTTTTTTCAGAAGGTTACGTTCATTGTTGCTTAGGGTGGGTTGTGTACGGAGGGACGAAAAGGTGATGTCGGCGGATTTTCTTTCCTGGGCAGGCGAAGGATGGTGATGGGGATGGGATGGGGACGAGAATCGGTGGTTCACCGGGCCTGTGCTGTAAGATGTCGGACGGAGTTGCTGCCTTGCATCTCATTCTACCAGACGGAGGTGAGTTCCTTGTCATGGATTCGGTGTCAGATTCCGCCGCTGAAGACGGGTCAGGAGTCAGTATAACAGCGTAGGAACGAGAGAGTATGCGAGTCGGGACGATAGAAAGCATCTACCAGGCACATTCTTGGCGATAAACTTGCTCGATAGTACCTGCTCAGTCGAAGCGGATCCGATCGACAGGAGCAACACTTTCACCCCGCGTTATGCTGAGGAGGGGAAGATACACTTCTGCGCGAATATGGGTCTCCCGGCAAGAGCCGATCTCAAACTTCGAGCACGTACCAGGTGGAGCTATGGAAGGGCAGGTACAACCGGATGCTTTGAGCTTCACCGCAGGCCGACGGTCTGAAAGGTGTGGAGGGTTGAGTCGAAATTGCAGAAATGCTGGAGAATTGTAGACTGTGCAAAGAAGCCGCCCGGACGTGGACGAGGTTAATAGCGTTCTGGAAGAGAACCAGTGACCATGAACGGGGCTCTGTAGTAGTCGTATTTGTGGATTTCTCCCGAACATCTTAAAAGATCGAAAATCTCTCTGATTCAAAGACCGAGGGTGCGGCACATCTTGAAGTGCAAAGGCGGAAGAAGTGTCCTCGACTGGATTCATGGGTGATTTGATCAAACAGCAGTGGTATCGTCTCACAATTGGATGTCAACGAATTGGTCGAGGTAAAGGTGACTCGTTTGACCTGCCGTACTGGAACGCTCACAAAGAAAGTGCTGTGCTTTAGCCGCGGTTATGGACGTGGTAGTCGGGTTCCACGCTAGAAACAGTGCATCGAAATGGCCCGTGAGATGGTCTGTGACGACACCATGTAAACAAATCGTCCAGGCCGGCGCAAGGTACAAGTAGATGACCTCCCACGGGATGGAGGATATTCGTGCCTACAATTCTCACCTTCTTGCAGATGTTAGATTGGGGGTCCTTGCCTGCTGGGCACCAGAAATGAAGAGGATCCTGACACGCGTGGAAGGGACAGGGGGTTTCATCCTTTGCGGGCGCCGAGGAATCCAAACCACCAGTCGTGTCGGCCTCGCAGCAAGACAGTATCTCGCTAAAGGGAAAACTTGCCCTTCCAGACAGCATTCAAAGGAAGCGTGATGATCAGAGTTTCATGTCAGTCAGAGATGGTTGTGTGAACCAGAATCCTCGACTGTAGCGAAGGGTTTGCTTTCGGTGGTTCCTGCAGAACATTCTGGCGCAATCTTAGGAGAGCCGGGAAGGTTGGACTGAGAATCCAGGTACTGTGAACGACTAAATTTGCTCCTTCCCAAGGAGAAAGTTTTTGAGGAGAGCCGAGAAGGCGCAAGGTGAGAGTCTCAGGGAATCCGTGGCGGGAGGAAAGGTGATGGTTTGGTTAATGGCGGTGGAAGGGGCCTGTTCCGTTTTAGGTTCCCCAGAAGCTTTTTGACTTCGCGATTTCGCAGAGTCCAAGTCCCACTCGAGAATACAATACTTTGGTTCTCACAGCACATCTGTCATGAGTCTTTGAACCTTTCTCATAGCCAGGCTGGCCCTCGGCAACCTTTTCTTACATATAGTAATAATAGTCGAGTACTGATCTCATCGACGACGCTCCCTCCTCTATTCAGTCTCGCTCTGTCCGTGTTCCATCCTCCTACCCACCTTCCATGCTTCACCTCCACGTTGCTCGACGAAAGTACAAGCCCGACGCACAATTTGCCCTGTGCACGACTGCAGTGCCGCTGTAGGGCGCCAGAGCCACGGTCTCAAGCGCTGTAACAGGTCGCTGCGCAAGCCGACCCCTCGCTCGATTTGATCACCCTTCGAACAGACTGCGGCGCAAATGATTTGTACGGCACGACTGAGAGACGACAGCATTGCACCACAACATCCCAGCGGGAAGTTCGCAGCAGCAAGATAAGCAGGTGCCCGCTGGATTCTGTCCGTTGGACGGTCGCAGAAGAGCATCGGACTGCTCAAAGGTGTTGAGCGAGCAGGTGCCCATCAGCACAAACCAGAGACCCAGAAGAAAGGGAAGGGAGACAGAGGATAACAGCAGGAAGTACACGAAATACCCAAATACCGCAAAGCACACCTGCGCAGCATCACGTCAGGGTGCGGCACACCATCAGTCTTTCCCTTGTTCGACTTTCACTTCTACCTCACCAACCCGACAGTTTGACAAAGAACCAGAACATCATATCTCGACCCATTCCAGATACCAACACTTCTACTCCACACAAACAACCACTACGTGCTCGCAACGAAGAATACTGTCTCGGAATCAAGAATTAGTGGTTGCCAAGGGGACTTCGGATTGCTCCCCTTGTTGTCCTGCATTCCAGTCGGTGACGGGTTGGTCATCAGCCACTTCTCAACTCTCGCCCCTTCGGATCTCTGCTTGGGATCTTCATTCGACGTGCATCGTCGCTCCAGGTAAGCTCATCATCCAGTTGTTGTGATTGATCTCGGGGCTATGGACTGTGTGGTTGGGCCAACAATGACACGACACCCTCCTGGCAACAGCGCCTTGACCTGCACTGACCTTGCACTGATCCCTTGCGGACCAAGGTGTCCTTCAAAGCCTCGAGACCGTCCTTCATTCGTTTCTTCTTCGTTCAAGCACTGATGAGAACAACCATGCAGTCCTCAACCCTCGGCTCCAGCTTCGCAGCCTTTCCGAAACTTTCAAGCGGGGCTGTCTATCAGCGAAATCTGGGCCTGCCGTTACCTGTCCCTGCCCGAACAGGAATGGATATCAGCGCCGTACTGGACCAAAAGCGTGCCGCTGCCAACGAGGACCAACGTCGATATCACCAATCACTGCAAATGAACCACGGGTCTGCCTATGGCATGAGTCAAGACTCAACATTTCCCCATCAACAACAATCAATGCAACAGCCAAACGGGTTACAGTATGCTATGATGGCTTCTAACCAGCATAGCCCACCACTCTATCCCCCTTACATGCCACGACAGGACAGTCAGAGCTCGTTCGGCGATGAGAACTTTACGCAGACGCAACCAAAGAGCCGGGCTGCAGCCAAACAATTTCCTTGTAGCTTAGCCGACTGTCCAAAGAGTTTTGCGAGGCGAAGTGACCTCTCTAGGCATGGTGCGCAGTCCATCACAGAAGCTGTCATGACTCCCGGCTGACCTTGCTAGAACGTATTCACAGTGGCAACCGGCCTCATTCTTGCAGCTATGAGGGCTGTGGCAAGTCGTTTATTCAACGATCTGCCCTTACTGTGCATTTCAGAGTTCACACTGGAGAAAAGCCTCATCGCTGCAATCATTGCTCAAAAGTGAGTGAGCCATTATTCCCCGAGCCACCCAGACAAGCGTCCCACTGAAGTCAGCGCTGCGCATGACGTTGCTGCACCAAAGCCACTGCTTAAACTCCGAGAATTCGCACTGACGAATATGTAGCCTTTCTCCGATTCGAGTTCCCTTGCGCGACACAGACGCATCCATTCAGGCACACGTCCTTACAAGTGCGAATATGCAAATTGTCAAAAGACCTTCACGAGACGTACCACTCTAACCAGACACCAAACCCATCACTCAGGTACCCTTGAGCAAGCAGAAGCAGAGGTTAGCGCGAACCTGTCAACGGGAACGACTCGACCTCAGGACTCGCCAATGTACACTTCAACTTCAGAAAGCTCTCCTGGGCATGCCGATCAGATCTCACCAGTAGATGAGGCCTCACCCCAAACCGAGCTTCCACCTATGGCGATTGGCATGCAGCGTCACAACTCAGACTATGGATATTCTCAACAGCTTCCTCTTCCCCAGCTCTTCCGGCCGGACTTGCAACAGAGTGGGAGCCGGACAGCGTCTCCGTTGAATGGGCACCATCTTCAAAACTATACAAGCGCACCACAACAGCGGCCAGTCACCTCTTACCCGGCATCTTACGGGCCACCTCAACCACTAGAACCCCCTGCCAACGGTACAGCAAGTGGAGGTGCCTCTCCCTATCTTGGTGGATGGCCGTCGCCCAGTCAAGGCACGCTTCCACCACCGATCGCCATGGACACCTCTGCCTACCATGACTCTGGCTTTCATGGTCCTTCGCTGGGGCTGAATCACATGGGCAACAATCAGCATGGTGGGCATCACCTTTACTATGCTTCTGTGAACGGCATTGGCAGACCCCAGAGCACAGAGCCAAAAGATTATGGTCTTCACGCACACCAATCTCAAGTGTCATCTCAGGTGTCCTGGAACCCAGATCCGTTGGATGCTTCAGATCACCGTCAAGGAGGTTTCAATACATGGCGCAATGAGTTGCCGGAGCGACCTGTGCAAGCCTTTGGTGATCATAAGACAGCATTTCTAGAGTCTTGATGGGGAAGTGCCGTGGACGCGAATCTACCTGTTGGGCAAGTACTTCAATTATTCCCACAGTACGTGTCGGTCACATGATGGATATCACAACCAAAAAGATCACATTGGCAGAACGGAAGAAAAGACGCAGCGTCCAGTGACGCACGCCCGAGGTTACTGAGCAACAAAAGTTTGTGAAGTGGCCTATGCAAGCAGGACTCGGCCATTGCCCAAGCTCTGTCACAGCGACTCGACGGATTTATTTTCTTACACTTGTATGAAAACTGACTCCGTCCCCTTGCACCGGGACGGACAGATTTCGCTTCGGTGGGACTTGTTAATAATTTTCATTCAGCGAGGAGTCCGGCGATGTGGATTTCACGAAACGGATGGGTACGGTCGAATCATTCAGGTGTATGGCAAGGACACAGCGATCATTAAGGCGCAAAAACGGCTTGGTGAGTTGCCATGACAGGAGCGTGGCTGTAGAGATCGAATGCGCGGGAATTGTTGCGGGGATGTTGTCAGGCGCTTTTCCCGCACAGCATCACAGTGGTGGCTTGCGAGGGCCTCTTCGAGCCAGCCTTACTGATTTTACTGTCAGTTTTCCGAGATCTGACCATTGCAATACAATTTAGTGCCCTTGCGGCAATTTCGAATTGTCCAAACGTCGATATTCAACAGGTCGAACCTTTGCGTCGTCTGTTGACGGTTCTCTTTCCACGACCCATGCAAATAAGAACTTGTCATCGAGTCGGCACGAGACCGAATGACAGATTGAGATCTTTCGACGTGCTCGGTGCCTGACAGGCATGCAGACGACTGTTTCGACCTTCTCGAATATGTTCACCACCTCTCGAGAACAAGCCAACTGATCTGAACGAGGCTTCGAAGTATTTACTGCTACTTGGTTGCACGGCAAGGTCACCCACTACCTTGCATGAGTAAGTATGCTGTTGACTAGCTGCCCCTGAATGCTGACTGCATGCCTGGACCGAGATCGACGACCGATAGCCAAAACCCCTATCGCAAACGTCTTCACGGCATCTGTTTGGGAAGCGATGATTGCTGAAAACACACCACCCTTTATGGTAACCATATGATCTGCTCCCTTGCCGTTTCTCCTGTCGAAGGACTTGCTTTACCTGATATGTCTTGGACGTCACCTGCCCAAATGTGCTCGTGGCGGCCCTCAGCTGACATTCGTGAACAGCAAGCAACAAACTACAAGTGCTCATGTTTACACAAAGGTCAATTTCATTTCACCTGCTGGGTGTCCGCAATCCAACACTATGTAGGTTCTTCTATTGCTACGCCAAACAACAAGCAACAAACGTCAAACTTGCAGGAACTGGAGCTCGCAAATGCTCACAGCAAACCGCTGTTTCAGCAACATAACTTCTTCCTCCTTGTCGCCTTCTTGACACAATGTCTCCATGTCGGCTTTTGTATTATCGTCGTCATAGCGACGTTCTCAGGGGTTCCAGCCTCGCTCCAGGAAGGTCACGACCTTGTCGCTGCTCCTATCGACCAATTGGGGTAACGATTTCACACGTCTGTCGTTCCCACGAACGCCATCCTCTCTACAGCGATGTACACATTGATCTTCCCCGTACGTTTGCATCCTCCGCGTTGCTCCGTACTTGCCGCGACTTGGTTCTTTGCCGTTGACACCATACCGCGACAAACGTCCGCACCCGTTGCTCTCCGCGGCGTCTGTCACCACGGACATCGACCGCGATGCTGGAGCAACTCCTCTCTCTTAGAGTCTCTCTTCCGGTACATGAAGGATGTCCTCCATCTTCTCCGACCTACCTTCGTTGACATCACCGCCACACGCATGCGACTTCCCTTTCGTCCACATAACAGATCTGCTTGATCACAGATGGCTCGTCGCAACGATCAGATCCCTTTCCAGCATCACAAGCCTTGGGAGAAGAATCCTCCAGTCGAAGCTCGTGATCCAGATCACACCGCCAACCTGTTCCGCGAGTTCTTGCCCAGAAACGAATTCAGCCCTTCAAACAACCCCACAGAGAGGCAGTTAATGCAACTAAGAGGCAACAATCCAATGCTCCAACCAACGCAACCGTCACCGAAGTCGCAGTTCTCTGACTGGAGCTTCCTCCGCAACACAGACCCAATGGCTCCAGCCTTGAAAACGTGATATACTGCTGCCACGAAGCGGCCGCCGTTCAATCTTCATCCAGCAAATTTGCAGAGCACCAGTGGCACTTTCGAACCGATGGACGAGCCGAATCATCAAGCAGCAGCAGAAGAATGCATCGCGTCGGGAAGCAGTGAAAGTGATACGTCGTTCCAAACTGCTACAGAATCATTGACGGGTCTTTCGAACTATAAGGACGCCTCAGAAGGACGGCTTGCTCTTGATCGGGGCGTACCAGCAAGCCTTCAACAACCAACTCAACGGCAAACCTAGGTGACTTTGGAAGTGATCGACAGCAAGGACGAGCACCAGCACCGAGTTCGGCGTCGGCGTCTCCCAAATTCACTGCGTAGAGCTGCATCATGCCCTCGTTCTCCAGCACAAACACCCCCAACGTCTCTCAACTTCGCTGCAGTGCGACTCTCCTGGTCATCAGATCGATCTGAGGACGGCAGTGACACCAATGCTTTGACTCTCAGCAAGATGCTATGAAAGCTCGTCTCCGAATGTCACGCAACGAACAACTGCCTCAATGTACACTTTTCAGCACGACATAAAATCAAAGACCAGCAATGAACCAGATCACCACCGATCTCAGCCTGACCAAGGACTGTTACAGGCAATCTTCACAAGGATGCGAGATTCTTGACAGCCCCGTGAAAATGTCGCTGCAACTGCTGTTCTTCACGGAGGCTTCACAATCAAACAATGGCATCACGAATAGCAAGGCAGCCAGACTTCTAACAAGTGATAGTTTCCACTGCCTCCGCCACTGCAGCGCTCTCCGATCTGCCTTCCGCGTATATAACTATGTCGCTCTGTTTCCCCTTTCCCACTGACTTGTCTTTGCTCTTCCACCACTAATCTCTACCAAACTTCGTTCTCCTGACCTCGATCTGATCCCGCAACAATGGCTCCGATAACAAGAGAACTCCTTTCGAAGCCCTCTGGACTGAAGAAGACTCAGGACTTCTCACAATGGTTCAAAGAGGAGCAAGACCAATCTCGGCTTGAGCGCTCTGCCATGCGAGCAAGGCCATCTCTGGATTGGGGAGCAACACAAGTCGACGGTAGTGTTGATGCTGGTGCTTCGTCTTCGCACTATGCTGACAACGACTCGACGCCTCTGACGCCAGTAAGAAGACCGACTTTTCCAGATATACAAGCACCAGTGACTGACACCGACCAGCAGCATCCTCAACCCAGCACGGAAAGTGTTCATCATGGCCCACCATCCGATGCAGCGACACTCAGTCCACACCCAATGCACCACATGGGCAGATCCTCCGCTGGCGACAACGCAATAACGAGAATCTTCACTCAAAGTGAAGCATACCGCTACTGGGTCCATCCACGAAACAGCCGATATGAGCCTCTGTTCACTGAACTGTATGACCCACCTGGCTCTGACACGCGTCACAGACTTCGGTTCCCGCAGCCCCAGCCTGGTCGGTGTGGCACCGAAGCGTATGAAGCAAACCGGAGCAACAATGTCCAACACTTTACATCACCCGCTCTGGGCACAGAGAACACGAGGCCGATCCCCAATGTTGATGTTGAACATCCTCTTGCTGCCGGTTTCCATCCGAGTCAAGCTGGTCCATCAAGGATCGATTGGGCAGGTGGACCTCAAGGAGGAGCTCGCGCTGGTACTGCTGAGATGGTTGTGCCTCCGCCGTACATTGCCAGCCATCAAGCTTTTCCCTCACACGCTCCAATACCCTTTCAACCTCCCGTCCTGACGAACCCTTACTCTATGCACCAGCAGAGGAACTCCGAGCAAACGGCTGGGTACCCCAATCCATCGCAAACCCACGCCACCAATCCGATTGACACGGTTCAATGGAATCTACCAGAGGAAGGGCCTGCATGGCGATATGTTGAGCATTGGGATGTCAACAGTCGAAGACGGGTCGGTGGATGGGTCCCAGTCGAAGGCCACCCTCAGCATCAGTCCAATGCGCAGATAGTCCGCCAAGCCCGCCCTTCCCAGGCCATTCCAATCCGACCGCCGCCTGCTCAGACACAAGGAGGGCAGCCTGGCAACACCACTCGAGCTGAGCCTCAACCCGGTGTGCATCGTCCTAACGGGGCTTGAATGAGTTCACAGGAAATGATATTGGACGGAGGTGCTGGAATAGGGAGAGATCAGAGAGCACGTGCTTATGCATGAAACGGAGAATGTCCAGCAAAAGCCGTCTTGCGGATCTTTTCTGCAGCTAGAGAGTCAATGGCCTCTCAGTCTGCCTTCCATACAGGGGAATAGATTAGCTGCAGCAGGAGCGACCATCGGAGTGGAGGTATGCGGTTGCTTTCGGTGTAGCGAGCTTTTCGGTCGAGAAGAAAGGCAGAACCGAATTGCTTCCGCCTAGAAATGTGAATTGACATACAAATGAGGCTCCTATCCGATTAATTGCTGTATTCCTCCCTCCATTGTGCCTTGTCAATAGTTATGTTTCATGTTGAAGTTTCTTAGATCGTGTGCTTCAAGAAAAAAGTCCATTGCTCACCTACTGAGAAACGAGCAACAGCAAGCACTTTCGGGCCCCAGCAGCACGCAGTCCCCTTTTCCGCCGGAGGTCTTCCGCGCTGATTGATAAGATAATCGATCGATTCGGCTACTGCACCACAATTTCCCCGAGCTGTGCGGTCATTGACCCCAAACGAAGACGCAATCGTGCAGCACATGAATAAAAGTGCGGCAGGCCTATGCACGATGCCTTCCGTCAAAGACAAGCTCACATCCTCGGAACCTACCTCTACCACGCCCAAGAAATCCGGCATGTCACTCCTACGGCGCGTCACCGATCGATTCCTCACCCCGAGCCAGTCGTCGGCGAATCTGAATGGCGGCTTTAGCACCGCTAAGACCGAGGCGGATCTCTTCCCTCCCACGGATCCCTCCATAGATGGCGAGGAGTGTCTACACGATTGCTCAACATGTACGGTCCACCTCCCCGCGAAATTCTCGATCGATGAGGATGATAAACTGTTCGGGCATGTCAAGGGCTTTAATGTCCACCTTCTCGTGGGGACAGGCAAGACGGATTGGGTGCGCGACGTCACCGATGAGAAACACTCGGTGATGCAGGCCGTCGGCAAGGTTGGGCTGGAGATGAGTGGGAAGAGGGGAAAGGTGATGCTTAGCGCGAGTAACTTTCCCAGCGGCGAGGAATGTCACGGGCAGGGTGAAGAGGAGGGCACAAGCGATGTCATGCTGCTGCCGAGTTGGAAGATCATTGAGAAAGTGAGGCCGAGTCAGGCGGGCGCGTTGATGAGAGAGGTGGTTGAGAGGAGTAGTACGAATGATACGCCTGTTGGTGGCCGAAGGGCAGAGGCCAATGGCAATGCGAACGGACATGTTCAGACCACATCGTCAGAGCAAGAGCAGGAGCAAGTGAAACAGGACAACGGTGCGCAGGCTGAGAAGGAGCAGGAAGAGTCACCAGATATATCAGGTCTTCAGATTGGAGGCGGCGCCACAGCACCACAGCAAGACGACTCAGAGCATCATGCACCAGAATCAGAAAACCCAACGACGCTCGATCCAGCCCCGATTCCACCCTCAATAGCCACCTCATTCAATATCCGGCCAATACCTCACTCCTACCTCATCCTCATGTGCAGCCAGAAGACCCGCGACGCACGCTGCGGTCAATCTGCCCCTCTTCTCCGCAAGGAGTTTGAGCGCGTACTGCGGCCCTTAGGCCTGTACCGCGACATCCACGATGATCGACCTGGTGGTGTAGGTGTATATTACATCAGCCACGTCGGCGGACACAAATATTCGGCCAACGTGATGATCTATCGGAGGCAAGGGCGAAGTAGAGAGGGAGAGGAAGCTGGTGGTCAGAAGTTGGAGGGTGAGGCAGTTCAGTTGATCTGGCTTGCTAGAGTGCGCCCGGAGGACTGTGAGAATATTGTGAGGTACACGATCTTGCAGGGGAAGGTGGTGAAGCCGAAGCACCAGCTGAGAGGCGGGTTCGATCGACAGAAGGGTGTTGCGAGCTGGTAGGCCAGTTCGGTGTGTTTTGGGGAGTAAGGGAGGTCGCTGCTGGCAGCCATCTGCGAAGCATTAGAGTAGCATAGATGAACATAACAATAGTGTTGTCGGATTTCATTCTTGCTTGACCTATATCTCGTCAGCAATCTCGGCATGCGAACACAATTCAAAAGTATAAAGCTATAATATTTTCAACAATTTTGAGATGTAGACAATAGTCTTGGTTTCGCCCAATGATCATGCCTCGACGAGGCGCATACACCAAGCTTGGGAATAAGACGTCTCCCACCACCTCAGCCCACTGAGCTACAAAGCCCCCGTTTGGTACGCCCGCCAAGATCGCGAAGATCTCAAAGCGGAACGACGTCTCAAGGACCGAGCTCGAATGGACCGGCTTCGCAAGAAAGCGGAAGGTAAGCGGGTTGCTCTGAGTTCTGTCGACCGGGAAATTAACATTATAGGGGAGAAAATGTGCTCCGCGCAGAGAGTCAATTCGTCGCGGACGTTCGAACCTCCACTACCGGGGTAGGGAGGGATCGTTCGGACACAGAACTGTGGTAGGAGAAAGAAGGGAGGAGTGAGAGGGTGGAGCGTGAAAGTTGTAGGAAAAATCACTGCCAAGATTTCGATGCGCTAGCGCGATTGCGGCTGGCGGCTTTTACTGCGGCTTTGCCTCGCCGGTGCGGTGGTTTGCGTTTGCGTTCTAGGCTGCGGTGCGTGCCCTTCCATCTCAGAGCACTTAACATCTTACTTCGACCACTTCCGCAAGTCCATAACTTAGTGTTGCGCCCTCTACCGGAGAACATTGCCCAGCATGGCCTCGGCCGCAGACATCGAGCAGATGAACAAGCTCAGAAAGAGCCTGGGCCTCCCTCTCTTAAACGTAAGTGGACAACCTCCACTCTCATCTGAAGGACCTGCGTTCAAAGAATCAAGAGCCACCAGCGACAGCGACCAAGATGAAGACGACGAACCTGCTTCCACGCTAGAGACCCGCGAAGAAGCGGGCTTCGCAAATTGGAACCAACTCCGCGAGGAGGAAAAGAAGAAGGCCGCAAGAGAACAGCGCAAGAAGGAGATTCAAAGACAGAGGGATCTTGAGGCTCGGAGTCGCAAGCTTGAAGGCCAGGGACTGGGCGATGTTGATGACGCCGGGGATCTGGATGCCAAGGCTTGGTTGAAGGGACAAAAGAAGCGACAGTCGAAGATTGAGAAAGAGAGGGCCGAACGCTTAGAACGAGAACTTGCGGAACGTGAAGCGCAGGCTGCGATCGAGTACACGTCGAAAGATCTCGCGGGAGTGCAGGTTGCGCACGAGATTGGTGATTTCGATGAAGGCCTCGGAGAGCAGATCCTCACCTTGAAGGATACGGAGATTGGTAAAGGCGAAGACAGTGAGGGAGAGGATGTGCTCGAGAACGCCGAGATCGTATCGAGGGACCAGCTGAAGGACAAGCTCGACCTCAAGAAAAAGAAGACGGCATACAACGTGCATGAGGATTCGGAAAAAGGCCTGCTCGCGCAGTATGACGACAAGAAGCGGAAGGCCTTCACACTCGATGCTCAGGGCTCTACCATCGAGGAACGAGACGCCAAGCGCCAACAAATTGGCGAGAAGCTGAAGAACACCATCAGCCTGGACATACTGAAGGACGAGCCGATCTCGGATTACTTGGAGCTTAAGATCAAGAAGTCCAAGAAAGAGAAGAAGTCCAAACGTCAGCGACCTGTGGATGAAGACGATATCTTCCCAGTACAAAACGGGACGAATGGCGATGCTATGGATGTTGACTCTACGGCTGGTACTGCCGTCCCTCGAGCGAAACCTCGAAAAGCAGAAAACAGTTTTAACGACGATGACGATTTAGCGAGCGCTCTAGCTCGAAGTCGGCAGGCCGTACTCAAGAAACAGAAACGACATCCGGAGGACATCATTGCCCAGCTCAAACAAGAAGAAGACGATACCCCTACTGCCGATGGGGAAGGTGGTCTCGTGTTGGACGACACGACGGTGTTCCTCGACAATCTATCCTCGCGCCCGAGAGACGAAGAGCATGAGCGACCGGTGAAGAAATCAATTGAGAAGGACGACTCGGAGAGTCCTCCGCCAGTGAAAGAAGAAGACGAAGACCAGCCTATGGGTGAAGCATACTCAGGCATTGAGAATGAGCAAGAACTCCTTGACCGGGTCAAGCGCGAGCGGGCAGACGCCACACCAGAAGTCTCGGCTACAGGCCTTGACGACGAAAAGACGCTCGACCAAGGTCTTGGAGCGGCACTCAACCTTCTTCGCCAACGTGGTCTTCTCAAGGAATCTGAGGTTGGCGACAAGAATTCCTTGTACAAAGATCGCCAGAAGTTCATCGTAGAGGCTCGCCTCCGCGAACATGAGAACGAACAGAAAGCTCGCATGCAGCGGGAGAGAGATCGTAATTCCGGCAAAATGACAAACATGTCCGTCAAGGAGCGAGAAGAACATGCTCGCTGGCAAAATACCCACCGCGATCATCAGTCATCCATGCAAGCTGCCGCCGCTTTCAACAGAGAGTACAAGCCTGATGTACAGATCAAATATGTGGATGATGATGGTCGGCTCATGAACCAGAAGGAAGCTTTCAAGCATCTGAGCCACCAGTTCCACGGCAAAGGAAGTGGCAAGCTGAAGACTGAGAAGCATATGAAGAAGGTTGCTGAGGAGAAGAAGCGCGAGGCAGCGAGTATTTTGGATAGTAGCGAGGCTACGGGTATGAATAATGCGCAAGGCACAATGGGCAAGAAGAACAAACAAGCTGGTATTAGATTGGGTTGATTGACATAGCTTCAGCGGCGGTGCAAACCTAGGCTTCTAATGGATTCGAGCGTGCTGTTGTCAAACGTTTCTCAATCGACGGCCATGTGGAAGCTGCCAGGGGCAACACAAAGGGCTGGAGCTCTCACACACCTGGCAAGCTTGGGGACAGCCTCCGGTTAAAAGGGAAGCTACCCGAAATGAACACTTTAATTGGCTCTTATGCGCGCCCCCTAACAAGCATCCCACGCCCAAGACATCGGAGACGGAAGCCCCCGTGGACCCCAAGTTTCAGGAAGCAGAGGCAAAACTTTTTGGAGATTCACAATTTCAATCGAACTTGGTACACAGCTTCACATCCGACTCGATTCTTCTTCAGCTTCGACTCTTTCGAGCTGTCTTATCCTGCATTGAGCTTCTGTCGTCTCTGTCTCGAAATTTCTCTGTACATTAGATCTTCTTCTTCGGATCGCCCTCTTACCTCCACCTGATATCCACCATGTTGTCCACTCTTCGACCGGCAGCTACTCGTGCCGCTCTACGGCAACAAGTTGTCTCTGCGCAAGTTGTCCGTTCCGCTGCTGCATCGACATGGGCGAACGTCAAAGAAGGACCTCCCGACGCCATTCTAGGTATCACTGAAGCTTTCAAGAAGGATAGCTTCGGAGAGAAGATCAACCTTGGTGTTGGCGCATACCGTGAGTTCACTTTGCTCCGCCCTGATCCTTCACATCTGCAAGCCAGCTCGATCAGATCGACTGACAAGTTCTCCCAGGTGACGACAAGGGCAAGCCCTACGTTCTCCCCAGCGTCCGCACCGCCGAACAGAAAGTCGTCTCCTCCACCCTCGACAAGGAATATGCGGGCATCACTGGAGTTCCCAGCTTCACCAAGGCCGCCGCCCTTCTCGCCTACGGACCCTCCAGCAAGCCCATCGCCGAAGACCGCGTCGCCATCACACAGTCCATCTCCGGCACCGGAGCCCTGAGAATAGGCGGTGCCTTCCTCGAGAGATTCTACCCTGGCGCGAAGACGATTTACATCCCGACTCCTTCGTGGGCGAATCACAAGGCTGTGTTCTCGGACAGTGGTTTGGAGGTCAAGCAGTACAAATACTACAATAAGGACACAATCGGGCTGGACTTTGACGGCATGATCTCGGACTTGAAGAACTTCCCCGATGGCAGCATGGTACTCCTGCACGCCTGCGCGCACAACCCTACAGGTATCGATCCCACCGAAGAACAATGGCAGCAGATCGCCACAGTCATGAAAGAGAAGAACCACTATCCCTTCTTCGACATGGCGTACCAGGGTTTCGCCTCGGGAGATACCGACAAAGACGCCTACGCCGTCCGCTATTTCATCGAGCAGGGCTTCGGGCTCGTGCTTGCCCAATCCTTCGCGAAGAATATGGGTCTGTACGGTGAGCGGGTCGGCGCGTTCAGCATCGTCTGCGACAGTGCCGAAGAGAAGAAGCGCGTGGACAGCCAGATCAAGATCCTCGTGCGGCCTTTGTACTCGAATCCTCCTATCCACGGTGCGCGCATCGCCAGCGAGATCCTGAATGACAAGAGCTTGAATAAGCAGTGGTTGGGCGAGGTCAAGGGTATGGCTGATCGCATTATCGAGATGAGGGCTCTGCTCAAGAAGAACTTGGAGGAGTTGGGCAGCAAGCATAATTGGGACCATATCACAAATCAGGTAAGTTCGCTTGCATTCCAACGAGCTCGAGGACTCTGTGCCATCCAGCTCTCACTCGTGAGATGACTGCTAACACCTTTCTTAGATCGGTATGTTTGCATATACCGGCCTGAAGCCTGAGCAAATGGATGTCCTGGCAAAAGAACACTCGGTCTACGCCACCAAGGACGGCCGTATCTCGGTTGCGGGCATCACGTCCGACAACGTCAAGAGACTCGCCGAGTCCATCTACAAGGTCACTGGGTAGGTGCAGACGATGGAGGTGATGTCATGTGCATGGACAAATAGATGAGAGCCAGATGAACAAGCATCACGCCTGGCCTGGACTAGTCAGTGTGTCCAGGCGACACAGATATTGGAGAACTCACGACCTTGCAGGCAGAATATCCTTGAGATGCTACGGCCAGCTCACCGTGGACACCTGCTGCAGCTGAGGAGCCCTTGAAAACAATAGATTGTAGTAACACGATACCCACACATCCCGGCTGTTTCCAGGTCTCTTCTATTAAGCATCCATTTTGTCTCTCCCGTTGATCTTCCAAATCAGCTTCGCACACGCACGGGATGTAGATGTAAGCTGAGACGATTGCCTGCAAGTATCCGCCATGCCTTTGTCCGAGTCGCGCACAGTAGGCCAGAGCCATGGGCTGTCCTCCGCGCAGAGACATGGTTGCCCCGGCGGATATGACAATCTCATTTACGCTCACAATCCGAATTCGTGTGGGAGTTGAGCTCTCCGCCGAATGGTACTCTGAACTGATCGATAAGTCAAGTCAAAATCAGTGTCATCACGGCATGATGGACAGGTGCCGTCAAGCGGCAGGTACAGCCAGTCTCAAGGACGCGGGCGTGTCGTGTTGGGCAAATGGCGCAGTATCGGCGTTTGTTGATGACATGATACATAAACGTCCATAAGGTCGACGTTGTGCCAACGATGGAAGTCTTGCGAATGAGCTGACCTGTGATGACGCCTTTTGCAAATTTGTCGGGACAACGCTCGTTATGTGTCGCTCAGCAGGGAGCTTCTTCGCACTGTGTCGCGAAGGCTGTAGCGCTGGTGGAAATTGTGTCTTTCTCATCCTTGTTACGGGCATAAGGCCAGCAGACCACAACGTATGCTTTCGATGTTCGCTTGGTCGGCTGGTAAGAGTCAACCATGGTGGATTGTGCTTGGCGAGACGGCCGCTGGCCTGACACTAACATTCCGCAAATGCTCTGATTGACCTTGGGCTTGTGTGACCAAGTTGTGAGCGCCGTTGCATAGTACACAGGAACGCCTCCCAGTGGTGGTTCAATAGCTGTCTTGATGTTCTTAATTAGTGAGTCGGCGACATCGTCAGAGGCGGTTAGTATGGACAGCAAACCTTCGATGCTGCTATGCAGACACCACGATACCAATGCAAGTTGATGAACACGAGCCTGCGTGCTGAGCGGTGACTCTGTATGAAGCTCGGCGATTGTCTGTGTCTAGCTTCCCGTCCTGGAAGATCTCGGGTATCGACTTGGTCGATAGAGTGCTGAAGCGTCAGTGGTTAGAGCAGTATCACCAACCTGGATGTGACCGATAAACAGCCACAATAAGTTCTATGAGGTCCTGCCTCTGACGCCTTTGCGCGCCGTTGTGCTGTGTATATTTCCGTGTGCTGATTAGCGCAGCTGGAGGCATAATGCCTGTGGATATCAGACAAGGGCAGTGTCTTGGCCCCGGATTCCTGTCGATGTGAAGATGCTTCGTGTCCAGTGAGACGGAGCGACATGAACGGGTCCTGGACGCTCTCAACGTGCAGACTGTGACAGCGGCATGCCGACGCCTGAGCAACGGTTTGCCATGTGGTCATAGGGTTGAAGCTTTCCCAAGTGCTTCACCGACATTCTGTGTCACAACCATGAGTGAAATCGTGTTCGATATGAATGACAGCTGATTATGATAAAGAACCAATGATGGAACTTCCCCGAAGCAATGGATAGGGTGCTCCGAATGAAGTATCACGAACCTTTCGGAAACTTGACGCGCAGCACGTTGACTCGTCGGATCTCGGCCACGATCTGAATTGGGACAAGGCCCGATCTGGTTGGGTTCCTGGCAATAGCGGGTTACGACCAAAATCGACTCGAGGTCGAGATAATTGCAACCAATCGCTCGTGGCGTATGTCGAATTTCTTGATTTGAGGCTGCAAAACCGCCCATAATGCGGGTTGGATTTGGACGATTCTTGCATGTCACGATTCGACAGTGGTTATAACAAGCAGGTGTATCCGGTAAAGCTGCCATACCTGCATATCCACGATGCCCAGTCCCTGTCCCGCAACTCTGCGGCGGCTTGAGAGTAAGTGATCCGCCATTTCCAGGTTTTCCCAACTGTGTGGTATGGCGGCCGACACACTGCCCGTTGTGCTTAAAGTATCACGGTTGTATCATCTTCCTTCGGTCGGCAGACTCGACTACTTGCAGCAAACTGTGTCAGTCTCGCTATACTGCTGTCGGAGAAGCTAATACATACCCGATTACCTGTCATTTGGGAAGCCGTCCTTCTAACACAGACATCGGTATCAAGCGCAAGCCTTGCGATCAGCTGGACCTTTTGCTCGTATCTCTCTACACGAGCCACGCGGGGACCGGCCAAACTGCGTGATTGGACTTCCGCAAGCAGAGCCAGTGGTCAGGGTGGGGGAGGTTTGGGTGTCTTTCCGAACATAATATTCTCTGGCTTTGGTGGTGCTTCCCAACACCAGCGCAAAGAGGGTTGAGTGGCGCCGAGTTAGGCCAGTATGCGTTGGAGCCGAGTGGGCGCCATCTGCGGGTTGACATCATTGGATCCGGCTATTTCGCCTGCACCCTCGCACCCTGTCCTCGCCCTTGTTCCCTCTGTCACAGCTTCAACGCCGGCGTGGGCTGCATATTCAGGAGCCAATCGTGCCATAAGCGCCACTAAGCTCGCCTTCCCAGACCGGCCGCCTTTGGAACTTCTATATATTCGGTGTTGACCTCGTCGTGCTCGAGGTTTGTGACACACGCTGAACTCGGATCATACGATATTGACAAACCTTGTATGCCTGTCGACGTCATCGCGCAGTATATCTCAAGCGAAAATTTGACGTCGAGAAACCAGCGGAGCGACAACTCAGAGGCTGGGTGACATGAAAAACGAGGGGCAACTGCTCCGGCTCCTCCACTGCTCTGGCGACTAAACGAAGAGAGGTTTTTACCCGTCCAGCTCGATGGCAGCGCTCCTGAGAAGTGGACTGAGCATCGCCAGAGAACTGAACTGTAGTAGCACAGCAATGCCGTCAGCTTTCCCAATCCATGCCGTGATGTGTCGATCTGCCGTATTCCTAGCTTGGTGAGCACTCTTTTGGGCATGGAGCCAGCCGTGCGGCTGCTCGTGGTTTGAGGTTCTCAGAGTCTAAAATTGCTCCTGCATGAGAGCGATGGGTGCTAACTGGGCCTGTAGAGGGGTGGCAGAGACGCGTGGGAAGCATTTCACCTTCCGGAACCCGGTAAGTTTGTGTGCTCTTGGCCATTGGGGAACCGTATGTAGGTGAAACTCAGCGTAACGTATCCGTTGAGGGAGTATTTCCTCCTAGCAGTAGCAGTCCCCACGCGACGGGCCACCTGTAAGCTTACCGAGATCAAGATAACTGGCGGAGGTAACCATAGGACGCAACATTTCGCCATAGAAGCGGCTATCTATTTGAAAATGGTTCAGCAAAGAGGTCGCCAGTCGAAGAGGCACTGTTGCCGCTCGATCTGTATTTCGTAGTCGCCCGTCGACAATCGTCTGAAGGCAAAGCGCCCTGCTAGTGTAGCCTACCTTTGCGCCATAAAATGTAGTCGGTCTCCATATTATCATCCCGTTCGGCTTCTGTAGGTGATCGTGGTGTTGAATGACCCCTCAGCTCAGCCTCGAGCGTCAGAGGCCGCAAAAGCGCCAAGGAACCGAATCTTTCTCGGCTCAATCTTGCACTCAGCTCTTTATCAGACCGATATCAATCGTCTCTTCCAGCGAGGCATCCAAGTATACGAAGGGCTTGACTCGCACGTTGGTCGAACTCCATTTTCAGGGTCCTGTTTCTTCCTTTGTCTTCCATCCGTGTCTCTCACCGCGGCAAATCGAGAGGTGGGATCGTGCTTGGCCCCCGCTTGACCCTTTAACGGCCGACCGACGAATTTGTGCTTGATCTGCACAGCTAGACGGGAGATCTTGGGCTCGGTTGCTTGCGAGACAGAAGGCATATCACCCGGTCAGTATTGCTGGCTGCAGCCGGTTCACCCGAGTTTCACGCAGTAGCAGGACCTGAGATGCGTTAGCATTGACTTTGGTTCTTCCAGCACCCTGGTCTTTTGATGATTTTGGCCGCCCCGCCTTGCGAAGTTCACACAAAAACCACCAGACCTGTTCCTGATATCATTTGCAGATCGATTCCATTCAGCCTCGAGACCGGCTTGGTCGTTGCCAAAAGTATCAGGTAAGGGATTCTTGTCCCAGCACTGTTTGCTCTATCTCACCGCAAGTGCGCGAGAATTGATTGAGGGGTTTCTCTGGTGTCTTGGGTCAAGCTTTGGGATCAGCAGTCGACAACGACGTCGGTCGTACGTCACTTCCCACTGGTGGAACACCTTCAAATTCACCCAATTCATTGCGGAAGCCACCACTGCTATTCGAGCACTGCACCTGTTCTTTCCTCATTCCGAGATCAAATCACTTAGCCCAGATGATCCCTTGCTAGATCTTCTGCCGCATCTCTTTGCGGCTCGCATGCCCTTAAATCCTCTATTTTTTCTCCTGCTTCTGAGGTCCGTTTGATATTACTTGCACTTCTGGAGCCTCAATGGGCAGTTAATGAAATTTATGGGGTTGAATTGTCTGGTCACAATGCTGACAATGTGCTTGCAAACAGACTGTGGCCCTTCCATTCATCTCCCTCCCATTCGACCTACTTCTCTGTCAAACCTCGGTCTGGATACCAGGAGCATCTGCAACAATCACTACCGGACCGCAGATAACAAAAGAAGCACTTCTACCGTTTTTATCGCCTTAACCCTTCCCACAACACACTCAAGAAATCATTGTTTTGTCGGAACTGACAACGACTGCAACTCAATACGCGTACCTGTGTCGACACAATGGCTGACGAAGTAAGTTTTATAGAGGCCTCCACCGTCACCGCTGCGGGACGAGAACCACCCTGCAGCCGGGAAGACAATAGTTGAAACTTTTCTGAAGGCACGACTAACAATCGTGACACAGGCAGATTTCGACTTCGGCGACAATGTCGATAAGCCAACATTCGAGCAGATTCTTGACATGGATGAGGAAGATGATCGCGACTTCAGCAAGTCAATTGTCTTTGGCTTCCTAGAACAAGCTGAACAAACGTTCGGCAAGATGGACACGGCGATGTGAGTGGCTGCACCTCTAGACCCCGGACACGACTAACAATGATGCCTCACAGGAAGGAGAAGAATCTTGCCGAGCTCTCAAGCCTAGGTCACTTCCTCAAAGGATCATCTGCAACCTTAGGTTTCACAAAGGTCAAGGACGAGTGCGAAAAGATCCAACATTACGGACACAAGAAGAACGCGACCGGCGAAGAGGACGAACCAGACGAGAAGAAGTGTCTTGAAATGATCGGCAAGAGCATCACCGAGGCCAAGAAAGCTTACGCCGTCGTCAATGAGCTTATGAAGCAGTTCTATGCTGAGTCCTAACGACTGCTGTCGCACGTATTGCCGTTATCCCGACTTCATGCTCGCCCTAGGCGACACGACATGACATCCGACAATAGACAGACCTTGACTTCTAGGTCCTGGTCTTTGGCTACGAGACATCATCAACATGATCCGGAGTCACTTGATTGAGATTATCTGTGGTCAATGAGTTGAGCTGGCCTGAAAAATGAGACGAAACCTTCCACGAGACCTTCCTTTCCCTTCCATATAGAGCGCACTCTAGACCGACCAACGAGTGTTGGACCATGTATTCTTCATGTGGACCTGTTGTCGCTGCTTGAAAACCTAACCTGGACAGACAGCACCGGCAATCAAACATGATTCTCATGGTTATCTTTCCCAATGTGCCTGTCAGTGTTTTCCTGTGTTATTGACTACTCTTCGACAGGTCGGGACCGCAGCGCATTCTACCTGCAATCGCCCAGCGACAAGTCAACCATCATGACCAGGATCACCATTTTTCTTCAGCAGAATTGATTTTTCTTCAAGAGCACGGTATCGCAGGGACCATGATACGCGAGGGACCACGCACCTCTTCTTCACGTTCTGTTCTCACCGGCGCTGCTCCTAAGTCTCATCAATGACTGAATCATACAAGAGACGGGAAGAGCTAGAAAAAGGGTTCACGTGTTCAATTTCGCTACCACTCCGGGCATTTGATCTACACTGGAGGACTACATCAGAAATTTGCAGATGAATCTTTGGAATTGTTGGGCCAGATTGCAACCCGAGCTTTGGGAGAGCAGGAACGGCGCAGGTATGTGTCTGAGTCCTATACAATACGTGCGCTGACGAGTTGTGCTAGCAGGTTTCAAACCCCTTGGTCGCTACCTTGCCCCAGTTTCCCAAGTTCAACCAAAGACTGTAAGACCTCACCTTGCTTTGGTTAAAGCTGCCCTTCCAGCGCTTGACCACGACAAGCGCACTCGAGGAGCCAATAGCCCTGCAAAGATTCTTCTACTGGTGTTGCTCATCGGTTTTGTTTCACTAAAGGGTCTCAAGCTTGCGCAGGTGCGCTTGCGTGTTTGGTCCTGGGGGTGGTTGACTTTGAGCTTAGGGCGGTGGTACTGGCCACATATTCCTGCCGCTTGTTGTTAGCGATGAGCAATTTGAGAGTCAGCACCAGGGTATCAGCTCACGGAATGATTGTCAGGCATTTGTCGCTGCACAAAGATTTCTACCTGACAGAAAAGGACATAGAGTCTCCTTAGTTGACAAGCATGGAACCGGACAAAGCTCTCTGTTACTCTCGGCGAGAATGAAGGCCATCATCCGCCAAATGAAGGCCGTCCCCCTCCATACAGGCGGAGATTATTTTGAGGCAGAGGAGATTGCGGTGAAAGGCACGTAGGATTGCACAATTGGTGAGTGTGATGACCAGAATTTGTCTTATCGCTTCGGTACAGGTCAGCTGTTGCTCTCTCCATGCTTCGATCGCAGCTAATGATGTTCGACAGGCCGCACTACCAACGCAAAACCTCAAAATATTCTCTTGCCCATGACGACTTCGAGCCTCTTCGACGCATGTCCTCCACCTCACCAATCCGTCGAACTTCGTTGTCTACCTGGCCCGACAGAAACTCACCCCTGAACCGAGCCAGTCTTGGTTGAAGAGCAGGTCCACAATAACAGAAGACGTTGGTTCAGCTGATTCAGCTGTATGGGCGGATGCTGTTCGCCAGGCTGGGGTCTTCTGTCGGTCAGTCATGCTCGCGTTGAAGCTGTTCACCTTCTTCACCACGCCTTTTGTTCTGCTTACGTCCACGACGACCGCGTCGACGCTTTTTTGAAGTACGCTGCTTTCCTCCCTGGACTTCTTCGGCAAAAGCAGGCTCTGCGGGGACCGTCAATTGAGCTCCTGAGACCTCAGCAACTGCTTGCGGCCTTGGATCTGGTGTTTGATCGGATTCGATTATGGAACAGGCTCTTGTAGCTGTTGGCCCTGCTCCATGGGCAAGACTTTGTTCAAGATATCCAGCCCTGGGAGGAACCCGGTCCATCTCATTTCCGAAGCGATGTGGTCGACCATTATGGCTCTCCCGCTGCAAGGACGCAATTCCACCCGCCTCGGGCTCGCCTTCCTCGCAGGTGATAGAAGGAGCTGCCACGTCAGACGGTGTTCGTGAATGGAAGGTGGACTGCGCTGGTCGGACAAGCTCGCCAGAGTCATCTATTGGGATAAGAACCCCGCCGTCAGAGGAGTCAGTGCTGTCAGATTGATGTGCTGATTGAGTGGGATCGTCGAAATCGTCTATCGGGAGGAGGACACCACCATCAGATGAGTCAGTACTGTCAGATTGTGCGGCGGGCGATGCATGAAGGTTTGTGGGTGGTGGGTGACGTTTGGGCGTGGATGCTCTTCTCGCCGTCCATTCGTCGATCTCTACAAGCTCTCTGGCTGGTGGTTGAGGGCTTTCCTCGAGTTCCGCCAATTGTGTGTTGCGATGCATAGTGGCCATGTTGGGCAATAGTGTTATGCCCTGCTGTCTGGTTGAGACACCCTGAGGACTACTTTCCAATTCAGATCTGGCGTTCGGCGAAGTCCTAGACTTTCTGGGCCGGGAAGGCGAGGCAGATACAGTTATGGAAACGAAGAGCTGCATGGCAATAAGAAGCAGGAGAAATTGGAGGTTCAGAAATTGGGAATAAGAACGATGAATGGAACAAGGACGAGAAGCCCACACAGGACAACACAAGCAAACTGGCCACAGGAGCAAACAGCTTCATCATAATCATCGCGTTGGCGACAATCACAGCAAGCGCAACGTGCAATGAGAGGTCATCTCTTACGCCTGCAAGCAAAGATACAGGCTCAGCCTAACGAAGAAGGCTGCGCAACTCAATATCAACGACGCGGACCCGCTTGAATAGTTGCTAGCACGAATCTCAGGCTGGTCGGCAGGGGGCCCCGCGTCGCTGACATCGTCGACAAGGCTCAGCGCCCCTTTCTGCCGTGGCGACGACCACGACAACTGGGGGATGTGTCACTGCGGACCACATGCGAATTCGTGGCGTTCAGATCCAAACAAACGACGAGAATCAGCACATGCTAGGGTCGTGGAAGCCCGGACGTGAGCATTGAAGGCATGCGGACGAGACGTATGAAAGTAATGTGGTTGCAGTTGCTTGGTGCGAGTGTCAACCCAGTGTTATTGTCTACCCCAGAGGATGTCAGCCTCCACATGGCTCGTGACGAATTGAGGACAGCAAGCTGGAATGCCACATGGGGAGAATACGTTGAGCTGAAGGCCCGTTTTCCACGCAGTTGCCCGCGCTTCACGAAAGACTCTGGATTGGCATAGGCGAAGAGGGCTAACTGATCTGTGATAGACATTCTATTCAACACCCCTATGGATGATCGAGCTCGAATTATTCCGATAGAACAAGAGTCACACGCCTACTCCCAATCTCGAACTCACCCGAACACTTCAATCATGAAATAATACTCAATCTCCGACTTATCCTCCCGTCCCCTAAGCGTCATCTGATGACACAAATCCGCCAACGCATGTCCAATAATCGGCGCCCCACAAAAGAACAACCCAACCTTCCTCTTCCTCGCCTTATCCCTCGCAAACAACCTCGCCATCTCATCATAATGCTCATTCAAAATCTTCGGAAAATCAGGCCTGCCGAAGTGCGTCGGCGCGATCAAGCCCGTCAGCGGACTCACGGGCTGAGCCTCGGTGCGGTGCTTTTCGAGGAGCCAGCGGTAGACGTGCTGCGAGATGTCGCGGCGCTTTTTTGTCAGGTGGTTGTGGATCCGGATGTCGATGTTGGGGGTTCTGTGTGGTGAGGAGGTGGAGATTTTGTTCAGGAGGTCGGAGAACCAGAGGAGGTAGTTCTTGTCGCGGACGATCCAGTGAAAGTCGACGCGGCGGTATCTGTCCAGTGCAGTTCTGGGATCGTTGGCGTGTGCGGTGTTGGTGGTTGTGGTAGGGTTTGTCGAGGGTGCTGGTGCGACCTCGGGATCGGCGTTGGACTCGTTGCTCGACGTCGAGTCGCGGCGCTGATCCCAGTCGTGGTCTGCGTTTTCTTGTAGGTCGTTCAAGACTCCCGAGAATGGTGTTACGCCAATACCTGCGCCCACGATGATTGCTTGATCGAAGTCGTAGAATCGTTGAGCTGGCGCACCATAAGGCCCATCGATGCCCACGAACTTGAGATCCTTCAGCTCTCGCAACTTCTCCGTCCAGTCGCCGTCGGTCTTGATGTGCAGCTGCATGTCGCGCCCGATGCAAGTGGAAATAGTGAAAGGGTGCCATTGGAACAGAGAAATTTGAGGGACCTGCAGGAATACATACTGCCCTGCTTTATATCGCCAGATTCGACGTTTGGGAATGGTGCAGTGAATCCGAATTGTTTCTTCGTCGAGGACTTCGAGGCTTGCCGGGATTTTGTGGAAGCCGCTCAGGATTCGTGTCAACCGCTCAGCGAAGACAAGTAGGGTCGGGACGGCAAGTACCAAACCCATGACTGGGAACTGAAGAAGCGCAGCCGTTCCGTGGGCCATCAAAAGCCCTATCATGGGAAACATCAGGAGATGACCGAGCTGGAAGATCTCATACGATTTCTTGCGAACGTATGGCATGCTCAGTGAGGCGATCGTGTAGAACAAGCCCAAGGCTGTGAGACCCGTCCAGCCAGGAGTCGACCGAATGTAGGCACTGTACGGTCGAGGGACGGCATCCGGTCCCAGCAAAGCAGCCACAGCGTCCTGACGATTCGACCGACTCCCGAAGACGAATGAGCCTGTGAGATGCCCGATGGCATGCAGCGAGGCCAGTGCGAGAGCGACGCAAGAGATCTTGACATGGAACGACTGGCTCAAGTCCCAATTGATGGCTCGAGAGATGTGATACGATCTGCGCATCCAGGTGGAGAACCAGCGCGACATGCTGAGCAGCATGAAGAATAGAGTCGGGTAAAGGGCACCAGCGGCAGCCTTCGCCATCCCGACTCCCCAGCCCAGGGCGGCTTGATACTTAGCACCGGCGGCATACTTGACGCATTGCCAGACACCCAGTCCTATCTGCAGCGCCACCACCACGGCTAGGAACAAGTACTCGGGCCCTTCAACCTCCCAGACTGCCCTCAATCTCCGCGGCCAGGAGATATGCTTCATATAATCGTCCTCGGATTTGGCTGCCTGGTTGTCCTCCTCCAGCGATGGGATCTTCCACGACGCAACGGTCTTCTTGAAGTCTTCCGCCGGGATGGAATCCTTCTCTGTGTCCAGCAAACTCCGCAAGAAGTCGTGACGCTCTTGCTTCCGTGACTCGTGGTGGAGATTGTAATGGCGCGCGTCAGGCTGGAGTTCCTTGTATACCGCGTCGAGCTTTGCCTCGAGCTCCGCGTACGAGATGTTGCCATCGCGGTCTTTGTCCAGGGCCGTCACGAAGTCGTTGATTTCCTGCTGGGTCAAAGTGCCATCATCCGCCATCTTGTGAAGTTGGACGGAAGATTCGGCGAGGCGACTTCCAAAGGAGGAGATAGCCTAGATCTGGCCAGGGCGGCATATCAGATAACATGTTTTCCTTAAACTCAACAAAATGCACACCCCTCTTGAGCTTCATCGTCGCAAAGATGTGAAGGTTCAGATGAGGTCACAGAGCCGAAGGTGCCAATAACCACATGGGCCAGGTCCAAGCCTTGGCGAAAAGGCGCCGAGGACCGATAGTCGAATAGGAATACCTGAGTCTGAAGACAAACTGCTCCGTGCGGAGCATTGGCTTCTGGGACATCGGTCCCCAAAAGGAGCGAACAGAAACGCGGCTTGTTCTTCCCAGGCACGCAGAAACTTGGACGGCTTGTTTTCTCCCCCTGCTTGCCTGGGCGTGGTGAACAATGCATGGCAACGCGCGTTTGAGTCTTTGCCCCAGCCGTACTGGTGTGGCGGAGGCAATATGTACACGACACTCGCAGGTTTTCGTATGTTCTACTGCGCAAGGCGCAGCCTCGAGGACGTCATTCGAAATAGCAGGAAACACGCCAGTGGGCGGGCTGTAAACGGTTCTTGCTCGGCTTAGCCGCCAAGGCACTGGCCTTGATATCTAGCAGTGAGCAAGAACGGCGCAAGCAATTTTGGCACGAGGCTCGTTCACAATAACAGCAATATCGAGGTCGAGGAGACAAGATCGAAAGGTTCTATGCTGGTACGATATCTTCAGCAACACGACTTCAAGTCTGCTTGAAATTGAACATATACAGCCTTGCTGAATGTATATGTGATCCTGGTAAAAGAGATCACAAGAACGCCCGAGAAGAAATGAGCACGCATTCTTGAACCTTCACCAGCTGGCAATCCGGGTATGTTAAGGTCAATTCCTCCTTCAAGCCAAAATACCTGTAAGGCCCAGCCCGCGCCTACAAGATGAAACCGCTCCAATAATTCTTCTTCACGACAAGAAGGCGCTAGCACCGTTCTCTGATCCTCTGGTGAAGGCATCATTGATACTCCTCTCCATCGTCAACCCTCCCAGCCGCGCGAGATCCATTACCGGCGTCTCGCCCGCCGAATCGACTCGCCGCTCGAGCTTCGTGGATACGGGCAATCGCCCGATACGTCTTAGCTAACCTCTCGTAGTCACCCTTCTTCTCGTACTCCTCTGCAAGCTGCTTGTAGCACTCCAACGCGTGTACGCCATACTCTCTTTCGCGTCCATGTTGCTGCCGCTGCTGCTGAGACGATGGGGACAGGCCGTCAATGC
Source organism: Cladophialophora chaetospira (assembly GCA_030247875.1). Classification (NCBI taxonomy): domain Eukaryota; kingdom Fungi; phylum Ascomycota; class Eurotiomycetes; order Chaetothyriales; family Herpotrichiellaceae; genus Cladophialophora; species Cladophialophora chaetospira. Next base: position 1,685,065 of record JAPDRK010000003.1, read on the forward strand.
TCCTCCGCGCACGGGCAAGTTCTTTCGCCTCGGAGTTCTGTGATTCTTTGCTCTCGGTTCGATGATGGTTGTTCTTAACGTGTCCATTGCGTGCTGGTGGGTCTGTCGGGCTTCTCGAGAACTGCTCCTCTTCCGGGTCGGCGCTGGTGAGCAGATCGACCAATTCTTCGATCGTGCCTACGAGTTCCTCTAAAGCCGTCCACAACGCATCGTCAGGCTGATTAGCAATTGTGGAAAAGAGCTCCAGCAGCTCCGCGATAAAGATTTTGCGGCTCATTGCCTCATTTGCTGTGACCAGCTTGGCTTTGAGAACGGAGTTGAGGGCTCCAATGATCTCAGTCTCGATAAGTTCAAGATCTTCGCTAAGTGCCCATTCGCTGACGATCATGGTCTGTAGCACTTCAACAGCTACTTTCCGTAGGCCTTCATGCATGCTGAGACATAGACTTATGGTTGGCCCGACCAGACTAGGCACGTATTGTACTTGATAACCACCCGACCTGCGTATGTTGTATCGTCGTTGATCGTCAGTCGTGGCTTCCCAGCCTAAACTCTCCCAGGCTTTTCGTAAAAGATCGGCGCCAGATTGGCGGACATCGCCTGCGATCTTCCACACAGCACGACGTTTCTGTTCGGGGAAGAGCTCCAGGGTCAACGCGGGTGAGGAGACGAGATTGAGTAATGTATCCAAAAACATCTTCCAAAGCTGCATGTCAAAAACGTCCGCATCTTCTGGCGTGGGCAAGTAGTGGGCGATAAGTAGTGAGGATAGATGGTTCAGGATTATGAGGGCGGAGGAGTGGTGGTAGATGTGCAAGCTAAGCCATGTTGAGGGAAATGCATCGTTCTTCAGCAGCGACCGTAACACGGCGAGCGTAGAAATGATGTACTCGGTGAGTTCCTGTCCTTGAAGTCTGAATGTTGGCGGCTCTTTGACCTTTGCTATCGTGGCTACCAGCGAAGACAGCTCAAGCAACGTCTCGTTAAACTGATCATTGGTCTCTGACGCTTGCGTGGTGAATGGATACGAGTCGGAGAAGAGGAGCGATAGAGACCGTTTTCTGTTGACAGCTTGATCTGCGATGGTCTTGTACGCAGATATGAGCTTGGGCATAAAATCGTGGAGGTGATAGGAAGGGATGCGAGTTAGCTCAGCAACAACTGAGCAACAAAGCCGGACTTGCTCGTGCCAGTCTTCGGAATGATTGTTTGGTGTCCAGAACGGCGCGAGCCATCTGACACAGTTTTTAATCAATGTCTTCCGGTCCGCCTCGTCAACCCAAATCTGATCCAGCTTGGTGTAGTTCAGAATCAGCACAATTCTGTACAACAAAAGCTTTCCTGTGGCCTCGTCACACGCGTCAATGAAGTCGACGGCAATTTTGATGACTTCTTCTTTGCTGAATGCCGGTAGCAGTTCTGGAAGCCAGTCGTGGAATTTTTGTACCAGCAAGGTTTTGCTGCCAACGAGGGCAGCAGTTTCGCTACGCATCATCATCTGTAGTCCAAAAAGAATTGCCTGCATGTCTTCCTTAAATGTCGAATGCTTGTCGTCGCCTTTTTGTGAGCCAAAGCGCCGCTGCTGATACGAAATGATGAGGATTCGCATGAAATTTTTGCCGACTTTGAAGAGTGCTCTCATATCGCGTGCGCTTTGGGGATCCGAGACACTCTGCAGAAGTCGCGTAAAGCTTCGTATCAGACAAGAGGCTGCATAGGGAAAGCGGAAATGGTTCTCGGTATATTGTTCAATCAGTGGACCTAGATTGTACCGTCGATCATGAACGATGCCTAGTACCCACACAATGTCGTTGAAAATCAAGTCTTCGAACTTGGACTCTCCAGATTTGTGCACAAGGACGCCAAACAAGGCATCTAGCACCTCCTTGAGCTGTTTGACAATCTCAATCTCCGGAACAAAGGTCAACTTCTGCAAAAGGTCCAGCAGCTGGACCGATGTTTGGTGCTTCCAGTTGATGAGACTGACTAGTGTTCGATCTTGAGAGTATTCGGTACTGCATAAGTGAGTGAAGACTTCCAAGAAGGCAATCGATGCCAACGCGCCCTCGTGAATGGTTTTGAAAGTGGCGTTATTCCAGGCCAGGGACAGATACGCCCCGCGTCCTTGAACTATGCTCGAAGTGACTTTGTCATATGCGTGCAGAATGAGGGAGTGCGTGCCGTCACTGACAAAGGCTTGCTTGTCCCATAATGGCATCCAAGCCAATGCAAATGGGAACTCAGGGGCATCTGCAATACTCAGGACCAGGTGGCTGTCTGGCACTTTCTCGGTCGGTATCCGCAGGCAAAGTGTTTGATCCCATCTACGGTCGAGCTCCACAGCGTTTGTTCGGAAAGCTGTAACCCCTGCCCCGTTGGACGATGGAAATATGCAATGTTCGACGCGTCGTCCGGAGTTGTCGCGCACCTCCATGGTCAGTTGAAGATTTTGAAGAGATTGCGATTTGATTGAAGCGACATTAACATCCGGGTGCGACAAGTAGGAGCCTTGGGCAATCACAGCCCTGCTCAACGTCAAATAGATATCGGTGCGCGGCTTGGTTGGAGCTTCGGAAAAGCCAATCTTTTGTGTTTTGGTAACCATATGCATCGAGGTAGGAGTGTTTTTGATGAGAGTGTCTGCATCCGGAGCGGTGTGAGGAGTCAGGATGAGGCTCATGCTAGAGATTGGATTCGACACGACAAGATTCCGGCCAGAATTATCCAGAAGCTCGGCCGCTACTGGGTGAGATGCCGGGCTCTTGTCATCATCTCGCTGCGAAGGCGACCAGATCGTAATCGTCTCTTCTTGCGGCAGCCCACTTTTGATGATATTCCCAACATCAAGAACGCCGATGCCGACGGTCCGGGGTACAGGAGGGCCCACTGGCCTGCTCTGGCCATCCTCTTCTTCCTCGTTGATCGACGGAGTGGATGACCTCTCCGATGATTGGGGTGTCGTTCGTCCATTTTGACTAGGCTGGGGCCTCTCGGCATTCCTTTTCTTCCCAAACATCAGACTCGATCTTCGCCTGTTGAGGGATAGTTGGCGTTGGCCCATCAGAGTCCCGTTTCTTGACGGCGGCCTGTTTGATGCTCTTGCCTTTGGCTTCCTGGGAGGCTCGGCAATCACGACTTTGATGGCAAGGTACAGTCGGCCATTTGTTCCGATATCACGAGTGCTCAGATCTGAGAGTAGGGTCTTCATTTTACTGTTGGCAGCTGAACTGTATGTCTCCGAAAAAGGCCTGAGGTTTCCATCGGCGTCCTTTTGGTACAGCGCAAGGCTTACTGTCGCAAGGTCCAGCCCTGTGCCAGTGATGGAATCGACTTCAAGTAGACAGTGATGAAGTGACGTGGCTCTGGACTTTTCCGTGGGCGTGCCGTCTAGAGCGCTCATCACTGACTGAAGCTTGGCTAGGTCTATGGCAGAGTCCTGTGAAGTCATCAATCTGCCCTGGCGAGCCGGATCGCGGACGATGACCTCGCCGCTGAGCATTCTGTTGCCCCGGACCAAGTCCCATACAGCATCTTGACGAACCCGAATTCTTTCTTGAGTAGTAAGGACATCGTTGAGCAGTTCTCGTCTGGCGTAGTCGAGTCTAGTTGTGATCTCGGACATTTGATCCAGAACATGGTATTGCCGGCGCAGAACCAAGTCCGGAAGATGAAGAATATACCATTCTCGGAGACAAGAAGTGATTTCGTCAACCAACGGTTCGCTCGCTGAAGTCGGAGACTCGTCACCAATCTTCAACATGGGCACCGGGGCGGATGGTTTTGGGCGGCCCGGCTCGATTGAAGTTATGACATAGGAACCCAGCTGTTCTCTGATTTCTATGCAGCATTTCGGGAAGATGCCAGAAAAGACGCGGGCTTCGCCGGCGGCCCTGCTAGATGTCAAGGCGGACAGCAAAGTCGGTGGCGCGACCAGATAACCTCGACACCAGGCGCCATCCTTGCCGCCTTGTTCGATGACATACAACTGGTCACCGATCTGAAGAGGAAGCTCCGATGGGGATGCTGACGGCTGAAATGGATAGATGGCAACCGCGTACGACAGAGGCAGCGGCTGCCAGGGCATGTTCAGAAGCAAGTGGAAGTCGTCTCCAAGTCAGAAGAAGGTCGTCGAAAATGAGCAGTCGGGTCTCAGAGTGGCCGCCGTGGCCGTGGCCTCGCGATGATCTGTGGATCGTGTCCAGGGGCCAGCGCACGGTCGTGCTTGTTCTGGTGGAAAGTCATGGGCCGGCAGAGCAAAAGATCATCTGGTGGGTAGTTTTGCTGGCGGAAGATGATATTATCGATGCTTGGAGTTGGTCTGTAGTGCTGAGCAAGGAAGGCGTGAATATCGGTTGCTGATGGCCTGTTGCGACGCGTTCTCTCGAAACGAGTTTCCCGGGTTTGAGAAGAGAACACCCGCTCTGGTGGTTAGTGAGGGCCTAAGCGCTGATCCGCGGTGCGTCTTTCCGGCTTTTCTTTGCTAACGGCTTTCACCACTAGCTGCTGGCATTTTCCTGTCCCGGTGCTTTTAGCCGGCAGGCTACCGCCTAATCCAGCTAGAAGGATAAAGTCCAGGCTGCAGGGACCCCGTTCTCAGCAGCCGCCATCGCGAGAAGTTGATCTCTGACAATTTCAATTATCGCGTGTGCTTCACCTCAAACCAAGCCACAATTAAATTTCTACAAACCCAGTTTCAGTGCACTCAAGCAAGAGCTCGCGCACTTGCTTATCCGTCTTTTTGAGCGCGGGAAGTGATCCCTGCATCTAGCCGTGCAGCATGGAGCCCATCATCAACGTCCTGCTGCATTCCTTCCCTGGCTTAGCACTCCCTGCTACAGTCTGCCTACCCTTGCCAGCCTCTTCAACTACCGAGGAACTGCTGGGGACTATTGCAAAACTTCTCCCCAGGAGTCTCCCGGAGAGAAGTCGCTTAATTCTGACGTCTACCTCAAATCAGCCTATCTACCCCTCGTCTACACTCACGATCGGATACTTGAGCTCCAGTTCACCCTGTTTCCAAGATGGCCATGCCTCACTTCTGCCAATCCGTCTGTCTGCGCCTCTCGTGGGAGGGAAAGGTGGGTTCGGCTCTCAGCTCAGGGCCGCTGGAGGTCGCATGTCCTCCCGCAAGAAGCGCCAGAATGCAGAGCTTGCCACAGGAAGCGCGCGCAATCTGGATGGCCGGAGACTGCGGACCATTACGGAGGCAAAGAACCTGGCTACATATTTGGCAACAAAGCCAGAGATGGACAGGAAAGAGAAGGAAGAAAGACGCAAGAGATGGGAGCAAGTTATCGAACTCGCAGAGCAGAGAGAAGCCGATATGCGCGCAGGTAAGGGTGTTGATGGCCGCCGTAAAGGGCTCAGTGACGAGTGGGTTGATACGAAGGAAGAAGTTGGTGAGAATGTGCGAAACGCAGTCAAAATCGCCATGTTGGCCGAGGAAGAGAAGGGGAAGGGGAAGGCTAAATCAGCGACAGAACAGGCAGGTGAGAGCAGTGGGAGTGGAGGTTCTGGGCCTGCGAGCGAGGACGACAGCGAGGATGAGGATGTGATGGAGCTGGACGAAGACGAGATGTCTAGGCTCAGATCAGAAGCAGAGACCGGAGATGTCGATGCTATCTGGGTTCTTCAGAACCGTCTGAAGATACCGTCTGAGTTGCTACCGAAACCTAGGCAGCCGGTCCGACGGTTCGTGGGCTTCGACGACGACGATGAATCTTCCAGCAGTAGTGAGGATGGCCAGTCGAAGCCAGACGGCAAAGGTAAACAGCCACTCGCCAGTACTCGATAGATTGCAGCGTCGGTGACTTGCCCTCGGCTCAATGAGACGGATCGTCACCCCTATTGCTCCTCTGTCGGGTTCTTGGCAATCTCCGCCCTCGTCGAAGTCATCCTACGCCCCCATCTCGGGACGCATGCTATCAAGAAACACATTGAAACATGCCAGCACTCAGTCTTTACTGCTGAGGAGCAGCACCCAGGTGTCACTCACGCGAGCCAATCGCCTCTGCAGGAAGAACCCGTCCTGCATACGGACTTGTGCGACAAGCGAGTGTGATATCCGACGGACGCTCCTAAAGGAAGGCTGACGCTATCTTGTTCGCCTGCACCTAACATAAGGATCTTGCCTTGGTCACATTTTCTCCATGCCGCTCACATCTCCGCTCGAGGTCAAATTTGAGATACATATAGCTTGCTCAAGAAGCCAAAATCCGGGGCTCCGGCTCCATAGCTCATTGGACTTGGCCTCTTATCAGTAAGGCGGAAAACCACCACAAGGACGATCTTGCTGGCATTACAAGGAGAGGTCGTTCGATCCCATTTTTCTCGCCGATCGAGGTTGGTTGACTATACTGTCATTGGTAGGAGGCCACCGAGTCCAATGGCAGTTCCGATATTCCCACTGGTTGCGTTCAGCTTCTTGGCGATATGGTCGCTCTACAGGTTCATGTTGAGTCCTCTTCTTTTCCATCCCTTGCGCCACATCCCACCTGCGCATTGGTCCATTCCAATCTTTGGCGATGTATGGATCACTTACCAGCGTTACATGGAACGCAACAACGCTGTCACGTACGCAGCGCACTTGAAGCATGGGACAGTTGTACGAATGGGTGCAAATGAGTTGAGCGTCAATTGCGTTGACAATGGCATCAAGACCATCTATGCTGGCGGCTGGGAGAAGCATGCATGGTATCCTCAGCGATTCGGATCATATGGGTTAGTGTCTCCTCGGCACTGCAGTTCTCGATATCGAACTGACGTGCTGGATCAGGGTCATGAACACTTTTGCCACAATTCACCACGGCCCGCACAGTCAAAAAAAGCGAACCATGGCCAATGTGTACTCAAAGTCCTACATTGCCTCGTCCCCACAAGTTGCTGCCAATTCGCATACTCTGTTGTCAACTCGATTTCTCCCATTGTTGCAGACCTTTTCCGAAACTGGCGTCTCAGTCGACGTCCACGACATGAACAATGCGTTTGCCATGGACTTCATGTCTGCGTACCAATTTGGCCTGTCCGCAAGCACGAACTTCGCCCAAGACTTGGCGCAAAGGCAACACATCCTCCACCAATACCATTGCAGGAGGGATTATGAGTTCTTCTCTGCTGAGGCCCCTTGGTTGAAAAAGCTGACCCGGAGACTGGGTCTGCAGACTGTCCCTTACTTTGTTGACCAGGCGAACATCCTGTTGGAGGATTGGAATGCTGCCATGTGCCGCGCCGCTGACAAGTATCTGTCCAATGACAACGACGTCACCTCAACCTACCCGGGCGATGACCCGGTTGTCTACAAACACTTCAAAACCGGCTTCATGAGCTTGCGCGAAAAGGACCCTAACGCAGGAAAAGCTGTTGGAGAAGTCACCCTTCCAACCACAAGGCATGAAAACCTCCATGCCAGCGACGACAACACCACAACCGCGGAAATATACAGTGAAATGCTTGACCAAGTCGGCGCCGGCCACGAAACCTCCGCAATCGCGCTAACCTACCTATACTGGGAGATGAGCAAGAATCCATCACTACAGAACCAACTCCGGCAGGAAGTTCTGACACTTAAACCTTCGATACAGTGGCCACTACCAGCGGGAGCTGATATCATGAAGGACTTCAAATTGCCCAACCCAAAACAGATTGACGCCCTCCCGATACTAAACGCCATTGTCATGGAAACGCTACGCCTTCACACTCCTATTCCAGGCATCGAACCACGTATTTCCCCAAACGTCCCCGGTGGAAGCACGTTGGGCCCGTACACAAACATCCCCGGTGGCGTTCGTGTCTCTTCGATGCCATACACCCTCCATCGCAACACGTCTGTTTTCCCTGACCCGGAGACCTTTAACCCATCGCGCTGGCTTCCCTCTCATACTTCCGAAAACCAACTGAAAGAAATGCACCGCTGGTTCTGGGCCTTCGGAAGCGGAGGTCGTATGTGCATTGGCAGTCATTTAGCACTGCAAGAAATCAAGCTGTTAGTGGCGAGTATCTACTCAAATTGGAGCACCGAGATTGTGAACGATGAGGGCATCGAGGAGGTGGATGCCTACACCACCAAGCCGAAGCGAAACCGCTTGGATTTGAGGTTCAAGCATGTCTGAGTGGAGGACTAGTCCAACTGAGCCGTCTTCGAACGGGGAAAAAGGGAGGTAAGGCGGTAGGAGATCCCGCGACTGGAAGTTAACCTACAGCACAGTGCTCAGAAAAGGTGCTCTATATTTACGCGGACCTATTCAAATGCAACATGAAGTAATGTTTTTTTTGGTTTTCCGACCGATTCCACCAGTGATGGTGGTCTTGATCGCACCTCCACAAGAAAAATCTCGGCTATCTAATCTAATCCGCACCCCTGCAAAAAAGTTTCCCTCCGCACATTGTAGAACTCTTTGCCATGGACAACCTTCCTGTCAGTACACTGGCCGATCGTGAACATGACCGAGCGAACATCAGAGGATGACATCCTCCTAGCCAAACGCATTATCTCCGCCGCAGAGCGCCATGATGTGTCCGTCCTGCAGATCCTCCTAAAGAATGGTTCTGCCAATGTACAGGACCCCACGGTGTCGGTTGCGTCCTCACCACTGCATGCCGCGATTTCGGCGTGCGGGAAGGCCGAGAAGGGCAATGAGGCAGGTGAAGATGCGGTAAAGACGCTCGAATTGCTACTCGAGAACGGTGCGATCTGGAATGATCTGAATAAAGAGGATGAAACACCTGGTTGCATTGCGCTGAGACTCAGGCAGACGAAGCTCTACGATATCATGGTGCAGGCTGGGATACGGGCGGAACTTCTTTTCGCAAGGATGGAGGAGCTTGGCCTCAGTGACGACAGCGATGATGACGAGGAAGAGGACGAACTCGTGGGCGAGCGGCCGTCAGCGAAAAAACAGAAGCTCTCCGGGGAAGACGTGAGAGAAATACAGGAGGCTGTCGAAGATAAAGTTCTGGACGACGTGTCTTTGGACAACCGCGCATATTTGAAGAGCCAGCTACGGTACAAGCCCGGCATACTACTGGACGAGAGTGATAACGCCGTTATGATGGACTGGGAAACGCAAATCATGCAACGACACGCCGAAACTCTGATACCCAAAGCGGGCCTGAAGGTGATGAACGTCGGTCACGGAATGGGCATCGTCGACACGGCGATCCAGACGCACGATCCAGCTGAGCACCATATTATCGAGGCACATCCACAGGTTCATGCACGATTGCGAGAACAGGGCTGGTACGACAAGCCGAATGTCATCATTCACGAAGGCAGATGGCAGGATGTGCTCCCAAAACTGGTTGACGAGGGCGTGCTCCTCGACGCGATCTACTATGACACATTTGCAGAGGACTACAAAGCTCTCAAGGAGTTCTTCGCGGAATATGTTGTTCAATTGCTCGCGCCTGAAGGGAGGTTCGGCTGGTATAATGGACTTGGCGCGGATAGGCAGATCTGCTACGATGTGTATACGAAGGTTGCCGAGATCGATCTTCAAGAAGCTGGGTTCGAGACGTCGTGGGAGGATATTGAGGTTCCCAAGAGTCTACATGGGAGCAAGGAGTGGGAAGGGACGAGGAGGCCGTACTGGACAATTGACGTTTATCGGTTGCCGGTGAATACGTTCAGCAAATGAAGACTGCGAGCACGGCAGATGCCTGCGAAGGATACCACAGATCCGGCACGAGCGCAGTCATCGACTATGCATTCCAGGAGAACTCGCACAACCGTCAGTGGCAGTGGCCATGGATTGTGCTTTGGGAGCCGTCAAGCAATAAGACAGCCTCACCGTGAGTTGGCTCTCGTAAAAGGGCTGTGGTCACCACTAACTGGTCAATCAGCACCCCCAGAGCATTCGAGCCTGGAGCAGCCCTCTGTACTTGTTGCCAAGAGCCTCATCCGGTGCACTGAATACGGGAATCATGGAAACAGTCTAACCTGGTGTTTCTGCTTCTTGTTTGTAAATTGATGAAGTCCTCAAGAGTCGTCAAGAACTTGCACAAAATTATGCCGAAGCCGTCGAGTGGGAAGTCTTTGATTGGTCAAGAAAAAATAGTTCCGGCAGTAAACCTATTTTGTGCAGATCGGCCGTCGGGCGAGATCGTAGAATCTTATGGAAGACCCTAGTAATGCCAGCCTGCGGCTGCACGACTTTTTTGCGGCAGGGGGGTTTGCCGCCTCACGAAAGTCCTCATGGCCGCTGACTGATTAAACAAATCAAGTTGCCTGAACCTTGGATTCATAAAGTAAAGAACAAACAGTGCCAGTCCAGCACCTCCTCGATACTCCATTTCTACAATTCCACTTGCAACGTCACTCGCAGTTCACCACAACCTCTGTGCTCCGCCCCATCGGCGATATTCACCTTCCACTCTCCTCTCCCTCTGCTCACGGCCAAATCTTCCACGTCCCAACATCCTCCTCTAACACCTCAGCCACATTCTTTTCGCCTAGTCAAGGAGGAGCATCATCAAGATGGTCAAGGAGACAAAGTACTACGACATCCTGGGGGTAAGCTTAGCACTTTCCACCGCAAGGCTAGATCGGCACCAAACTAAGATTTTCAGGTTGATCCCTCAGCATCAGAGGCTCAGTTGAAGACAGCCTACAAGAAAGGTGCTCTGAAGCATCACCCTGGTAAGTTCATGTTTCTACTGCTTATTAGAGCAGCCAGAGACTGACCGATCTCAGACAAGAACGCCCACAACCCTGAAGCCTCCGAAAAGTTCAAAGATCTCTCCAAAGCATACGAAGTCCTGTCCGATCCCCAGAAACGAGGTCTTTATGACCAATATGGCGAGGAAGGTCTAGAACAAGGCGGAATGGGTGGCGGTGGTATGGCCGCTGAAGACCTGTTTGCACAATTCTTTGGCGGCGGCTCAGCTTTCGGAGGCATGTTCGGAGGTGGTATGCGTGAACAAGGCCCTAAGAAAGCAAGAACCATCCACCATGTCCACAAGGTCTCTCTCGAAGACATCTACAAAGGCAAGGTCTCGAAACTCGCTCTGCAGAAGTCTGTCATCTGCTCCCAGTGTGACGGCCGCGGAGGCAAAGAAGGTGCGGTCAAGACTTGTGCTGGCTGCGGCGGTGCGGGCATGAAGACTATGATGCGTCAAATGGGTCCCATGATCCAGCGCTTCCAAACGGTCTGCCCCGATTGCCAAGGTGAGGGAGAGACCATTCGCGAGCGAGACCGATGCAAGCGCTGCATGGGCAAGAAGACTATTGTGGAGCGCAAGGTTCTTCACGTTCATGTTGACCGGGGTGTCAAGAGCGGCCACAAGATCGAGTTCCGCGGTGAAGGTGATCAGATGCCCGGTGTTCTTGCAGGCGATGTGGTATTTGAGATTGAACAGAAGCCTCACGCACGATTCCAGCGAAAGGAGGACGATCTCTTCTACCACGCCGAAATCGACCTATTGACTGCGTTGGGCGGTGGCCAGATCTACATCGAGCATCTAGACGACCGGTGGTTGACTGTCAATATCTACCCCGGCGAGCCAATCACTCCTGGTAAGTTTTTCCGACCCTTTGCGTGTCAAGACGTCTCCGACTAACCCTGTTCAAGGAGCTGTCAAGGTCATCAAGGGCCAAGGTATGCCATCAATGCGACACCACGACTTCGGCAACCTGTACATTCAATTCGACGTCAAATTCCCCGATAAGACTCAAGTACAAACCCAGAATCTGCACCTTTTGGAACAAGTCCTGCCTCCTCGCATGCAACAGAAGCTGCCACCTGCGGATGGCATGGTTGAAGATTTTGACTTGGAAGAGGTTGATCCCCGCCACCAAGCCCGTGCTCATGGAGCTACCGATGAGGATGACGAAGATGGCATGCCAGCTGGAGCTGAGAGAGTGCAATGCGCATCCCAGTAAAGCGACTGACCGACCCCGGCGGTGTGGCCAATGAGACATGCAGAGACGAATAGAGATGGCTTCCGAAGACGCGACGTGACGATCGACACAAGAAGCGAACGACTCCAAGCATTAGCGACCGTGGGGATTACTGCATTTTATTTCGCGGTTACCGGAGTAAACAGCCGGCATGGTCTGGCGTTGTTTGGACGGGACAGTGCGGTTAGAAGAGGAGTTTGGGAGGCGAAAGGAATCGTTTTAGAAGCATTCTCTGGGGAAGACGGCACGATGCAAGACCTGGCCTCGGCTGAACCGTGCGTACTGCAGGCCTGGGGCGTCCGTCTTGGATCTCAGAGGGCTCACATCGGGAATAGATGGTAGCGCTATGCAAGATAGACTTGCAACAACGAATCGACGCGGCTGCCGCTCGTGAGTTTAGATACTTGCGGGGCAGGAACGCTGGGGAAGGGTTGCAAGCCAATATTTTCTCGAAGGGCTCTTCCTTAACCTTAAACATGCACAAAGCACTGAAACAACAGCCCATCGGCATCAGAATACGTTCCAACGTCGCACATGATTTCATTGCGCATATTACTTGGCTTTGAGCATTGTACTTTATGCACCTCGACGAGTGGGGAGTACTCGAAAAAGATTCAGCGTCGGACGCGACATCCGAATTGGAGTGGCCAACCCGATCAAAACCCACGTGAAGCACACTTTTCGCTGGCTGCCAGCAGCCGGGATGCCAATCCAAGAGTCACAATTACTTAGCACATCAACTTTTTCCAGTCTTCGGAAAGAGGCGCAGGTTGTGGAAAGAATTGAGAGCGTCCACACGCGAGGTGCCCGTGCGCTGGCCGTTCTTTCGGCGGTGGCTGCTCTGAATTTGTGGCTATCGCCATTATTTGTGCAACTAGCTAAAGGCTACTCGCCTGTTGAAAGAGAACAAGCAAAGCGAGACTTGGACGGCGCTGTCCGAATCACAAGAGACCTCCGTTAACACGAGCATAGGCGAAATGCTCATGTACTATGCGAGCTGCACGGTGAACTCCTGAAGAATGCGGCCTGGGCATATGTCGGCCAAAAACGTGCCCACTCACAGGGCGATCACTTCAGCCTCGTTGTGGTTGCGCTTCCAGTCTAAGCTGGTCGAACTTGGAGATCACTCGAAGAATATCTCGACCGATAGATCGGTCAGGTTAGGTGGCGCCGATTGCTCAACTTTAGGTCATTGAAGGCGACGGAAGGTGAGCTCTCGCTCTGATATGTTAATGAGAGGAAAGTTCACGATGGGATCATTTTAATCATTATGGCGTCAGCTTTTAGCCTGGAAGTCAAGCCCCGGATTGGACAGGAAAACAGAGATCTCTCGCCAATCCACAAATGGACAAGCCAGGAACAGCGGGGCTTTGGCACCCAGAAGCTGGGTGATGCTGATTGGACGGGGTAACGTCAAGCCTGGTCGTTACCTCCCGAGCACGCCATTTCTCTCAAGTGAGAGAACTCCCATCGTTTTGTCGAACGCATCACTCCTAGCCACCTTCAACGCAGCTGCATGGGTGAGCGGATAGACGAGAGTAAACCGGTCCCCCACGTCAACCTCATACTGGAGAAACCCCGAAGAAAAATTTGCAGTAAATCTGCGATACATCATTTTGGAGCTATGGTTAACAGGTTCCTCCACCGAACGGCTAAGGCAACGGCAGCAACCACCGTGACACATTGTCACTGATCGCTGCTGCTGCACCGGCAACATGGTAGGACCCGCCCTCGGGTGATACGAGCAGGCTGCTGCCGTTGTCTCGAAGCTGCCACGTCGCGTGCTTCAGTCTCCAGGTTTGGTAAGCTCCTTCACCACTGATGCCAGCCTCCTGGTCGTACAATCTCGGCTATCGGCTGCCACCACGAGGACAAGCACACCAAGACCGCTTCTGCGTGCTTGAGCAGGAACGCGTTCTTGGGACACCGAAACCCCGGCTTGACAGTGCTAAGATTGAGTGCTTGTTCGTTCTTCTTCCCACCTTCCACCCCGTCACGTTCATCGCTACACGCCTCCAATGCACCAATAATCAATCAACTGGACGGCGAGTTGGCGATCGGCCCGAGCTCACCTATCCGAATAATATGAGGGGTCCAAATTTATATCACGCCTTCGATGGCACCATCGTTCCAGCGGCTGACCCCATCCCTTTGTGACGTATGAAAAATTCCGCCGCCTCTGCGGAACAGCCCTTGGTCGGGATCTGCTTGCTCACGCCTTGCGAAACCTCAATTCCCGAGTCCTTTTCTTCTTTCTCAGGCCGTGTCCAGATCCCGCTCGTTGAAAACCAAGCTGAATGCCCACATGGTCGTCGCTTGCTGATGCCTCGAGGTGGATACGTAAGGCGGAAACTAGGGTTGACCCTCGCAAAATTCCCGTCTTTCCAGATCTTTATTCTTGGACCGTGCCTTCTCTGTAACTCCTCGGGCGATGTCCCAAGTGCTGTTACTGTTTGAAGGCGGCAGTTGCGTACTCTGGGAGCTTGTGTCTAAGGCGCGCCTGCTCAATTTGCTCGAATCTAGGAAGAGACACCATCGTGCAGAATCCCCGGCTCTTGTTGTAACACGATGCTCCCAGTGTCCTCGTCAGATTATCATCTCATTTCGACATCGGGCGATCGACATTTTCACAAGGGAGTCCCGAAGCATACCCTTGTAAACGTCCAGTCCCCGCCACACCCACGCTACGGCGCTTGGCATACCTAACCACTGAAAAGATCGGGCACCCACCCACCCACTGATTAGGCTGGATCCAGTTCTCTCAAGGTCCCAGCATGCAGGACTGGGCTCGCCAAAACCCAATCTGCTCTGCCCCGAGCCTAGGGCTCAAAATCTGTGAAACCCACCCGCCCTGACGTGAATACTCTACATATATACATTATCCACCTAGCAGTTTCTGTGCTCACATCTATCGATCGGTCGACCTCCACCACACTTTCTTTCGACCCCCCAGCAACTGGACGCACGTTCTATCATACCCGATAGACGTGACTATGGTCGAAAACTCCAAGGTTGGCCAAGGACTCGCCAAAGTCCTGGGCATCAAGACCGACTACCGCAAAGATGCTGTGACCCGTGGCGAGTCAACATACTCGGTCAGCACGGCCGATACATACGTCGAAGAAGAGCCTCACAGCATCGACTGGATCAAGGACCTATTCCCCACAGGGAGGCAATGGGCTGTATACTTTCGCAGCTTGTTCCCATTCACCCATTGGATCGGGCGGTACAATGTTCAATGGCTGATTGGAGACTTGGTTGCTGGTATCACCGTCGGCTGTGTCGTGGTCCCCCAGAGCATGGCCTACGCCAAACTGGCTGAGCTCCCTCCCGAATATGGTCTCTACTCGTCTTTCATGGGTGTTCTCATCTACTGGTTCTTTGCAACCTCCAAGGATATCACTATTGGACCGGTCGCCGTCATGTCTACCATTGTTGGTAACGTCATCAATAAAGTCCAAGACAAGCATCCAGAAGTCGAAGGCCCTGTCATTGCTTCGGCTTTGGCGATCATCGCTGGGTCAATCATCGTTTTTATTGGTCTCATCAGAGCCGGCTGGATCGTCAACTTCATCCCGTTGACGGCCATTTCTGCCTTCATCACAGGTTCTTCCATCAACATTGCTGTTGGTCAGGTGCCCACCCTGATGGGCATCAAAGTGAAAGGATTCAACACCCGCGCCTCCACCTACCTGGTTGTCATCAACACTCTCAAGTATCTTGGTCATACCAAGCTCGACGCTGCGATCGGCTTGACGGCTTTGACGATGCTCTACCTGATACGATACACACTCGGCCGGTTCGCGAAGAAACAACCCAACCGCGCAAAGATGTTCTTCTTCCTCAGCACCCTTCGGACGGCATTTGTGCTCCTGCTGTACATTCTGATCTCCTACCTCGTAAACCGACACCATCGCAAAAAGCCCAAGTTTCAACTCCTGGGCAAGGTTCCTCGTGGTTTCAAACACGCCCACGTCCCGACTGTCAACAAGACTGTCATCAGCTACTTTGCAAGCGAACTGCCTGCGTCTGTGATTGTCTTGCTTATTGAGCACATAGCAATCTCCAAGTCCTTTGGCCGAATCAACAACTACACGATCAACCCTTCGCAAGAACTTGTCGCAATTGGGGTTACCAACTTGCTCGGACCATTCCTGGGAGCTTACCCAGCAACTGGATCCTTCTCGAGGACCGCTATCAAGTCTAAGGCTGGTGTCCGAACACCCTTTGCTGGTGTCATCACCGCAATCATCGTATTGCTTGCGCTTTACGCACTCCCGGCAATGTTCTTCTACATCCCGAACGCCGCACTTTCGGCCGTCATCATTCACGCGGTCCTCGATCTCATCACACCGCCCAACACTCTTTACCAGTTCTGGCGAGTGTCGCCCCTAGAAGTCATCATCTTCTTGGTCGGCGTCTTCGTCACGATCTTCTCATCTATCGAAAACGGTATCTACACCACCATCTGCATCAGCATAGCGGTCCTTCTTTTCCGTGTAGTCAAGGCTCACGGCCATTTTGTTGGAAAAGTAAAGATTCATTCCGTTATTGGCGATCATTTGATCGAGGACAAATTCCACGACCAGCCAAAACCCGACGATGAAGCTGAGCGAAATATCTTCCTTCCATTGGACCATAATGATGGCTCAAATCCAAATATCGACGTGGAATCTCCTTACCCAGGTATCTTCATCTACCGTTTCTCCGAAGGGTTCAACTATCCAAATGCGAGTCACTACACCGACGAGCTCGTCGATCATATTTTCAAGACCACGAGACGAACCAATCCCGCCTCCTGGGGGCGGCCTGGCGACCGTCCTTGGAACAATCCTGGCCCGAGACGAGGCCAAACCGAGGCAGACACCTCGCACCTACCAACCCTCAAAGCAGTTATTCTGGATTTCCAATCCGTCAACAATGTCGATGTAACTAGCGTGCAGGACTTGATCGACGTGCGCAATCAGCTCGACCGTTACGCCTCTCCGGAGCCCGTTCAATGGCATTGTGCCAACATCAACAATCGGTGGACCAAGCGTGCCCTTGTCTCCGCAGGCTTCGGCTATCCCACCGAAGCGCAGAGTGAACTTCACCGCTGGAAGCCCATCTTCAGCGTCGCCGAGATCGGTGGTGACCAGTCCGCTGCCGCCGCTGCCGAGACCGACTACAACCGCCGGCAATCTCGCAGCGCTCGTGACGAAGAGGCAGGCGGCAAAACTCATGTCGACAACATTTCGAGTTCGAGCAACGAGAACGATCTATCCAAGCAGATCACGGGCAGCAAGCCTTATGTCAGAGCGAGCACTAAGAGGGTCGCTGTTGTGCAGGGTTTGAACCGACCGTTCTTCCACATTGATTTGACCAGCGCACTGCAGGCTGCAATCACGAATGTGGAGCATGAGAATAAATTGAGGGGTGTGGAAGCTGGACCGCCAGAGGAGTTTCATGCTAAATCAGGCTGAGAATGCATAGATCAAAGGGGTTACGGGATGTCACTGATGCACTGAGTGATGCTGCTGCTCAGACTACATATACAGAAGCTGGAGCTTTTATTTGGGTGACGGCTTGTAAATTGACCTTGGCCCCGAGATTTTATACGACTATTGCGAAGGGTCTTAAGGACAAAATGTCGCAAATACACAGCGAACAGTTCTAGCAATAATGAATTTTGGAAGGATACCCAGAGCAAAATGTCCGTCTATATCTGTCGACGACGAGGACATGGATCTGAACGGGTGCCGGTTGCCATGTAGGATGCGCATACAGTGAACGCATCTGCCTTCCGGCGGTCCTTGACAAGGACAACATAGCGCCCACTCTAGGCAAGAGCTGAACACCAGCTACAGGTAGGAACTGGGGCTGCCCTTCCTGAATGACGATGTTCAACCATTCTTGGCTTCCAGTGTTTTCTCTGTCTATCATCGTCATCTTGTCTGTTCCGTTCTATCATATGCGTCGGGTTTTACATCGCGCAATCGCCCCTCGTCGTGGTGCAATGTACCTCATCTGCACCCAACACCACCAATTTCATAAATGGCTTCCTTTGCCGACGACAACTTCAGTGTGAGCCAAACATCAAACTAGCATCCCAAGCACTGGAGATTTATCCCGCGCCGGGCCTTCGAATTTCAGGCCGCTTTAGTCAATCGACATACCGTACGCCTCCTGAATCACCCTCTGGTGCTTCTGTCCTCACAGGTCACATTCCATAGTACGTCGGTTGACCGTCACTGTGTCGCCGATAATACTTCCGACATGTTGACCTCTGTCCACATCACCATCCAAGTCGGTTTGCCTCCAAGCTTCTCCATTACCCTCAGACTGGCCTTGTTGTTCTTGCTAACATCTGCGTGTGCCCAGGTAAAACCCCCTTCCCCCTTCACCTGTCCATTGATCTCACCTCCCTCTCGACCTCCTCTCTCCTGACCATCATCTGACGAAGTTGTAATATGCTGCTTTCTCAACAGCTCTGCACCCAGTGCAACGGCAAGGCCCTTCCCTCTGTGTTCCGGCTCAGTGTGTAACGAAGATAGGCTTGCGTCTTTACCCAAGAAACCCCATCCGATAGGAATTTGGGAGGACTCGTGAAAAAGGCCTACTGATACAAATTGCCGCAGAGTGTTCAACGTGCGAGGGATGGGCGTCCTGTCCAGGACCATCTGAAGATTTTCATCCTTCATCACACCGAAGGAATATCCTGCTGGTAAAGAAGGAACAGGCACATTGCTATCCCTACCTTCAACTTGCCTCTGCGGTTTAGAGTCAACTTTGAATATGTACTTCCAATAATCAGGGTCCGTCCTTGTCCTGGCCTCTCGCGGAAACAACGCCCAGAGCTTCTCACTCACAGTCCCGAAGAGCACCTTGTCCCTCGAGTATGGTTTGGAGAGATACTTCCCTGTGCGTTCCAGCCCGAGCCACTCCTCCGACGGACTCGTCGGTCGCAGAGGGATCAACTCCACAGAAATGTAGTCGAACAGTACCCGCATCAGGGCCTTTCGTGTGGGATGTGGCTCCGCATGCGTCAGTTCTAGTGCTTCCATCGAATCTGCCAATGATGACGGCATTGGATCTTCAAGATCGCTCTCCCAACTGCCGTATACCCAGACTGCTGTCTGCCCGGCGAAGGCGAGGTCGACATGTGCTGTAATCCAGGGATGCTTGCGTGACTGAGGCTCGAGCAGCCACAAATCAAGCTCTCCAGAATCTCCAGTCCCATCTCGAGCCTCATCGCTCAGGCCGTCAACATGCCCTTGTCCTCCCCTGGACTCGACCACAGCGGCAACGAAAATCCTAGCCGTGGGTGAGATAGGGTGATGTAAATAAAACTGAATCCTCCGTACCAACGGGATGGAGTATGGCAAGTGAGATCCTAGCTTGTTTAATAGAGGGGCGATCTGCTCTGGAGACAGAGCGCCGCTCTCGATCTCTATGCTCTCACCATCTTCAAATTGAGTCTGTGATCGAGTCATGATGCTGTAACCTCGAGTCTCGATCCGCTGCCTCGAACTGCTCGGAAAAACGTCGGCGGACCGACCGAGCGCCAGACTCTCTCGGCAATGAAGCTCGGAACAAAATCTTCTCTTGCGTTAATAGATAGACACTATTCAGCTCAGCTCGATATGAAGACAATCATCCGCCAGACTACCTTTTCAATGAAAATAAAAATAACGACATCCGGTGAGTCATGACACGGTAGTAGTTGTATAGGACTCCAAAGCGCCTATTAGGAAAAAATATAACGCATACGCATACCCACTTAGTCATCACACGCCGTTGAAGAGTTCTGTTTCAACCAATCAATGCAATGCACTGTCTTGATAGAGCTCAGCCTTCAGAATCGCCCTTTGGGCCAGGAGCGGCAGATCGAACTCGAGCCTCACGGAAGAATGCTATGTGTATACGAGAAGCGAGCAGTAGAGGGGATCGTTCATAATCCAGTAAATTCTCCCCATATGACATTCGCAGAATGGTATATACGCAGCACAACAGGTTACCGTCCTGCCATGCACGGAATCTCGTCCAACAGCGCCATAGCCCTAGCCAAATCAAGTGGCAGGTCAGAGAAGCAAAGGCCAATTCGGGCTTCGTGAAGGGAGCGTTCAGAGAAAGTTCCCCCCATATGTAGTTCGTAATACATCATCTTCGTCAAGGGACAAGAAACAGAATGGTCCAAGTGTCCAAACAGCATGGGACCTTTCATCTCGAATGGCAACATAAGAATCAAGGTCTTCGTGATTGTGAAAGTGTTAGTCGTAAATTTCGCCGGGCCAGTCCTGCTAGCCCCTTCTCCCTGCATTTCATGTTTGCGGGCTCGCCTTCTTGCGGCCGAAGATGCCGCGTGACTTGGACTTGCTGCGCGGCTTGGGCGAGGACGTCTTTCCGGACCGGTCGCGGTTGTCTTCGTCGTCGGTGTCGTTGTATTTGTCTTTGTAGATCCTGAAACCTCCGTTAGTGATGATACATCGCAGTTGAGGTTCGAGGATAACTTACCAACTGTTGCCAATCATGCTGACCCCTTTGGCCTCCGCTTTCCGGTAGAACTTGGCTGCTTTCTTCATGTCTTTCTTGCAGCCGATGCCCTCGGCATAGCAGAAGCCAGCCTCGCTCAGCGCATCGACATCTCCCCAGTTTCCTGCGATCTCGAAACATCTCAAAGCCAAAGTTTTGTCTTGTTCGACGCCCCAACCATTGAGATGCGACACGCCAAGCTCATACACACTAAGCGCAAATTGAGCCCGATGCGCCTTTTTGTCGTTGAAATCAACACCCGGTTTTGTAGTTGCAGGATCCTCGTCGTCTGCTATGTCGAGCATGGCGCAGTCCACAGCTTTTCGGAGCCAATTGACGCCTTCTCTTTGGTTTGCTCGCATTCCCCAACCGTGTCGGCATGCAAGGGCATACAGCAGCATGGCAGTGGCGTGGCCCTTGTTGGCTGCTTTTCGGAGGTGATAGGTCGACTCGTTGAGTTTTCCATCTTGATGGAGCTCGATTGCTTTTGTGACACGTTCCTCCGTAGAGAGACTTTGGTAGTTGCTAATATTACGATTTGTGGTCGGCCGAACAGTGCTGGTTGATCTGGAAGAATGTGACATTTCCTCGACAGGTGAAAGGGGAGTAGGGGGGATCATAAATCCAGAAGGTGGAGGAGGGAGCTGACCCAGCGAGGGCCGCGAATTTGATGACTCGTTGGATCTAAGAGAGCCGGTTGGCGTATAGTATGCCGTCGCAGGCGATGGCCTGTCCGCTGCAACAAGTGGGTTCTCGGTGTTGAGCTCGAAGGATAGCTTGGATTGCTGTGATTGATCTTCTCGACTGGGCCGGGCCGACGCCATTGGAGATGGAATCGGGAGTTCAGTACTTCTCTTGCCTTCTAGTGGCGGGGTGCCAGGAAACATCGGCTCTTGCCACTCGAAATGTGGAGTAGACAGAGCAGAGAAGACACGAGACGCGCGATCTGAGATGTCCTGGCCCTTGGGTATGCTGTAAGTTGCATGGGTGTATGATGATGCTTCGCCAGCCAGATACCCATCGGGTGATGTTGTGGCATTATCGAAGGAGTATGCTGGCCGAAGCTGGCCATTGCGACCGAAGGTTCCCTTCGAGGGGCTGTCTTCTCCTCTCAGGCTCGTCATGCTGGCAGAGCTCATCGGCCTAGAGAAGTTCCGTGTCAAGGGCGTCTTGGATGGCGAATCAAGTGAGCCGCCGGACGGAGTGCGGCCGTGAGAGTGTTGGAATGGCGACATGGGAGAATGGGGAGCAGAGATACCACTGCTCGAGGAAAGTTTCCTCGACTGGGAGAAAGTAGAGCCAGCATTGGAGCTGGTGTAGTCATCATCCGAGTCCTGGTATGGCCTTAATCGGTCTGACTGTGATCTGGGCGGCGCTAGATTCGTGCTCAGGTCTGAATGAGATGTGCCAGAGATCTGTCTTGATGACGCAGATTGAGGATCCAACGATGGACTTCCAACACTCTGTGTCGGTGATTGAGGCCCTCTCGGTTCCAGCGGCGGCGGAGATTCTACGCGAGGGGCACCAAAGTAGTCGTTTACCGGAGACGCCTGTGAATTGTCTCGTTTCTTCGGCCTTGTTGCCATCGTGCTCAGGTGAATACGTTGAGATGTGGGCCGATTTAAAGGGTTGGCGACCCGAGCGAAGTTCCCGCCGCGCTCTTTATCCAGTACGGGCAAGGGTGGGACAGTATCCAGGCCGTCGGACAAGGCTCGAAAGATTTGAGGACGGTTGTTTTGGTGCTCGGTCAATGAATCCGTCACAATCTGTGGTGATAGCCTGCTCATCCGTCGCTCGCCAGCTTTCCTCGTCTCTTCCAACTCTTTGGCTAACTTCCGACTTCTGGCAGCGATAGCATCCAAGGGCGACAGCGCAGGGGGAACATCTCCATCGAAATGTTGGATTCGTGGTGACAGGCCATTCCTTGAAAGCGCACTCGCCGAGCGTGAGTTGTCAGTTGGGATTTCGATGAAATTAGGACGGTGCATGGTGTAGAACAATGTAACAGAGTGATTCTTCTGACTTTACAGAAGCCGGCAACTCGATGGGGTGTTGCCTTGGTTTGGTAACAAATAGAGTCGGAGGAAGGCCGGAGGGATCATCGACGACGAATCTTACGAGCGGAGAAGATGAACGGCAATCGGTAGGACCAGAGGTGGCTGAGCTGAAGCGGTACAGCTAGAAGGAAGCAAGCGACAGTATAATGATGGTCTGGGGCTGGGTGAGTTGCAGCTGATGGGGTGATAAAAGTAGCTGGGTTGTATTATTGGGAGACCGTGACAATGCCTTCCCAGAATAAATGATGACGGTTAGCGAAGCAATGCGGCTATATGTCGATACCGGTGATTCGGATAATACGAAGCGAACGTCTGAATGATAGCGAGTGAGGATGACTGTGGAAAGAGCGTAGGATTTGACACTGCGTAATGAGTGAGTGATGGATGAGAGGATGGCGACAAGCCGACTTGCAGGCGAAAAAGATGGATTGGGATGTAGGACTGCAAACCGCAGGTGCGGGACGATGGCACACAGCATGCAGCACAGCAGTTGGCACCACCAAGCAACTTTTAGGTTACACTTGCAGCACTGGAAGCATCCCGGTGAAGATCATGACGGACGGCAAAGATCACCGCGGGCACTCTGCAAAGCATGCAACTCGAACCGGCTGGGGGTGAGAAGCACAGCCAGAGAGGCCCAAACAGAGGCCCGACTGCGACTCCGGACCTGCAGCGAGGAACAGTTAGGAAGGGATCTCCCTGCTTATTTTTACAACTCTGGCCAACAGCCACCCGAAACCCAGATTGGCCACTGCACCTCATTCGTCGAGGCCGCCTCAGTGACAACTTCTGTTCAAGCCACAGCTGCACTCCATGCGACCAAACCACGCTAGGGCACCTGCTCCAGGCTTTCCTGAATCGTGGCTGGTTCAGGGGCTCCTGTCTGCAATCCGACTCCCGACCAACAGCGTCGACGAGGAGCATTGCCACCGAGGTTGTCTTCGTCAAAGAAGCCGGAGTGAAATGCGATCACAGCGTTGGACTTGGTCGACGAGAATTGAGTGGTGCTTTACGACATTGCCATTCTACATCGAAGACCATTGCCCTTAACGACTTTATGACACACATTCAGCCTCAAACGCAAATCACGACCATACGCTACTGAACCTTTCGAGAAAATACCACTCCATCTAGATCCGCTGATCTGTGGAAGATCTTGGACATAACACTCGTACAAGAGCAACACAGTCTCCAGATCGCAGCACTCTCCAAATCATTATTATTACTTGTGGGCGGATTGTCAGGGTCTGAGTGACACGGTCGTTGATGCAGATAATCCTCCGTACAGTTACAGAGCTGCGGCTTTACAGGCAGCTTCCCTGCATTCGTTTCACGATGCACAGAACGGGAAGACCCTTCCTTCGATTGCCGTTTGTCACACTATTCCAGCTTTGGGGAGCATAGAAGAGATGACATTAATTATTTTCACCTACAACTCACCGTGTCTTCAATGCAGCCTGAAATGACTTCGTGAAGACTGCATTGCCACCATTCGAGGCTGAGTCGGAGAATATTGAGGTAACTCTAGCCTTTACATCGACCCGGTCTGTCTCGTGCTTTCTCCGTGTCTCAGCCTGGCGCTCGTTACAAACGACTATTGTTTCCGCAGAGCACTGCGCATCCGCCAGAAACGGGAGATCTTGCCCAAGGTGGTTTGCAGATGATTGTCTTCCCCAAGTGACTTCAGCAGTCTATCCACGAGACTATCATTTCTCTGTTGCTGCGATTCCATTACGTTTTGTCAAATCTCTCTTCGAGCGGCACTAGTGTCAAAAGAGCATAATCACCATCGCTTCTGATTGGGTGCGTGCCACAATTTCGTCTACGGAAGTATTTTCTCTCCTTGAGGCTCTACCACTTGTAGCGCAAGAGGCACGCGACACACTATTGGATTCATAGCACATATTGAGTCTTACGAGGCGACTTTGAAAGTCTGCTTTGCGAGAAGCAATCGGGCGTTGACCGCCGCCCTAATCAATGGTCGCCTGAACCCAGGAAATCAACTCCAGCCGACATGCACGTGAGATTACGAGGCGTTCATGCAAGGCTGCTCCTCCCGCAAACGGCTGGAGCCACAAACCATAATCCTTTGAACGTCTCGACATTGTCATGTCAGTCTGGCCACGTTCCTTACTTTGACACCTTTCAATTTTGGCAGATAACTGGCATTCTAATTTTTTGATCATTGGCCTTCCTCCCGGCACCTATATGACAAAATCTTCGAGATGTCAATCCGGCGTATGTCCTCCCAACAGCCATACAGACGAGCTTAAACAGCTGCAAAATATCTACCATGGATGCTCCCCATCGCACCGCTAACAACATCAAGTCGTAAGTGCATTCGGTATTGCCTGATGCGAGTCTTGATTAGCTTCGTCCTCCCGCTCCAGATCAAGCAACTGCTCCCGGTTGCCTCGCTGGTTCACCTGAGTCGTGCCTGCCGTACGGAGTAGTCAGAGTCTGATTCAGCTGCGCCCGTCTGGCATCAAGCGTTCATCTGCGAGGATTTTCCTACGGTGATGTTCGTTGCTCCTACAACATAAGATCAATCAGTATCGATGTTAGAAAACCCAATTACTAGCCCTCCACTCTCCTGCTGTCTTTGATGCCGTCAAGTACCGGCCTGTCGACCATCTCATCGTTTGGTGTCAAGGGGCACCCCTTTGAGCCGAGCTTCTATCGTCTGGAGCTCGGTGTCACTCAGAGACGCGAAACTGGAAAACGAAGCCATCGTCCGACTCAAGCGTTCGGGAGCGTAACTCCTGGCTTCTTGCATCCGCGGATGATTGAGCAAGTCGATGGGTAGTACCTCTTGCAAGACTGTCCTCGTGTCCGCTCGGTCAAGGAGCTCGCCAATCGACGTCCCAACAACACTGAACGGGACTGTGCGGGCCGGCAACTGCATCTTGCTGAAATCTGTCAATTGCAGGGCCTTCGCCACCTTTTTCTTGACATTCAGACCTGCTGAGCATCCCGTTCCCTTGTCGAGAATTCGAGCTGCAATTGGGGGGCGTTGCGTCGCAAAGGAGTTTACATTGACACCTCTCTCGAAGAGGGCCGCATCGCCTGCTACTCGAATCACCACCCGATCCTGGAACGCCGTCTCTGGGAACTGCCAGGTCATCTCGAATACATCGGGCGCAGACCAGCGACCACCAGCGACCACCATCGTAGTTTCGGCTTCATATCCATGATGCAGGGGTGCGCAGGTGACGCTTGTTTCGCTCGTGAGCCATGATTTGAGACCAATGTCGACACGGTGAATGCCTCGATGGTCCCAAATATGGACCACGGCCCTGTCGTCCTCAAAGTCAAGTGTGAAGGCTTCGATGTTATCGATGTTTGCTTCGGTCACAAAGAGGCGATCTGACAGATCTTGGTGGTCAGTGTGCGTGTGAGGGGAAAATGGTGGAAGCACTCTCAGCTCGGATAGATAACTCCTAAGCTCATAGCTACCAGACCGAACATCAGGAGTAGTCGAGTCGAAGATACCCGGCAGGCGGCGCCAAATCAGTGAACGTAAGACCGATTCTCCCCAGGGTTCCGAGGCGGTGGTTACGAGGATGGCGTCGTACTCAGGGATGACAATTGCAAATTGTCCAAATAAGCCGTAGGCATAAAAGCTGCCCGGATACTCACCTATCCACCATTGATAGCCATATTGATTGCCAAAGTGAGGCCTGCAAGCATCGAGAGCGTATTCCTTCGCGAGCAATTGCCGGCCCTCCCATTTGCCTTGATTGAGGAACAATATAGCCAGCTTAAGAAGATCAGAGGTGTGACAGCTGATCCCGTTTCCGCCGGGATTGACTCCATCCGGACCGACCTGCCAGCGAAGATCCCGAATGCCCATGGGCTGCAGCATCCGCCGCAGGAGGAAGTCCAAGGCACTTTTTCCCGTCGTGCGCTGAACCATGGCTGAAAGCATGTAGCTTGTAGCACTACTGTACTGGAAATGTGTGCCGGGCGGTCTTGTCACCGGTACCTTGAAAAACTCTTCGATCCAGCTGGACTTGATACCTCGCCATGAGCCGCCGGATATCGAGGTGGTGTGACCTGATGTCTGAGTGAGTAAATGTTCCACGGTCATCGCCTTCAGATTCTCGCTGGGCTCGTCTGGTGTCTGTTCAGGAAAGAAGGACAGGACTCTATCGGTGATCGAAAAATACCCTTCTTGGATCGCCAATCCCACGGCGACGGTGGTGAAGCTCTTGGTGGCCGAATGCGTCATATGCGGAAGTTTGGGTTCGTATGGATACCACCATCCCTCGCAAATCACCGCGCTCCGTCGGTAGAGCATGAAGCTGTTGAAAGTGACGCCTAGGTCTTTTGCTTCTTTCAAAAACGCCAGAATATCTGCGGACTTGACTCCTCTGCTCTCGGGCGACGCCCGCGCAAGGCCATCAAAGGAAGCAGCAGATGCCATATCTGCTCTGCTCTGAAGTTGGTGATCGTTATTAGAGCTTCCTCTCGGAACCGTGACCGACAGGACGCCGTGAAAGACGATCTCGCAAGAACCTTTATATGTCTGCCGAAGATAAACCTCTCATATCATTAGCGACTACTGCTTGGCACAGCAGATTCACTGCGTTGGCTGGAGGGCTTCGGGCTGAGGATCACGCTTTCCTGACGGAGGAGCATCGACTGTCGTCAATCTTAGAGGCTGGCTAACTGGCTGGCTTGGGTGCGACACATGCTAGAACGGTACGCTGGGCTGTCAACCATACGCTAGCAATCATCCCTGGTTCGAATTGCGAACAGAACCAGCAAACATGTAGGACTGATAAACGACTGGACACCCGACACAAGGTGTGGCTTCTCTGCTTCAGACAATGTAAGCCTCGGACCACCAAGAACCTTGGCTCAATGATAACTGGTTTGCAGCGAAGGTATGGGTTCCCATTAAACCTCAAGACCATGTCTTGAAGGTGCTAGAGCCATATAGGCCCCAAGCCGCCGAACTGCGAGGTAGATTGTGGCCGCCTTTCGCTCGATCCAAAATCAAAACCGAATTTGTAGAGGGTCGTACAGATGAATCCTCCTTCCTCTTTCGGGTGCGCAATGCGAGCACCAATCAGGGCAAGGGACTGGATATATAGTACACTGCGGTGGAAAAAGGACCTTCCAATCGGCTTTTGACCATGTAACGTTTTGGGAGTTTCGCATTGTTATTTGAAAACCTAGTAGCAGTCCTTGGTGGTTGTGGAGCATCAACTGGTTGGCTTCTAATAGCGCCAAGATACCGGTCGATGTTGCGGGCCTTGCCGATACTGCCTTGTCCCCCTCCGATACCTCACCGCTAGCGCATCGTGGTGGAAGCTCAGCCATCCGACTGCAACAAGCTTGTATGCACCTTGTCAGGTTTCCCTGAAGAGCTCAAGCCCCCAGCCCGGTAATGTCACACTCTCAGCAGCTCCGCTGTCATTGAGTGTCAAGACGAGCAAATCCAATGGCATGCCATTAGGGCTCAGTAGGACATCCACTCCTTCCCAACTGATACATGTGGGTGTACCGCCATCCTCAAGAGCACTTTCGTCCTGGAAAACCGCTCGAAAAGCCACCTGTGTGCGGCCGTCGCTCAGTTTGGTCATCAAATTAGTCGGATAAAGTCGGGCGTTGAGCTTCGTTGGCTCAATCCCTACACTCTTGGCAAGCATTGCACGAAGATCCTCAGATCCACGCGTAATGTTACTGAGAGACAATCCCGGCATGCCATCAGGCTTGTCGATCACTAGTTCTGCCACCTGAGAGGAATTCGTGCTGGAAGACTTATAAGCGCCAGCATAATTCTTGCCAGCCTGTGTGATTGCAGCTTTTTCGAGCGCTGGGAGCATTATTTCTCCGAGAAAGTCGGCATGAGCGTTGAGATCTGCTGCTGTTGTAGAATCTGCCGCCAGGACCGTGAAGCCGACGTTGTATTCTGGCACAAGGATAAGGTAGGAGCTATATTGCCCAACGAAAGCGTAATTGGTGAAGACTTCAAACCTCGGCTTAGTTGGACTCTGATCTGGAGTTGGACTGTAGATAATCCACGGCCGTCCAACTGCATTTCGAAGATTGGAAGTGTGAGATACCGGTTTCAGCCAGCGGCGTGTGACCGCGGATGGGAGTAAGGTTGAGTTGAGTATGGCAATACCGGCCAGGGAAAGATCGTGAATAGAGGAATACATCCCAACCGCTCTGCGAGGTCGTAAGAAGTCAGTTCCAAAAGCTGATTCAGTTGAACTTACGGAGACTCATCGCCATAATCCGTGGACCAGCCACTACTTTCCACATCCGAAGGAATGACTGCACCAGTGGTGTCTGCTGGCGTAGCGAGGCTGCTGCTCGACATATTCAGGTGTGCCGTGAGGTTATGGAACATCTCCGTGAACGGTGTACCCCGAATAGCCTCCATTGCATAAGCTAGAAGCTGAAATGCAGTATTCGAGAAAATCGGTGTTGTGCCAGGTAAGTATACGGCAGGCCTTGTGAGGAGATCGGTGAAGAATTCTGAAAAGTAAAGCTTTGAATTAGTAAGTAGTACGGTCAACAGCTCGTGCTGCGAAATTGCTAGACATACCTGCTCGGGTGCAGTTGGGTTGACTACAACTGGACGTCTGTTCCGTGTTGGAGCGGTTGAAAGCAGGCAGTTCAACGCTGTTGGTAGTCAAGGCTGAGAGGCCGTCTTCATCTTGGTCAGTGGCGATCTGTATGACGGATTTTCCAGTTTTGACGATTACCCACAATCTCTAGGAATACCGGCCAAGTGTGCAGCTAAGTCGCCAAGAGTGACATCTTCCCATGGTACTCGAGTCGTCGAAGCCTGCTTAGTACCAGAGGTCACTGCCTGCGCCAACTCGGGAATGTATCTGGTTACTGGCTCCGTCCAGGCGGCCTCGCCTGCCTCGGCCAGGAATAGCCAGACTGTAAAGACCTGTGTCAAAGAACCAATTCGATAAACGCTCTGCGCTCCGACGTTCGTTTTATTCCCTGATTTCTCGGCCTGCAACGGTGTTGTGTAGTGGTATTCATAGAAGAACGGCTTCGAAGTATCAAGACCATCCGTTGATGAGAACACGCCGATACTGAAAGAAGTGGTGTTGCTAGCAATCGGCCCATGTGAGCTGTTACCAGTAGCCACGATTTCGTCAAATGTCGTGGTAATCTCGTTCAACACAGACTGAATGACCTTGTCGGAAGATAGTCCGCTGGGCACAGGGAATCTGGGACCCTGGATCGGACATGGTGAAAATTCGAGTGCAGTGGAAAGCAAGCCACTTATCACCAGCATATAGCTCAGCAGAAGGGAGAATGAAGACATATCGGAACCGACAAGCGATGAATTGATGAATCAACGAACAACATACCGTGACATCTTGACCAAAGTCGCTCTCGAGCGGATTTATATGAACCATAGCAAGCTCTTCTAGGAGGTGGCTGAGCTCGTGAATAGATCACCAGAATCCCATGCAGCGAAGTGTGATTTCTTTTGAGCTGACCGATTTGGCAAAGGAGTGCGAGCCGTCAGATCGATGAGATCATGCTTGCGAAATAGGCCCGTGGCTTCGAATTGAGACATGCCACCTTCCGCCTCGAGCTGCTCTTGAGAAGCACCGTCCTCTGCGATTCCATCGTGCATGTTAATAACGTTGTTAACACGGAGCGCGCAATGCGACAGAAGTCCTGGACGGACCACAGTAGACGAGAATCCGGCAGCCTAGCAAGGGGCCGAGAGTCGAGTTCCCAAGCGTTCGACGCGCAGAAGCTACACCACACAAATGAGGATAACATAGAGCAGAATTGCGAGTTCGCAGATATCAGCGCGGTTCGCTGACTTGGCATTCTGACGTCGGCCGAGGGTTCATCCGCGCTCCCTCACTCTGTTTCAGGACCTGCAACCTCGCCTTTTGATCTGGAAGCTCAATTTGTTCGGCTTAAGTCCGCATCACATGGCCTACTATACACTGCTCTCCAGGAGTCTTTGATTGATAGGCCCGCCCTTGCCTCGACTCGTCGCACATGTTGCCGACTCTGGAAAGCCCGCTCAGTAGGCGTAGCATGCGGTAGAAGCTTCAAGTGTGGACGCCCAGATGTGAAATGAAGTCAGATCTCGATTGCACCCGAAAGGTCGCGACTGGTCGCTTGGGATCTCGAAAAGTCAGAAGTGGGTGCCTTACATGCAAGTAGGTCAGTGGTTCTTGAGCATAACCAATGAATGACTGCTAATATAGGAGGAAGGCGGCGCCGGGTGAAATGCGACGAAGGCAAACCGAGTTGCAGAAGGTACGTCCTATGGGATGACTTTCACTGGAGCGACTACTCATGTAACTTTGCAGATGCCTCGATCTCAATCAAGCTTGTGCAGGATATCGAGTGGGAGTATTCTCAGAGTCAAGCTTCCGAGAATACCATCCCAGGATCAGCGATTCATTCTCGACGCACATCTTGAGGCCTGGTCTGAAATCCGCTCCCACGCGACGTCAAGATGTAAGGCGATTGTTATCTTACTATCAGGACCAGGTATCTCATCACCTAGGCGGGCTCGTGGACACTGAGTTCTGGTCGGTGACGATTCCTCAACTGGGACAACAGGAACCTGCGGTGGCATTCGCAATCGCTGCTATTTCGGCCACTTTCGAAAGACTTCGATCTACTGGTGCTAGCTTTCACGAAATATTGAGAGATAACACTTGCTCGGGTGGGCTCCCGCTTGAATTCTACAACAAAGCCCTCGCGGAAACCTGCAAGAGGGTGGCGCAAGATGACGGTGGGGTTATGGCCACACTCACTTGTATGTTGTTCCTGTGTATGGAGTTTCTGCAGGGCAACAAGCAACAGTCCAAAAGACTGTTCGACAGACTTCGTCAATTGGTACACTTTAGCGAGCATCGAGATTGGTCTCGCCCCAAAGATCATGGTTTGGCATCAACCCTTCTATCAATGTACCAAAGGATTGTGCTACTATCGCTACTTTTTACTCATCCCATTCCGCCGCACAACTATCGAGACTGGACGCCAGCTTCGTTCGATCCACCGACAGTCTTCAACTCCTTGTCAGAAGCTCGTGATGCTTTATACCGGCTGCTTGTTGTGATTCACGACTTTTGCAAACTTGCCCGCAGCGAGTCCGATCCATGTAATAAAGATCACCGACCTCCAGTGACAAATGCGGACTCTCAGGCTTACTTGATATCGAAGCTTTCCGAGTGGCGAGTGGCCTTCAATCATTGGTGCTCAGTCACCCACCTGAGAAGCCCCGGATTCTTGCAGTCCGTTTCATTATTGCGATTGTTTGATCATGTTGCCATGGCCTGGCTCATGAATCCTTGGGAGTCGTCACAGATGCCTTTCGACGATGCAAAAGGATATTTCCAGCTAGCTGTCGAAGAGGCCGAAAGGATTCTGGCCTCCACAGATTCGAAATATGAGCTGCCCTCAATCTTTCAGTTTGAGATGGGAGTGATGCCCCCTCTGTACTACACAGCTATCAAATGTCGATGCCACGAATTGAGACTTCGAGCTCTGAGCCTTTTACGGCAGGTTCCGCGACGCGAAGGTCTATGGGATCGAGAAGAATTGGTGGCGATCGCGGAGAGGGTCATTGAAGTCGAGTCAGTGACCGTATCGAGCCCCGAAATACCGATTCCCGACGCAAACCGTGTCTACAATGTCACTATAGAACAGCAAGATAGAGGGAACGACCTCAGCGCCACCTTTTCGTTCAAGCCAAATGGTCTCACAGGAATTGCGAGTCACATTCGAGAAACGTGGACGTGGAGTTCCAGTCGTGGCAAGTTTGTACGTTGTACATAGGTGTCGGATGGTATAAAGGCCACGGCATCAGGCATTGATTAGAATAAAACACATATCGTTCGATTAACAAGTACCTCCGGCAATGTACATGTTGTTGGTACAAAAAATTAACAGGTTCGTCCGACACATCTATGCCCGACACCGATACATGCAGGAACAACTATTGAACAGGCTCACGCCTCCGTCTCCTCCTTCTTCACCACCTCAAGCTCTTCTTGCTTCACATCGTCGCCCGCCTCGCCCTCCATCTTCTTCTGCCTAAAAGCCTTCCTCAATTCACATTTGCCCAAGTTCTTCCCTCCGGCCTTGCATTCCTCACACTTCTTGCCGTGGTTGACAAGTAGGATATGCAACCCATACTTGTCTTCATCTGGAATCATCACATCTAGGTGAGCATGTGTCTCATCGCGACTTGCACTCTTCGGTCTCCAGCCGAGGAGGCCCGTAATTCGCCACACATGGGTATCGACCGCAAAACTCTCGCGCTGAAGGCAGAAGAGCAGCACGCATGACGCAGTCTTTGGCCCCACGCCCTGAAAGCTGAGCATCTCAGTCATAGCATCTTCACTGCTCGCCTCGTGGAGGTGATCCAATGAGTACACGCCGTATTTCTCATACACTTGCTTCAATATGCTGATGATGACTGTACTCTTCACAACGCTCAACCCTCCGCACTTTATGGCTTCTTGAAGCTTGGCTTGTCCACCTGATACGATGGCGTCCCATTTATCACTGCGCCCGTACGCTTTGTCCATGCTCTTCTTTGCACGAGAGGAATTCACATCGGAGGTATTCTGGCTGAGAATGGTGCGGACGAGGGCGTCGAGCACAGATGGCGAGTCACCGCAGCCGGCGCGGTCTGTGGAAGCTACTATTTCTTTGGGCCGGTAACGGTGACCGTGAAGGGAGGAAAGGATCTTGTGGGCGAGTTTGCATTCTTCAGGAGTTGGATGGTGGAAATCGGGGAAGGGAGATTGATTCGCGAACTGAGCATATGACTTGAGCTTCTTGTCTTTGAGCGATGAGGGGGTCGTTGTCTTGGTCTTGGGTTTCTGCGGAGGCGTGGAAGGGTCCTCTTCTTCTTCTTGTTCCTTCTTGACTCGCTTCCTCGTGGGTGTTTCCTTCTCATTGACCGATGAGGTGCGCTTGCGCGGCGTCCTCGAGGATGTCTTGGGACTGCCTTGCTCTTGCTTTACGACAGTATCCTCCGGTTCCTGCTTTTTGATTGCTACATCTCCTGCACCGGCAGAGGCCCTGCTCCTTGTCACTCGCCGAGTTGCTGTAGAAGCTGCTCTTGCTGTTCGTGACATGCTGCGTGGCTCGCGAGTGTGTCGCTGTAATGAATGTTCTCTCTGACAACATGCAGTCTGAAGCAAGATTGGGAACAATGGCGGCAGAAAGTCTTCCACTTTAGTCGCCGCCGACAACACTGCTCAGCAAGGTGTTGATGTCATCGATTGTACCTGCATGGGATCGACAGCCTGCAGGACGCTTGCCCCATTCCAGACGCTCACAGACTTAACGACGACCGACAATGTCAAGCACTCGCGATAGGTTCATGCCTGGGTGTACATTTCAACAGCGAGCAACAACGCCGGTTGCATGTTGGTGAAGCGCCCCAGCGAAATGTCCAGGTGCGGACAGAAGGTGCGGCACAATTCACCAGCCGGACTGACATTTCTTCCCCGCCTTGGTCTAAAATGTGAAGGAATGCCTCCCCAACAGCAATGTTGCTGCCATTCACTACCTTCTCGATCATATCTTCAATTGTTGATTTCACCTCGACGTACCCCTCCATCTCATCTCCATACAACACAATGTTAGTCATTGCACCAGAAAATACGACTTAATCTTAATACTCTGCTTATCGGGAGCACCTCGGCGTTACTTATTCGCAATTCCTGCTCTATCAAGCCACAATGGTGACCACACCACCACCTTCCTCGGCACCAATGCGCGACTCCTTCTTCGACCTGCCAGTCGAACTGCGCTTGAAGGTCTACGAGCTGCTCTTCCGCTTCCCAGAAACAATCACACTTGCACACGATGGAAATGGCGTGTTCAAGCACAAGAGAGGCCCCATCTTCAATGGAGGGCAACAAGTGCCCGTACATGCCTTGCTACTCAACAATGGATTTAATCTGGAAGCGTCATCTGTGCTGTACAGATGCAACAAGTACAGCCTTGAGAGCGCCGGCCTGGTCAACGATAGAGTCTACCGCACGCAAACAATCTGCAAGTTCTTGGAAGTCCTGGAAATTCGTTGTGAGGAAGATACTCTGGTGTGGGGACACACTCGACTCGCAAAGTATCTAAGTGACTGTATGCCCTCTTTGAGAGAGCTGCATCTCATGTTTGACACGAACGTCTTTGGGCTTGTCGCTGCTTCAGTGGAGTTTGCTAAGGCCGTTACCCCCTGCGCCTCTACATTCCCTGGTCCCACCCTCCAGCTTTGCGCGCGCATCTTGACATACGAAGTCGATTATGCCCCACCAGGAGGTTCTGCGCAAGACCGCGTCCGCCTAGCTCTGAAAGCGAAGGGCAAGAGTCTAGCTGCCATCATCCCACCAGAAAACCGCTACATTGGTGCCCTCACGCACACTGAGCTTGATCTGACCGGCGCCCGACTATCCCTCATCCAGCTTACCGGCAGAATTTCTCCACTCTTACTAGAGAGAGTCGAAAAATTCACTTGTCGCCTGAACGATTGTACGTGGTTGAAGACGCACGAGGATGATAGCCCGGAGGATTCATTCCCTAATATCATCACCACTGGCCGCCGAACTCATCTGCGTTGGGGCACAACGGCCACTCCTGCGCCCATGCCTAAAGAGGTGGATATGCTCCAGTTCTACCCAGAAATGTCTAAGAGAGATCAGAAAATTCTGCAGGAATTCCTCACGGCATACAATAGGATCGTGACTCCTGAGGACAATCGAGGTGCCGCATCTGAGAGCATCCAGCCTGCCAACAGACAACGAACCAGACAACATGTCAATGCCGATGCCGAAACATTCCCAGATGCTGGCCAAGATGGAGAGAATGCCAACGAGCATGACTCAACTGCCAACGATAATGGAACGACTCTAGACAACGATGACACAAGTTCATTGGACCCAATGGGCTTAGGTGCTTCAAACCCTCCTGCCGCCAGTCCAGATGGACACTTCCGCACCAGTCGCACGCTGACTTATGCCGACTACACCTTTGACGACGACTTCCCAGACGACATTCCTGACGACTTGGCTGACGCGTATGCGCATATGACCGACACCGAAATCAACGCAGCGTGGAACGACCAATTTGGCGTGTTCGCTAGCAACACTGGTGTCAACTCCAATGGCGGTCAGAGCAGCGACCATCAGAATAGCGGCGGTCAGAGCAACGGCACCCAGGGCTATGGCACCCAGGGCTATGGCACCCAGGGCTATGGCACCCAGGGCTATGGCACCCAGGGCTATGGCACCCAGGGTTCTGACGATCAGACCGGCACAGCGGCAGACGAGGACGAGGACGAGGACGCGGATGTAGCGTCAAACGGGTACATGACTGATTGAACTGCGAGTTGACCTTGTTCACGATATCACTTCGACTACGGCGGTGTATGCAAGGGACTTCGGTGGTCTGCATGAGGACATGATGATATGAGTCTTCTCAGTTCGTGGCAAAGCAGTGTAGCGTGCAGTCACGAACGCACGATAGTCGATCAGCAAGCGAGCTGAACGATGATTTCCTTGTTTCTTTTCTCATGTCATCCCCAGGCAATGGGAAGGAGACCTGTCTTTAGAACAGGCTTGATTATGGTGTCAAGACATTTCTTGGTCTTGGACCTTGCCCAAAGGGGCCCTAGGCCTGGGAGTGGACAGAGACACAGGATAGCCCTCCTAAAAGCGATTAATGCATAATGTATCATAGCATGAGACCCAGACCCAGAGTCAGAAATCAAAATGAGAAGAAAAATTGAGCTCAATTGAATCTGAAACGAAAGTGAGGACTTGCTCATTCATCGCCGCATCAGGTTGCGGTCTAGTAAAACTATCCTCATACGTCTCGTTAATCATACCACAAGCACGACCCATTCCATGCTCGTATCAATAGCTACACTACTTGCGTTCTTAAAATATGACTTGAAATGACCTGGGTTGGGTCGCTGTGACTCTCAAGATCCAGCTCCATCGTCTCCCGTAGAAGAGCCTTGCCAGGTCGGTCCGAAGAGTGATCCATAACGTATCAAGTTCCACATCATTCCCCACTAGGTGAAGGTGAAGAGAAGCAAATTCTCTTGATCTGACTCTTCGGGGTCTGTGTCCGCGCCCGGCCGTGGCGATCTCAACTCGCGTCCGGCTGGCGCTGCTTCGTGGCTTAGAATTGGGAAAGGGTCTCCCTCATCGGGTGTATGGTAATCTTCGCTGCCGACGGAATCTTCTTCCTCGCTGTTGGCTGGGTCACCGTTCTTAGCTTCGGCTGGAGCATCCTTGGTCTTGACGGGGTGATCGTCCACGACTTCGGCGGGGGTGGGTTCCTCGTCTCTGATAGGGACATCCTCCCGCGCCTCGTCTGTATCTTTCTCCTCGTCATCGTCTGAAGACGAAGCTTGAACGGGATGTCCTGTTCGAGCCAGCGGGAACAATGCCTCTTCCTCGTCCTGCTCAGTCGTCGGCAGACTTGCATACGCAAAGTCCTTCGTCTCGACGCCCTCCGCCCTGCCCGCGATGTGATGGTTTCTTTCCTAATGAGCCAACCCTTGGTTCAATGCCACATTCCGGTCCATTTCCGCTTGATCTTTCTCCGAAAATTCGATGCCTAATTCGTCGAGGCCATCGGTGGAGCTCATCGCTCCGCCAAGGAAGGAGCCCATTTTGCGCATCATGCCGATACTCTTGCGGATACTACCCCTTCTTCTCGTGTCGTCGTCGACAGGCTGTGCTGCTGCTACAAGTTCTCGGCCACTTTGTTTGTCGGTGTGCTCTTTCCGCCATTTCGCAAAGGTGCTCGACTTGCGCCCTTTCTTGATGTCTGCGGCCAGTGGGGCACTGGGTTGAGGAGGCCAATTGCCCTCGTTCTTCCAGCCGTCAACTAACGCAGGAATCATGTGACAAAGTGGGATAGGAACGTTGGGAGACAATCCTTGCACCACTATCTTGCTATAGATTGTCGGATACATGCTGGGCTTGATCCGGTCGCGAATAATGTCGTCCCGAGGTAAAATTGGCGGGTAGATGGGGAGCCATGGGCCGACGTCAGCGGATGAGGACGATGATACTGGTACCACCGTGGATGATGGCGTAAGTGGAGATTTGGCTTCAACGGTCGTGTTTGTAGTGGTGCGGGTGGTCATGCCGGGCGAGGCAGGTTCCATGCTGTCTATACTAGAGCACTCTGGGGTCGGAGAGGTCGGTGAGGCGGGGAAACTTGAACCGCCATCTGTCGATATTGACTGGGAATGGGAGTGAGTGTGCGAGCGAGGGCGGGTGGTGGCTTCAAGTGCTTTATCTCTTACGAAGACCTGGGAGAGGCGGGACCTGTATGAGGGCCGCTTTGTCGTCGAGGAAGGCCGCCGTTCTGTGGGTCTGTTGATGACCGGCATATGTTGCAAGGCGCCGGTCCATGCATCTCTTCTTGCCTGCCATGTCTGCAGTCCCTCGTTCCATGTCAACTCCTCTTGAACCATCTTCCTGCGCTTCCTCTTGCGCTCAGCAATGACATCCGCAACAGCGTCAGGGCTCTCAAACTTGTACGGGTCACTCTTAGAGCGTCGCTTGTGGGGATGGTCTTCGGCCTCCAGATCAGACTGAGCCTCTTCCCTCAAGCGGAAGGAAATGGGATCGCGATGTGGTACAGAGGGCGTGTCGGTGCCGGATGGAGACCTTGCTGGAACAGTCGGCCAATCCCAGTCATCTCGAACCAGTTGGAGTATCATTCGTCTTGCAGCTCGAGAGGCCTCTGTTTTCGACATGGGGTCTACCGTCATGGAAGTGGGCGGAGCCGAGTCTTGAGAGCTTACACTGGAGCCTTTGCGGAGGCGTTGGGTCAAGTTGTGCAGGAACGGAGCTGCTCCATGGCTACTGTCGTCAACAGACGGCCGAGGCGAAGACTGTGACATTGAGAGGCAGCTATATTGTAGGCGCAACTCAGGCAGCTGCGGGGAGAGCCGGTAAGGCTTCTCAGAATGTGGAGTGAGAGGTTGGGGAAGGTGGTAGTCAATATTCTGCCAGAACGATTTCCTTTGTAGATGAATTGGTCAATAGATAGAGAAGTGAAAATAAAGATCGTATGACACCAAGTGCTGGTTGTGTAACAGGCAAAGGAGGAAGTGAGTGGTAAGGTTACGTTCAAGAAAACGGAAGACGTATGCACACGACCAGATGTTGTGTGGTGCCTTCCCAAACGCTCAAAGACGCCCAGATGATGAACCCCGCGGCCAGCAACCGCAGCACAGCCGGGATCGCCGGACACCTCGTGCCTATTCAGCAAACGGCATTACGCAAGCCTATTTGTTGTTGCCTATTGGTGGCTTCTCCGCATCAGGATTCAAGCTTTTGTCGCCCAGGCGTACTCGCATCAGAATCTGGGGTATGCGTTGGCCACTCAGGAGGCTGGTGACACAATCATGGGCAGAACGTCAACTCGCGGCGATCAGGAGAGAACAGTTCCATTTGCGACCCGGATTTGACCTGGATTGCAGGACCAGACAGATCTAAAATCCCGCAACCCAGAACAAGGCCGGACTGCGTCCGCCTTGCTGGAGGGTTTAGCTCGATCTTGAGAATAGCCTCTTCAGGCTGCCTCCTTTTCTCCCCTGGCCGCTGTTGGTGCTACTTTCGGGACGTCGCTGTCCTTGCCGTCCTGCGGCTTCTTCGTCCACGCTCTGATTCCTTTCCAATACGCGCCTGAGATCCAACGAGAGCTTCGATCGATACGAGGGTGGTCGTGTCCCAGGCTGTTCTAACCTGCTCAACGCGTCCAGCACGTCCCTGCTAAACCGGCTGGTGGGGGTGTAGAGCGGCAGCGCCTCGTTTGAATCGAACTTAATATGCGCTGGGTCTAGAGGTGTGATGACTGATTCTTGAGATTCGTTCTCCCGATCGATTGGCTCGTGGGAGATTGGAGTGCGCTTGCTGGGTCGAATTTTCAGCCAGCGTTTGATGCGAAGAAGCCAGAATGGGGATGCAAGGTACGAGTACCTCAAGATCCAGAGAAGTAGGAAGGAGATGCATATGGCGATCCCAGCCCAGGCGCCAGGAGTGAGCGGGTCATGGGGACGACGAGAATGATCGACCGGCCTCGACATGGGGAATTCGTCTTCTTGTTGAGTAAGCTTGGATCTGCTGGTATGTATGCTTTCGTACAGCGGCTTGTAGTATTCCTGTGTGCTTGGCTTTGAATATGAGAAGCATTCTTGACTGCGGCGGATCTCTCGGTCCAGCGAGACTGAGGAAAGGGCGCTGGCAACATGAGAGTCTTTGAGCAAAGGCGCGCGACGCGAGTGAGATATCAAGACAGCAAGTAAACCATCACTCCAGCCCAAATGAACTTATACAAAACTTCACCAGCTTAGCCCAATAGCTAGCGCATGACACTGGCATGTGACTGTGACAAGTCGAGGAGTGGTGAAGGTGTAGAAGGTGATGACTTAGTGGTAAAACTCCATTCACGCGTGAATGGACGACTGAACATTTATATGAGAAGGCACCAGCACAATATAATAGGAGGGATCAACATTCTGAACCTACTGAAACACGCAGGGGCGTTCAGAGCAATCGGACCGTAAGGCGAGACAAGCATCGTCAGCAGGACTTGCTGGGCACCAGACCAGGAGTAAGCTACAGATATTCAAGGGGAGAAGAATGGAAGGCGAGGCCTTTCAACGGGCTTCACTGACATCTCAAGTGAACATCCCGACATGCTGAATATGTACAAGTGGTCGACTGGTATCAACACT
Organism: Cladophialophora chaetospira; assembly: GCA_030247875.1. Lineage (NCBI taxonomy): Eukaryota > Fungi > Ascomycota > Eurotiomycetes > Chaetothyriales > Herpotrichiellaceae > Cladophialophora > Cladophialophora chaetospira. The sequence goes on from JAPDRK010000003.1 coordinate 1,725,263, forward strand.
AACAACATCGGCCAATGATCAATTCTCATCAACTCTCTGCGGTAAAGCCACGGTGCGTGACCAGCCTCGACTGACCAACCACAGGACTCGTGTGCCATTTCTGTCATCCCCTGACCGCGAGGAAGCAGCAGTGACATCCTTACAGACTTCTTCGTGTCTGATACAGTTTCGAAGACGCAGAGCTTTTCAATTCTAGGCTTCTTTTCATTCAGCAATGGCGCCTCATTGCAGAGGTTCTTGAACTGTTTGTCCCACATTCTCCTCTATGCGCTCTATCCCGTCAGAACATTGCTTTGGCACACATTGACTCACTCCAACCTCTATGTCGGAAACCGTTTCTGGTATGCTGAGAAATGGAGCAACACCAACCACAATGCAATAATGTTTGCAATGTAATGCAACCTGTATGCATATGTCATCCCGTACAACGCCGCGTACACTGCCAGAACGAAAAACAGCAAGTTCGTTGCCCATCTGAAAGACCTGACCGATGGTACCATCATCCCACTCGAAAGCGTTTCCACCAGTAAAATGAAGGGCATTATCGACAACACGTTGTGGTGTGAAGAAAACGGTGTCAACCAGTGCACCGCCAGATTATGGATCCATACAACCAGCACCGGTAAATTAATCGGCAAGACCCAGAGCATTAAAATAAGTATCGAATATGTATAGTTGAAGAAGTTGTGAGCCGGTCCAGATCTCGAATCTTTAGCATGCCGCAACGCCCGCGCGCAGGTGAAAAGTTGTACAATGCATGCCACAACATAGGCGAATGGGTAGGGAATTATGGTCGCAACCAGGAAGAGCAGAACGGCCGTGTTGATCACGCGGCGCCTCGGTGTACTAGCCACAAAGGCGGAGGCGATGCCTTTCTCACTATCATCAACCTTGATATAGCGTTGTGAGACCAGGCTTGAGGCAAGGACGATGAATTGCAAAAGCCCAAGAATGGCATAGTGCAGTACCACGCAGGCCCCGACGCTGAGCAAACCTGCCAATGGCACGAGGAACCAGAAGAATGTGTCCTGTGATCCAAGAAGAAGATCATTCTGTGTGAAATCGACACTAGTTCCGTTTTTCTGTGAGTAGGACGATGGTACCAAGTTCGCTGAACTTGCAGTTGTGAAAGCTGTTGCGAAAAATGTCATCGACAGCATTAGTACTGGCAGGGGAAGCCGCAGGCTTTGGTCAAGGCTCTCTGCAAATGGAATGAAGACTCCGGAGCTGTCGTAGACTCGGAACTGCTTTCGTAGGACCATCGCCACCACTAAGAGTGGAAATACTGCAAAGACTGTCCGGTATCGGATCACGAGTTTGCCCAAGCTGCCTGTGAGGTCAGCCCGCAAGCGAATCTCCAAGGAGGAATCGCAGGTCGGGTCTGACCAGATTTGGAAAGCCACACCGGTCTTCATCTCCTGACCATCAATTCTGGGCGGCATGAATGGTGCTACTCCATGAAGATTGACATCGCCCTGCTTGAAGTTGACAAAGTATTTCGACTCGTAAGGGCTGTCGATATGTTGTCTCAGGAGTGGTGTGAAGAGCTCCGTGTCAGCGTTGCAGCCATGCTGTCGAACTTGCAGAGTATATGCCAGTAGGCTCGATCGAATTGATGGCACTCGAATCTCGGTCAACATCGGTCGATTGGGCGGGAGTTCCAGGTTCAGCCCTCGAAGAAGAAGCATGGGCAAGCTCACGTCAGATGCAACGACAGAGTCAGAGGCAGATACTATTTCTGCCTGCGCCCATCCGTTGTTAATCTCAACCGACTTGTCGAGGATCGCAACAAACTGATGGTCGTGAAGGTCTTTCATGTCGTAGTGCAGAAAGGTGAATGGAGGCACTTGATCGAAAGCATTTTGAGACAGCCTTGTAGAAGCAGGGAGCTGTATAACATCTCCGGTCGGCCTTTTACACGCCAGTCGGGTTGCGCTCGGGTCGCCAGGAGATAGATCGAACTGTATGGGTAATGGCGTGGACGTTAAACCTCCGGCAAGCGGAAAGGCACTGCAAAACAGGACCTCCAACTTCTCGAAGCCGCCCTGCTTGTCCATCTGTTGGTCTGTCAAGAGAGAGAAAAGCTTGGAAGTGGTGTTATCCACTGAGGGAATTGGGAGCAGGACAGCAGACATGTGATCCTGAGCTCCAAGTTGGCGCAAGGTGACGTTGTTTTCCTTCGCGACGGCCGACCTTGATCCATCTCCCAATGTGAGGAGCACTTCATGTGGTGCATCCCGAATGTTCTTTGGGGCATTGTCTTCGAGCCCCGTCAAAAACCACTTTCTAAAGACATCCATACGCTCCGCCCTTGCTTTGGTTTGTGCTGCTCGCCGAACATCGACCACGTCGTAAAGAGATCGAATAATGACTTTGCGCATCTGATCAGCCCAAGTTATGGCCAAATGATCCATCGAAGTCCAAACGTTGGGAATCCCGGAGCTGAAAACCGTAAAGCCATGGCTTTCCGGAACGAGTGAGGCGATGTTCGTGTAATCTGATGGCACTGTGGTGTCTCGACCTCCTCCAGCGATCGAGATCAATGTTGTATGCCACAAAGGGTTGTTGCTGGCCCACCGCTGCAGGTACGAGTCCCGCCAGTAGTCATTGACCTGCTGGTACAAGGAAACAACATCGGCATCGAAAGAGACCGGTGGTTTTGCGTGAGGTGTTGACATGGTAATAATGGTGTTGACCGAATTTGCTTGGTACTTTGGAGTCACAAGAACCGTCCGAGCAACAATTCCACCCATTGAATGCCCAATGAGGATGACCGAACTTGGATCCGGGAGCTGGGAGTCGCGATGAAGCCGGTTTCCGTCGACGTAAAGAGACAGAATGTAAGCAATAGCCTCATTGACGTACTCCGCCTGGTCGAGTAACGTCTGGCCATGGAAAGCAGACAGATCTTCGTTGAAATTGAGTGTGAAGAAATCGAAGGATCTGACCCCGGCTTTGGCAGCTTCAGCGTCCTGTCGTAGGAAGTTGTGATAGTACCTTGACGACTCGGACGAGAGCGATCGGACTTGTTTGTAGCTGCCAGCATTGCCCGGAATAAAAAGCACAGGAGCACCTCTTAAGCCAATATTGTCTTTTGTGTATTCATCTACCCCCTCTTCCCGGTACAAATAAAGCGAGTATTTGGTCGCGAAACGGGAGTGCTCGGTGTCGAAGCCGGAGAGTTTGAGGTATGTCGGCGCCATCATGGACATGACACAACCTTGAGGATCTTGCTGCAATTGAAACGACGAGCGTACAATGACAAGGAGCGACAATAGAGCCACAGCGGTGCTAATAAGGGTAAGAGGCCGCCAGGTCCACGGGCTCTGCGCCTGAGCCTGAGCTCGGAATTTGCGTAGACCTCGTACATCGTTGTCGTCGTGGTTGTCGCCCGCTTCCTCCTTGGGCTTCAGCAGCATCTTTTCCCCATACACCTGGCCAGGGCCAGGTCTCGAGTCTGGCGCGCGACTCGACTTGGAGAAGTGTGAACCACGGAAAGTTGAAGCGGAAGGTTGGGGTTTCTTGGTGGCAGGCCGGGCTCGGGCTCGGGAGACCTTCCCCTGCAACGCAGATTTCTGCGCCTACCGAACGCGCGTCAGTCCATGGCCACACTCCAACTTTATGCACTTGTAAGGGGTTCAGATTTGAGACGAAATTATTTTCTCAGGTTGTGGCAACAGTATGCGTTGCCAGTTGCAATTGAACACCCACACGCAGCAGTAAAGCCCAATTGACTTCGGCTCTGTTCATTGCTTCCGTATCTATTCTATGATTGACTCTAGAGGCACTCATGCAACGAGGACGCCACGATACCTCATCTTGCCATCCTCCAGTCTCTGGAACGCGTCAATGACACCATCCTGGGTCAATGGGAAGGTCTGAACGATCGGCTTGATATTGTGAATAGCCGCGAACTCCAACATCTCCCGATGGATCTCTCTAGCCGCCACCAAACTTCCTTGGATTTTCAGCCCGTTGAGAAGGATGCCCATGTACGGCACTTTCAGGTCGTCGTTGCTGACTGTGAGAGGATAGATCGTCCCTGAAGGCGCCATTATCGGGAGATATAAATTCCAATCTGGTTGCGAAGCGGTGGTAACCAGCAGGTGATCGATAGGTTTCGAGACTTTGAGCTCCTTTTGCCCTTTGGTCGCGACGAATTCTCTGGCACCCAGCTTGATCGCCTCATCTTTTTTGCTATCCGTGCCAGAGAAGACCACAACCTCGCAACCCATGGCCGCCGCAAATTGAATTGCAAGGTGCCCCAAACCACCGACACCGATCACAGCCACACGGTCAGTTGATTTGACTCCATGGAATTGAAGCGCATTGAAAACAGTCGCACCACCGCACATCAAGGGCGCAGCATCCTCCGAAGACATCTCGTCCGGAATCGTGAAAAGGAAATCCTCCTTCCAGACAGCATGAGATCCCATACTTCCTTGATCGAGATTCGCAATCCCGTACATCTTCCTCTCCGGACAGAAGGTCTCAGCACCACGGAGACACTGCTTACAATGCCCACATGCGTCATGAATGTATCCCCAGCCGACGCGGTCTCCTTTTTTGAACAGCGAGACCTCATTGCCAATGTCTGCGACGGTGCCGGCGCCCTCATGGCCGAGAGCCATGTCTTGTTCTTTGTAGTGGATGTCCGTGCCGCAGAGACCGCTGTGCGTTATCTTGACAAGGACTTCTCGGGGCCCGATTTTGCGGTGCGAGGTGGCCTCGTGGATGCCCTCCTTGCCACCTTTGAAGACTTGGAAGTCGACCATTTTGGATTTTCTTGGCTTGAAGATTGTTGGACTGATCTGGCGAGTTCGGACGCTGAGTTGAACGTAAAACTTACGAGAATGAAGCTCGTTCTAGTTTTGTAAATTAGGTCTGCCTTTATGGATTCGCGATGCAGATGATAGAACTTAAGGGGTGATAAATGTCTTCCGCTGTACTAGCGTGAATCACACCAGCCTTTCATCTGACTCTTCATATATGTACTCATCATACGCAACGCAGAGGTCCTCCCATTACCAACCATGCCCACATGTTCTACTTCCACGACATTCGTGTTCATACGATCTGTGCTCCATCATTGACATCATCCCAAGGTTCGAAGAACCAGCATCTCCACTGAAAGCACCTTGGCAGTCAATTCGTTTGCAAGGAAATCTGTTCCGGCCTGAAATTTTCAGAGCCCGATTAAGTATTCCGACCGTCCCGTATCAACAGAGATAGGCCCTGACGTGCATGATCGTTGTTAGTATGGGTGTTAGACCGTTAGCTCCCGTTGATCAACACTGCTTATCAGGCAAGAAACCAAGACTAAGGGAGACACTTCCCAGGTACTGTACAGATGCATGCAAGGGCCTTGCATGTTTGGTGCCCGTCGATATGGCAATTAATTATTCAGCGGCCCGCTTTTCCATGGCGATTCAAGCGAGATGCAAGCGACGCACGCGAGCCGCATCGCCACTTTGACGAATAAGAACAAGACCACGGTGATCTCATGCTGTATTCTTGCCCGTTGTCCTCTTGAATGTCTATGGGAGACCATATCTCTGGATCGATACATGGCTATGGATACTCCTCCTACTCATGCTATCCGTACATCTCGGTATAGCATTCTGGTATCACTACAGCCGCCTTTAATTTTTCCTTCTGTAGTCTTCAAGCATGCCCTGCCGGCTAGAGCAGGATCCATGAACAGACTGGTCTCCCATAACACAGCAACCGGTGTCCTTCTCTTTCTGACAATGTCTCATACTCGCAGCCCATCGGATGCCTGTGCAACCAACAACCTCATCTCAGACAAGCTCAACATACTCATGGAACTCGTCGTAAAGCCACTGGTCAATGCCTTCCCACTTCTTCTTTTGGTCTTCCTCATACTGTCTCTTCTTGCGCTCACCCTCGGTCTCGTTTGCATACACATCGACTATGGCCCCCAAAACATCTTGACCTGTCCCCTCTAGCTCGTCCTCTCCCGGTGTCTTGACCGGCGACTCGGCAGGGGTGTTAGCATTGCTATTGACGAAGTCTGGAACGATGGAAACATCTTCAGCATGCTGCTTCTGATTCGCTGGCACCTCGATGAAGTCGGACGATGCGCCAGTGGACCCGGCATCAAAATGCATCTCATCTCTCAAGTCTGAGCTCTCCACTGCAGTACTACTCTGCGCATCTGCAATGCTTCTGTCCTTTTTGAGAACATCCGACATGGCGACATGTTCAATTGGAGGCTCGAATCCTCCGAGATCGATGTCCGAGGTCAAGAAGTCGAAGTTGTCTTCGTCTAAGGCGATAAGGTCCTTCTCGGAGACTCTCGATTCACCAAGGCCCGGGGTGTCTTGGATCAAATCCTGTTCTCCGGCCACAGAAGGTTGAATGTTGAGAGTGCCGGATTCGGCTAAAGAGAAGTCAAAAAAGTCGTCCTCGTCGTACGAGAGGAAACCATCATCTTCAGCCGCCGTTACCTTTGATGCAGGTTGCTTCAGCTGGGTTTGTCGAAGACTCTTCCATGGAAGTGCGGATTCACTTTCAGAATCAAGTCCTCCTATATCAGGCTCTTCTCCCCAGAAATCGGAGGTACGGTCCTTTGACAGTCTGGACCGTTTTCCAGTAGGGTGATCAGTGTGTGCTTTGTGATTGGGCATTGACGTGAAGCTGCCGCTTCTAGACCTCGCACGATGCTGTCCTTCGAGACTTCGTGCCCTCTTTCTAGGCTGGCTGTCTTTCGGCTTTGTGGTTGGAGCATCCGGAAATTTCGTCTGGACCTTGGTCTCCGTTTTGGATTTGGGCTTCTGCCCGTTCTTGACATGTGGTTGTATTGATGCCATATCAGTGAGCTTTGTCTGTCCTTTTTCTTCCTCCTTCACTTTGGACTCCAGTTTCAGACGGCGTTTCGGTCTAGACGCGCCCTCATGGCAACATTTGTGCTTGCATTGCTTATTCCGGTCATTGCAATCATGCTGGCACGTCCAACGTCCATTCGGCAATTGAGTGGGCTCGCGGTATGCAGGAGCATCGGCATCTTCACCAGATTGATTCGTTGGGTCATTGACCTTCGTTCTTTCCTCTGTCTCCAAGACAGCATCAATATCTTCAATGACCTCAATCCTGCTACCGTCCGCATCGGCAGCTAGCAGATCCAGGTCATCAATACCGCCATCGTCGAAGTCGTCGTCGAAGTTCGTGTCTGTCGTAACATCGTGATTGCGCTTCCCATTGACGCCAGGCAAGTCATCCTTGGCTGGCGTCACAGGATATATCGAGGCCGGAATATCTGAGAGCTTCAGCTCTGCATATTTGCTGGTTCCAGCAATATCGTCGCACATGACATAAAAGTTGACATAGCCAGTTGGCTTGGTGAGATGCAGGGTAAGGTGGACTTGTTCGCCATGCTCCAACTTCTTCGGACCAAATCTGCGGAAGTCGATCAACTTTCCGTGCGAGTCCTCGGCCAGAAAGCAAACGGAAAATGCCTTCTTGCCGAAACGTTGAGGCGACACCTCATTGAGAAACCCAATTTCTGCAATCAATTGAATACTCACACCTTTGCCATCTCGAATGTCACGCTTGGTCTCTTTGACCGAGACGCGCAAGTTGGGAAACGACTCCAGCTTCTTTAGCAGTTGATGTCCGAAGGGAGGATTTTTGCCGAGGACTAGTTCGATTCGTGATGGTTCTGTATTGAGAAGGGCGTCGATACTATTGATAGAGGCCGCGGCTAATTTTCGCACAGCAACCTCTCCAAGTCCGTCCACTTGTCTCAGCTGACTGGCTGTGTTGTCCCATACGTGTGCGGCAAGGCTGCGGCCAAGTTCAAGTGCATGTCGAGCTGAAGTGGCGTCTTGGAGCTGGATTTGACAGTCAATCAGGCACCGGACCAATCTGTTTGCATGCATGAAGACGTATGATCTGTCGATCCGATATTGTTGATGGTGTTTCTTGTGGTTCTCTCCATCTGGCAAAGCGACATTGCCCATCTCGGCTTGCATAAGTAAAGAAATCTTATGCGCTGGGAGGGCAATGTCAACTTTGATCGGAAACTTGATCTCGGGAGCCTTGTTGATCTCCTTGTAGAACGACTTCTCGCCAGCCTGCATTCGCACTTCACGGAAGTCTCGTGCTTGAGCAAGGAGTGAGAGCTGCAGCTATCAGTGAGATGGGTCAATGTTTCAGGGGTTCCAACTGACAAGTTCAGACATCTTCGCTCTGGGCGGCAGCGCAATGAAAAACTTCATGGTCTCGAAGCTGACACAATACCGTGCCATCGCTTCTCCGAACATTGTCGAAACCAAGTGGCTTTTCTCTTCCACGATTCCAGCGTCCAAAAGTAGATCAATGTCCTTTCTGCACAGTGCCTCCAACAAGTCTTCGTCCGTGTCTTCTTCTACTCCTTCACGGAGTTGATAATGAGCAGGATTCTTCTTCAGTCGGACATACAAGAAGGTGCTTGCTAGCCATTGCTTTGCTGTTGGTACGTCCTGTACCGTCCCAAGGACTATTTCTGCATTGAGATGCTCGATCAGGTTCTGGTGAAGGCAGCTTTCCAGGAGCTCTTCTCCAGACACCATCTTCTCATAGCGGGACACCTTCTCTTTTCGGCACAGAATCACTGCACATGCGGAGGTCTCGAACTGGGGTCTTCCAGCTCGACCCAACATCTGCATGACTTCAAGATCTGCGAGTTCTTTGAAACCAGTGTCGGTCCAAGTGCAGGTTCCTTTCAGGATCACCAGGTAGCAAGGTAGGTTGACGCCTACTGCGAGAGTGGATGTGCTGCAGATGATGTTGATCTGTCCCTGGAGGAAGGCTTGTTCGACAGCGCGGCGATCTTCTAGGCTAAGGCCTCCATGGTGGAAAGCAACTCCAGTTGGCGCGATCGCTGTGAGATTATCAGCTATTGCCTGGGACGAAGTTTCGATGACGAACCTTTGAGCTCAGGACTATGTAGAGCAAGTGGACTGTTGGGGCCATTCCACAGCCGTTGCATCGGATGCGTGCTTGACCACGTCTCCGCCAACATCTTGGCCGTTGTAGCCGACGCTCTTCGAGTGGAGCAGAAGACCATCACAGGTTTCCCACGCCCATGATGTGCAATCACTTCAGGTATCCTGTTTTGAATAAGCCCCACATCCCAAAAGTACCCCCGAACGAATTCACATACTGTTGCGTAAGCATTGACTCAAATGCAAAATCATTGCCTCTAGCCTCGAATCCATAAACATGCTTCTTCAGTTGCACCGGTCGGAAGCTCTCACCGAAGACCTCTCGTCGCGCAGGCAGATGTGGTGTTGTCGAGTTCTTGCCCAGCCAGGTTGCAATATCTTCGGAATTTGGCACGGTTGCCGACAAAGTCACGAACCGGATGTTGGACACCACCGATTTCATTCGGGACACAACCGCTTCAAGAGTCGCGCCACGCTCATCCTTGAGTATGTGCACCTCATCGACGAGAAAGAGCTTGACAAGTTGCATGAGTTTGGCATGGTCTTTCCACTTCCGAGTGACGCTGTCCCATTTTTCGGGAGTCGTGATGATAATGCTTGCTTTCTGTACGTTCCGCAATTGGCTGAAATCAGTATCACCAGTAAGCTCAGCACATTCCAGGTTTAGAATGCTGAATTTCTTTTGCCAATCAGTATATCTCTCCGCACACAGCGACTTTGTCGGAGCCTGGTAGACAACCTTGAAATCTTGACCCTTGCATTCAGCCACGAGTCTGCAGATCGCAAGCTCCATGATCACAGTCTTTCCGCTACCCGTTGGAGCGGAGACAACGAGATTGTCATCAGACTGGAAGGCACTAGAAAAGCACTTTGATTGGACAGCATTGAAGATGTCGAACTTGAAGACCGAGCGGAGTTGGTCTGTGAGTGCCGTAGATGGTACCAGCTCAATTCCCTGAACGACCGGAGAAATGTTAGACGGTAACTTGGCATTCGGTGGTCTCTGCTTCGTATGCTTGTTCACGATGTGAGGAGTGTTCTGGGTGAAGCTCTGGGTAGTTCCACGATTTTCATTTGAATGATCTTCGCATGTAACGGTGGAGGTTGCGCTTTGTAGTGACAGACCTGCTCTGCTTCGCTGACGATTCTGAAGTACCGATACCGTAGGGCTGGTAACGGGTGCATACGGCGAAGAGCTGGACGGTGGAGGCATCGTGTTCTCGTGCAGATCATCTGCAAGCATGATAAGAACGCAGCCTCAACGTCTGCCTCATCACTGACCTTGTAAGAATCTTGTAGCGTTGCCGGTCATCAACGGAGTAGCGGCAGGCTTGGGTGGGAGTGAGACTCGACGGAATGCTGATCTTTCGGGGTGTAGGTGATGACTCTGTGTTTCTTGGAGTAGCTGCCTGTCTGGTGATTTATTAGGACGATCAGACGCCAATGGCTGTTCTACTCACCAAAGTCGTCTAGAGGTCTCTCAGATTCAAATGACTCGGCCTCGAACAATGGGCTTGTGGCAATATCGGACTGACCGAAATAGGGTGATTGCTGCTGTGGGACATTGTGAGAGGTGAACGCAGCTGAACCGAAGTGAGAGGGTTGTGGAGCATAAGATGTGCGAACATCTCGGGTAGGAGCATGAGGAGAATTCCGCTGGTAGTTGGCTAGAAAGCGCTGTGCGCCCTCCATGACATGGACCGAAACAAGTCCGCAATGAAGCTGGTGCCAGAGAAGCAAAGAGAAGTAGGACAGAGGCGTCAAAAGTGAGAGGTATTCCCAATCGCGCTGGAAAATTGCTGCAGGAAGGCAAGGTGCAGCTGAGGATGTCTCGATGGGAAGGCACGAGGCGGTCACGTGCCGGTTTACCCCTGTTTCCTTTGATTCGATTCACTTCCGCTTCACTGTACATTTCACCAGCTTTTTGGCAGTCTCGAATGCATCGCTACTAACAGTGCACAGAGGACAGCAAAAGCTCTCTTCAACCTCTCAGTTGCGATGCCCGCATCTTTTCCATCTGCTGAGCGGCAGTTGTATCTCAGCACGGTACCTAAATTCCGTCTCATCGTGTGATTCATAAGCATTCGTCCCTGTCCTGCTCACGCCTCAACCATGATGCTTTCCAAAGTATCCAAGAGTATCCTTATTCCTCTTTTTGTGGTTGGGTGAGCCTGGCCTCGAAGTTGCCAAGGCGGTCTCTTCTTGAACCAAAGGAGTCCTTGGAATTTGAATTGACATGTCGTTGAGCCCCGCCGAGCCGTTAAGTGAGGTCTTCTCGTCTTGGGATAACATGATCGCCGGTGCTCGTAGTTGCCGACCTTCTTCGGAGTTGTAGACCCAAGTGGCGAGCAACACTATTGATGCTCCCATCAGGAACTGGAAATCATCAGCAACCGAAATGTTCAGGATGGACAGCCCACTTACATGCCCCGTCAGGGCAAAATCAAAGAAAATGAAACTTGCAAGGCTGCTAAGGACCATGCTGATGCTAACAGCGAAATTCTTCGAGATATTGTCGGCATAATAGATGCAGAACGCCGCGACAATGCCACCAAACGACTGAATCGCAATCGACAGAACAACTATCCAATTGTAGCCCGCAAAAAAACCGTACTTGGCTACTGTTTCGCCGTCGAGGAAAAGGATCCCAATAAAGAACGCCGGGAAGAGAGAGTATGTTGAGAGTTGGACGTTGCGAATCCACAGTGATGTAGGCCTTGGTGACTCCTTGATAACCTTCTCAAAATATACCCCAGCAAGACCGGAGCAAATACAAACACCCAAGACAGCAAAGAGGCCTACAGAGGCGTCCATTCCAGGGGTGTACAAAGCAAGCTCGTCTTCAGCAATGCCTTCATACGTGGCGGATCTCTTCTTGAGGTTTGAAGGAGGCTGCTCCATCCCGAAATGTTGCCTGAATGGATTGGCCGATCGGGGCTCGTAGATATGGGCGTGGTGGCTTGATGACAGGGCCCGAGACGAGCCATGGGGAAGCGAAACTATCGCAACTCCCATCATCAGCAAAATCAGCGAAAGCCACTGCCGTCCCGATAGGGCTTTTCGCAGTATCATAACGCTGAAAACGGCTGTGACGAGTATCTTGATTTGATATGTGACATGGAACGTTGCTGCGTCCAGATTCGATATGCCAACATATTGTAGACTGTTAGCCAAGGTATAGAGCCCGGCTGGAAAAGCCATCTTCCAACTGTCACCGGCGAAAACGGCACTGGCCAAGGTACCGAGCAGGGAAGTCGCAGGCGTGGATCGAGGGGCTGTGAGAGAGATTTCGTAGAGGGATATCGTCAGACACAATACCAATTTCAGTGCCTCAACTAGGAAGACGGCGGTGGAGGGGAGATAACGGTGGCCGTCCGATGTTGGCATAACCCGGGAATAATGGAGTAGCTGCGGGATATCAGTTCAGAGTTCCCCGTGAGTTCCTGGCCACGTACCAATATGAAGGTAGAAAACTGGACTGTAAGCTGTTCCCCTCGTCAGTCTACTTGAGACGCGCACATGTTTCGAGGATTGTCCTACAATGCTCAAGGAGAGTTTCCGTAATGATATTCCCATGACCCTGGGCATGTTGCCCATCTTTTCCGCGCCCATCGTTCAAGGTTGTAGTAATACAGGCTGAAGTATGCGGTGTCGACAATAAAATGCCGAGGAGGCGCTGCGCCAGGCAGGACAATCCGGCATCTAGAAATTACAAAGACTAAGATGAAGAAGGAGCGGATGGAGTCTGTAGTAAATGGCTCGCGGAAGGCAGACAATCGGCTTGAGACACGTTGGACCCGGCGGGGAGGAGCAATACAAGCAATTAAAGAGAATTTGAAGTGACCAAATGGTCAGCGGACACGCGATACAAATGAATGACCTGGTTGTGTGGCAGGCGCAACGAGACGATGGGAAACAGTTGGCGAGGGTGGAAATCTCGATGCGCGCGTGGTTGGTGTTTACCGATTCGGCACCCTTGGCCCTGCGTCATGAGATCCCGCGATGCCAACTTTTATCGCTTCCCCCTTTTTGGCGGTCAGGGTGTCCTAAAATGAGATTCGTGCCATCACGACAGCCCACAGAAGGACCCAACTGAGCCATGACAGCTTCGAAGGCTCCGCATCTGGTAGCAGAAAGTTTCGGCTTGATAGGCCGAGGCCATTGCCTTCGGGGAGGCGGATATGCGCGTTGTTGCCGTGCTGCCTCTGCGCTGGAATGAGTATGACAATATAGGAGAAACAGTGTTCCTTGATTTGACATCTCTTTGACTATTCAAGTCTGATATCCTACAACTACACATCATGAGTGTCCTCTCGTCATCATCAGATGAGCCTGACTCAAAACCCATGGGTATACCTCTACTATTGTACAAGTGCCTCCGCTAGCTGAAATGTCATCCATCCGAAATCCAAGAAACAAAGAAAAGCAGATATTAAATGGTGTCCAACAGACTTTCTATTGCTTAGGTGGATCAATGCGCTGCGGCAACTTTCATCCAGCCGTTGTATGGCCAATCGATAAAGTCCTGCGAAGAAACCTCGTCCCTTTTTGGGGTCGCCTGTAGCTTCTCGAGGGTAGCCAGGTATTGACTTTCTTTCCGACTGCTTGAATTATCCCTAGAGCTGTTGGAGGATGTTGAGAAAAATGTGGAGCGGCTCATCCTATTGAGGGCAGGATTGGTGGGATGAAGTAGTGCGGGCGAAAACGTCGAGAAAGAAGATGCTGCATCGGTCTCTGGGTCAACAGAAGTGCCTGTCCGAAAACTGGTAACAGAGTATCGGACGCTGGGATCGATGGAAGGGCCGGTCTGGAACGTTGTGCACGACGCCTGGTCAAAGTTTGTTTCTGATGATGGCGACTTGACTCGCTCAGGTCCACGAGTTTGCAATGGTAGATGGACATCGAATGCACTGGAGTTCCTTGAAGCAGGTTGGCCTCGTTTTCGCGGTTTCCTGTCCATGTTCATGAGAGCCTGTATCCGAGGGTCGGTAGTGGCGCTGTATGATTGGTCCGCCGCTGCTCTTTTGGACCTTATTGCAGCCAGAAGAGACTCCTCCTGTCTCGTGACACTCATCAACCTCCTGCTTTCAATACTTGCAGTATCTGACAGCAGTGACTTTCGAACTGGAATCCGGTGTGAGGGCAGTCTATCGACTGTTGGTGTAGGTGGAAATGAAGTGAGGACGTCTTCCTCCTGCGGCGGATTTGACGAGAGATCGCTGTAATATGTGGATCGATGATCTCGCGTCTTTGTCGATGGCTTCGTTGGCGGTTTTACATCACGCCGAGTATGTGAACCACGTATTCGTTTCAGGCTCGGCGTAGCTTGGACGAATGAGTTCTGTTTGGTGTTAATGGCCTTAGCAGTGCCTAACTCAATATCTGATTCGGCGAGGGACTCGACTGCTATGCTGTCGCGCAGTATCGGGAATGCCTCCGCCGTTCTTCGGGCCTTTTCGACGGGTCTCTCATCGTCAGATGACGACAAATCCAGTATGCTTGTCTTATGGAGGTCTGTCGAGGCCAGTGAGCCGGCTTTTGGTTTCGGCGATGTGAGATGGGGCTCTGTGCAAGAAAGTGTAGATCTCGAAGATTTGGCATTGAGGGTCGACACACGCGGCGGTATGGCTGAAGGGGGCAACATGTGTCGGGACGATGTTCTAGAGCTGCTGGGCCCAGTCGGCACATGAGGGGTGGTCCGTGCTTCCTCCTGCATTGTCGGACCAATTCTCCCACCTTCGAAAGCCATTTCCATGCCTGCCACGAAGCTAGGCTGGAGCTCGGGTTCGTGAATACTTTCGTCGTCACTGCTGTCACCTTCCAACCCATCAAACCAGTGCTTGGCCCCGGCTTTCGGCCGCCGGATGTTCAACTTGTATTGGGGTGCTTCTTGCCGTGAGGGAACGGTGGCAGGGACTGTTGTGCTCTCCGGAGCAAGTGCTGTTGTAGATCGATCAGGCTTGAAATGAACGCCTTTATTGGTGTTGTACTGATGGTCGTGGCGCGAAACGCCAGAGGACGCCACTTGATTCGACGATCGTATGGACCGCTGACTGCTGAACGTCGTCTTACCAATTGATTCAGGCGACTGAGGGCCGGGTTTTGTGAGTTTCTTCGTGCCACTCTTCTCTGGAACTTTGGAGAGGCGGAACAGCTTGAGCTTTCGCAATGAGTCCTTATCAGGGGATGTTTTGACAACAACCGGTGTACCCTTGCGAAGGGCGAAATCCCGTCGGGACGACTCTGACGTCTGTTGTGAAATCGCTAGGGGTGTCTTCTGTGCGTCATAAAAGGAATGGAGCGTTGAGGACGAGCCTTGCGCCTTCAATCTTTGGGAATGAGCCTCGCTTGTAACATCTCCCGTCAACAAGAACTCTTCGTGAAGTAGTACAGACGATGCCTTTAGATTGAGGTCTCTCGCGATCTGCAACTGCTCTGCAGTCGGGTAAGAAGTACCCAACTCAGTTGTCGCATCAGAAAATGCCAATGTTGGTAATTTGGTCGTTGTCGAAGAGCTGATACTCTGGTTGCGTGCCGTATTTAGATCTGTCTCCGTGATTCCGAGTATGTGCTGGACTTTGTGCTCGTTGCGTTCCGGTTGCCAGTCCTGCTGCCGAGCACTCGTTTTTGTACGTTTCAAGGCCGACGGTATACGGAATCTTTGACCGCTGCCCATGTCACTTCTGCCTTATGCGACCAGTCCAATTATGCCATCCGATGTCTGCTCATACCATTATCCACCTGGACGGCTATCTGATTTCTTCAGTGCTGATTGCGAAAGCTCTGCAGTTGACCTATTGAAAGTCTGTGTACTTTCAACAACTCGAAATCGTCGCGGAGGTACGAGGAAAGTGTGGGTAGATAGAGGCAGAGGCCGTTGCGTTCTCACGCCTTGCTGATATGGCGTCACCGCAGGTCTGAGAAGACGCTTGGGGTGTCAGCACCGTCGAAAGGACATGACTTCTCTTCTCCTCGAGAAGATGAGCTGTGCACGGCGGTCGTCTTGGGAAGTTCGACTTGAGAGAAGATGGGATAATCGCAGCCAGGTGAAAGAAGCAGCATTGGCAGTGAGGAGCACCAAGTAGTGTATGATGTGCAGCGGGATTGCCAGTGTTGGGTTTGGGCTGCAGGAGAACAGCCCATCAGCTGGCAGTGGACCACTGGCGGGATGACGAGTTGAAGATAGTTCGACACGCACAGACAAATAAGCGCGCAGTGCGCTGGTAGCTTACCACCAATGCCCACCAAGCCCCAGACTCCAACGCTAAAGCTCGTGGGCCTCTAGGCTAGCCATGGGTAAGGGGTCGGACATCTCATTCTTCTTCGAGCGCCATTCCCAGGGAAGGAAACACCTAAAACTTGTGGAAGTTACCAGCTGCCTGTGATTCGACGATGCAATAGGGTTGAGGTAGCATGGTTATCCTATTCCCGTGCCGCTTGTCGGCAACTCTCGTATTCTGCGTGCGCCTCTGCCGACTGCTATATAGCACACCCTCGTAGTGGAGGAGGACGAGTGCTACCCCAAAATGCGGGCCCCAAATGAGGGCCACTAAGTCGTTGTCAGATCGGCGCACAGAGCTGGGCTTACAGAGGATTGAACGCGGTCAGGCCTGACAGTAGGAAGCCGATCAAGGCTCTATGTGGAAAGGAAGCAGCGCGGAGATGGAGCCCAAAGGTTTCTAGCGTGTCGAGCGACGAGGGTGCCGCAAAGGCTGCCAAAACAAAAGTTGAGGCGCTAGAAGTTCGGGCAAGGCTAGCTCATCGGGGTCTTGTTTGCGACACTCCGTCGCGGGGACCATTCAGGGGTACATTTCGACACCTTCTCCATCGGTGTAGCGAAGAACTTAGCCTCGACGGCAGGCTTCGCCGAAAACATAAAGAGCCAGGCGAAGACGTGTGGATGCTATTATTCTCCGAGTCATCGTGCAGCTAATAAGAAAATGGAGGCGGTGGTGATTATTTAATTGATACTTGAGATTCGAGTGAACTCAATCTTGCAGCACGATGACTCGAAGTTTCTGCAACACGCACTTGGCTGCGTTGTCTCAAGGTCACGGAGATGCTGCCGTCTTCAGATGACCGGATAGCTCGGAAGGCCTTGTTTGCAAGTCTAGTTGCCACAGAACTGCAGTGCACAGATACTTATTGATCACGCCAGAAGCGGTTTCATGGTGCTTCAGAACAGATTTGAGATCTTTGTGAGATGTACCGCACATGATATTCCCACAAAGTCAAGCACGAACATGCCCCCTGGTTTGGTTGAGAACGCCCGGTCAAGCCACGATTACCACGTGCTCCCCTCGTGGCCCGCTGCTTGTCACATGAAAACAGCCTTGAACGGCCAGTCACATCTTCTTCTGGAGATGCGTTCGGGGTGAGCATTGACTTAGTCTGCAGTTGCGGTAGATTCGGCCGTGCTAAAATCAGTGCTGTACTCGCGAACCCGGCTTGATTGCTCATCGAGGCTCATCATACTCGCAGCGGAGGGTGAGCAGTCAACGTTGATCAGCATGCGCGAAAAACTGATTTTCCTCCTGCGTACCGGCGTCACCGAGCCTGAGTTGGCGAATTCGTCCGGAAGCTGCTCGTTTGAGGCTGTATCGTATCCCCAGCGGACAACACGGTCACCGAATTCGTCGTGCAACTCCATTTGTTTGCATCCCTCAGCGGTCGTGTAATCGTGTCCCCGAGCATACACATCCAAAGCCTGCATGATCTGGGTGCTGCGCTTCATCGGGTCTTCACCAGCCGGGGAGACTTCATAGAGGTACTCTAGGCAGGCCAGCGGGCTGGTGCATTTCTCTTGGATCTGATGAAGCTCAGAATGGCTCAACGACCGAACTTCGAATAGTCGGCCCTTTCGCGGTAGCAGCAGATGCTCTTCTACGAGACGTTCAATGACCTTGTCAGCCACCTCTTTGCTCCACCGAGGAGGCTTGAGCCTTGTCTGCAAGAATGTCTCGTCGATTCGTGAGCCTGGCTTGACCTGAGAAGTCAGGTATCTTACGGCTTTTCGTAGGAAGACGATGAATAAGGGACTGTCCACAGCCTTCTGCTCTCCAGCGAACAAGAGACAGGTGTAGCAGAAGTGCTCACTAGCAGCGATACACGGGGAGGACACGTCGTCGTGTCCGTAGCATTCTCTGTGCTGCCACTTGTCGCATACCTCGCAAAACAGCTAGCCGTGTCAGTGTTGAAAGGCACGGTTTATAGATTGCTTACCATGCCGCTAGATCCTTCCCGATTTTCGCACTCACAGCCGATATCGATTGAACGACTCACCCGCTTGATCTTTCCCTCAGCCAGTTGGTCTTCATCAAAAAGGTCTCCTTTATCACCAGTCTTTCCGTTCTGGACGGCATAGCAGTGCACAAGCAGCTCCGCCAGCTTTGATACAGCAAGTCGGGCGCCTGTTGTAGTCGCGGCACCTAGCTCAACGGACAAGCCTAGCTGGTGGCTAGATTCGAGCTCGGTATCCATCGGAATCTCTAGGTTTTGCGCATTCTTATTTGTGCTCGCCCGGGTCACACGAGGTGCTGCCTCAATGCTTGAGCGTTCACCTGTGCTGGTGGCCTTCACGCGCTTACTAAGGGGATTTGGAGCGTCCGAGCGGCGTTTTGTTGCAGGAGTTGATCCTTTGAGCGTCGAGAGTAGCTTGTTGCTCTGGCTAGAGGATGTCTTCTGCATCGCTTGCAGTTGTTTGCTCATCTCGGTATCCCGGAGGTCAACAGGCGAATCTTGAGCTTCCGAGTGTGTGAGGTTGACTGTCACGCGCACCTGATGGTGGCCTGTATCCAGCATACCCACGACATCCGCTCCGTCTGCTGTCAAAGAGTCGTATATTGCTTCGACATCCCCCTCCTGAAAGTCATCCCTATCGACGAACCCCGATGGCTGGTACAGTGGAGGACAGCTTTTGTTGTAGGCGAGGCTCATCCCTAGTTTTCGGCGTGCTTCCGGCCAGTCAGCAGCTGAAGTGATTCCAACTCGAGCCCAATTGTGCTGTAAATTTGCATTGTATTGCTAGAGGAGCTTACCTGGAAGACGAGGCAGGTCCCTCAACAAGCGCAGCAGAGCCCGTGTGGCCACCTTGAAGGTTTTGTGGACACTCTCGAGTGTGAAAACCTGGTCCATTGGGTTGATTTGGACGCTGTGGACCTTTCCTTGCTCATAAGCAAAGACAAAACGGTAGTTCTCTACGATAGAGACTCTACTTCGTGAAGTCTTGGTAATGAAGACGTAGAGACTCTCGAGATATCCGCGCTTCAAGGCCTCGAAGACCCCTTGCTCCTTGAACAGTCGTCAGTAATATTTCTGGGAAGAGGTACTCTCAACCTTACAAGCATGTCCAGTATTTGATCAGCACTTCGATTGCCGCCATGAGTCAGGATCTTGATCGCTTGACCTTCACTTGAGTCCGTTGACGAAGACGCTTGGAACGCGGAGTACAAGGTCTGTCCCTCGCGGGGGTATTCGATGTCGATTTGGTCGATGTATCGAGTGTGAAAGCATGATGCTGTCCAAGGGATTAATTCTCGTGCATGGGCGATACAGGCCAGTGAGGCGTTGAGAAAAATCTGAACCAAGGCGAGACTTTCTGCTTGGGAAAGGCTTCGCTGAGAGGGAGAAGCCTGCACAATTTGGTGTGCCATCGCGACTCGAAGAGGGTACAGCAATACATTGACTGTTGGGGAAAGTGAAAATGGATGGTGAATGGAAACTCAGATGAAAGTGAAGACTGCGCTGGAAGGCAGGTTTGTGGCCCTGATCCCAAAAATTCACTGTCATCTCGCGTTTTCCTGTTTGCAAACACACTGCCCGCTGCTCATGGTAGGTGAAAGATTGAGCCCCTACCAAAATGCCACGTGAATTCGTTTGTTTATCGCGTTCTTAGGCGGCGACCTTGGGACACATATAGGAAAGATTGCGCATTGAGCTCATCTGGTAGACAGTCCATCTTCCGGCCCAACGTTGTTCCGACCTTGCCACAACTACACACAGACAACCATTGCCACGAAGTCGCAAAGGTCAGTATCGACATTACACCAACAGGATCGTGCCAGCCAGCTTCAGTGGTGTCGATTGTCCTCCTAGGAAAACGCCCTGACCTCGGGCCCGGGCAGCAAGGTGGTCATTATTTCAAAGCCTGCTTCTGTGTTCGGTGAAGCAGACCGAAGTTGGCGGCCCTACTAGTATCTTATCTTGCGATTCACAGCCGGGTCATTTGGTGGCGACGAGGTGTGAAGGAAAATCTGTTGCGGTAAATCGGTCGATAGCGGCTCTTCTGGCAGTGGCGGGGCTCCACAGGTTAAACCACTGACCAGTCAAACGCCGTCGGCAACTTCAAGTCGAAGCGCACCTTCTCCGCCGTCCAGTAGTGCCACTCATCAGGCTTGGTCCGCGACACACCTCACCAAACACCACACTGTTTGGTGGCCTGGCTAGATTCACGCCTGCCATTTGCCAGTATCTTGTGGCTTCTACAGGCCGCAGCAGCTTGGACCTTCAAGGACTGACTGCATATCTTCACCAATCGAGGCTCGTTAATCTATCGCGTTCCATCGTCCCCTCGCTTGTCAGGCCCATCCCGAGGGTACGCACTCACGATCCGACTCCAACCATCAGAATTCAAACCAACAATCTCTGCTGCTCGAAGACCACGAGAACACTCGTCGAATACGCACAGACCTGCTAGCGTCGTTCGCTCGTTGTCCTACACATCCGAACTCGCCTGATCTCACCAACTGTCACGACGCGACATCCTGCTTCTTCCTGCCCGATGCTGCAGTGGCGGTGACAATACCAGCAAGAGGCATAATGGAGGACGAAGAGATGTTGGACGACAGCCTACAAGAACATCATCGGCCTCGGTCTCGTAGCCATGGGCTCGGAAAACAGTCACGCCGTAGAGGAAACTATATACACCCGAAGCTGAGTGCAGAATCAGATGCATTGCTCGGCCAGTTTTCATTTGCACCAGCGACACAAACCACCGTCGTTACGACGACCACAACCACAACAACCAAATTTCCTCCTATGCTGATGAAGCAGCCGCGTCGGATGCAAGATTTGGACCTCAAGCACTACCCTCTCGCAGCTGCCCCCACCCCTCCCGGTTTAAGGAAGATACACTTTGAGCTAGGCGGGAAGCAGACGGTGTTCCAGGAAGCAGAAGATACAGCCCTGGCATTGGAGCAATACCAAGAAGAACAACACACTTTACGGAACGTCAACGGCACATTCGAGACCGTGGAGACCTTTCAACCGTGGTCAGACGCTCCACAAGATGATTTGGGCATACCTGGCCGTCAACAGAGACGACTGAGGAGACCTGCATCCCCCGAATCCATCACAGATAACGAGGAGCATGCACAATTACAGATGGGATCCTTTGGCTCCAGCAGCTCTACACTATCAGCACGGCATCAGCGCGGATCCCTCGCCTCAAGTTCTCGCTTTCAACCCATGAACCCAGTAACTCCAGAAAGCGCTCCGAAAGTGCCCAAAGGATCACGAAAACGGCTGGCGAGAGAAACAGCCAACACGTCACGAAGCACGACTACCCTGTTACCCTCACCGAACGTGGACCAGCAACCGACGTTCCCAAGTGCCCCACCCCTGTCGCCGGGAACCAGCCAGCAAAACACCATAATGGCAGATGATGAATCTTCCTCTATGACAGAGCGAGGCCAGCTCATCCGGCGGACACGCCGAGGCTCATCGCATGATACTGCAGTGCCAACTCCTCCAATTGAGGAAGATGGCGATCTATCCTCGGTAGGGCCTCTTGGTAGACGAGCCCTTTCGTCTGTACCAGCACGCTTGCATGTTGCGGAAAGCCCATCGGCACAAGATGGAAGTCTTCCCAGTCCGAGCCTATCGCCGGTGACGGCTGCAGCAACACTGCAGAATGCAGGCTATTTCGCAGACGTTGACTCCAATTCAGAGGTGGCCTCTCTAAATGAGGGCGTATCGACCACTGCTCTAACACACCGACGATCGCCTACCACCTTTAATTCGAGCTTCACCGTCGATACACAAAGACCACACGATGATCATTACCCCTCTCGCTTCAGCAGTGGCTCGGTGGCAGACATCCCGGCGCTGTTTGACTATTTCGAAGTCATGCCAGATGAGATGAAGAGCTATGTTATGCACCAGTTGCTGAGGCGTTGTCCCAAGCCAACTCTACAAGTGATTGCCGACGCTGTCAACCCTGCACTGAAGTGTGATTTCCTCTCCATACTCCCCCCCGAATTAGCGCTCACCGTCCTGAAATACCTCGACCCTAAGAGTCTGTGTAAGGCAGCACAAGTCTCGAAGAAATGGCGACAAATTATCAACAGCGACGAGCGAGCCTGGAAAGAGCACTTCGACGCCGACGGCTTTGTACTACCGGAAGGAGAACTTCAACAAGCCATTACTGAAGGTTGGGGTTGGCAGGACCCTTCAGGCCCGTATGGCTTTGAACAGAATCTCAGCTACACGAACAAATCAGAGACAGAAGCGAATGTATCCTCTGCCCACTCCTTGAGCCGGTACGACGGAATCCTTCGCCGATCAAAACGGAAAGCCTCCACAATATTCTCCAATTTTCGCAACAAGCAGGTGAAGCGCAAGAACGAATCACGAGAAACCTCAGTTGACGTCACATCTGTTGACTGGATGAACCATGTATCATCTGCTGAGGGTCCATATAATGCGGCTAACGCGGCAGTCATGGCAGTGCCACATCCTAACGTTGGCTTACCGAGTCTGAAAGGCTTGCAC
Organism: Cladophialophora chaetospira; assembly: GCA_030247875.1. NCBI lineage: Eukaryota > Fungi > Ascomycota > Eurotiomycetes > Chaetothyriales > Herpotrichiellaceae > Cladophialophora > Cladophialophora chaetospira. Next base: position 1,747,981 of record JAPDRK010000003.1, read on the forward strand.
CTCTACAAATCCTTGTATCGAAGACATTACCTCATCAGAAAGAACTGGATGTTCGAAGATACGAAGCCTCAGCACCTTGCCTTCCGTGCCCATGATACACATGTGGTTACATGCCTGCAGTTTGATACCGACAAGATCTTGACTGGAAGCGATGATAACAACATCAACGTCTACGAGACCAAGACTGGTGTCTTGCGCGCAATTCTAACCGGCCATGAAGGAGGGGTTTGGGCTTTGCAGTATGAGGGCAACACACTTGTTTCAGGGTCAACAGATCGGTCAGTCCGTGTGTGGAACATTGCAGAAGCACGCGAAACCCAAGTCTTCCGCGGACATACCTCAACTGTACGATGTCTACAAATCGTGTCTCCTGTGAAGATTGGCGAAAACGCAGAGGGTAAAGCGATCATGATGCCAAAGCAACCATTGATCATCACCGGATCTCGCGATTCTACTCTGCGCGTGTGGAAGCTTCCCAACCCCGAAGATCCGACATTCATCCAAGCTGAAAATGAAGGAGATGTTGATGATTGTCCATACTTTGTTCGCACATTGACAGGCCATCATCACTCTGTCCGCGCAATTGCTGCTCACTGTGATACCTTGGTCAGTGGAAGTTACGATTGTACTGTTCGAGTCTGGAAAATATCGACAGGCGAGACCGTCCATCGCTTGCAAGGGCACACAGCGAAAGTCTATAGCGTCGTTCTTGACCACGAACGAAATCGTTGCATCAGCGGCTCAATGGATAACATGGTACGGATATGGGACCTGAATACGGGATCGTTAAAATATACCCTGGAAGGACACACTTCTCTGGTCGGATTACTTGACTTGAATTGTGACAAGCTCGTGTCAGCAGCGGCCGACTCTACTTTGAGGATCTGGGATCCAGAGACCGGGCAGTGCAAAGCCACATTGAGCGCACACACAGGCGCGATTACATGCTTCAAGCACGATGGCCAGAAAGTCATCTCCGGATCAGATCGGACGTTGAAGCTCTGGAACATCAAAACCGGCGAATGCATCAAGGATTTGCTTTCCGACCTCAGTGGCGTTTGGCAGGTCAAGTTCAACGAGCGGCGCTGTGTTGCAGCAGTACAGCGCGACGGATTGACATACATCGAGGTAAGCTCTTTGCAACCAAGATCGGCCTTGGGCATACTAACTCACATTCAGGTCCTGGACTATGGCGCCGCTCGTGATGGTGTGCCTGAGCACAATCTCGGTCGACGCATCGTTGTCAACACCGATGGCAACGAAGCACATAATGATGACGCAGGATATCTAGACCTTGACGGAAACAACGATGCATGATCAACCTGAGGAAAAGCGCATGAATGTTTCGAGATTTACTTACACCAACCGAGATACCCCTTGTTGACTTGTTGGTGGCCATGACTTGAGGTGGATTTTGCATGGGGATGTTGGGCGCGATGATGATTGACTTGCGACGAAATGCATACTGGCATGGTGTTTTTGGCTGTTGCTCCGAAAACGCGAGGAATAACAAGCAAGCACCCAATCGGCGTTCTGGGATGAACAGAGGCCCTCGTGGCCATTCTTTCTTGATTGACACGCGAAACGACATATCATTGCATTGATAGTCTCTCACTACCTCCGTCAGTTGACGGGCCCAGAGACGCAATATTAGCGGTGCTTGGTTTTTCACGAGATATGGTTATTTGAGAATGCCAGGTTAAGGAGCACGCAATACAACGGCATCGTCCCAGCGGCGTTGGTTGAAGTCCTCCAGGGTACAGCGAATGCGAGGTCCCATAAATATGCTTTTCTTGATGAAGGAAGAACCGGAAGTATGCAATGACTGTACATGAACCTGATTCTTGCTTTGTGTGACTGCATGATCGTTTGCTTTGAGTTCTAAGATGACGGGATGGGTCGGACCTTTCTTGGAGTGAGTTCAACGAAGATTCGACCGAACGTAGTATGATCCGGTGGGCAGGCTTCCTTGTGGTGATCGTGTAGTACGGGAAAGAATCCTTGCACCCGACGAGCCAGTCGCAAGAAAAAGTGGCAGTCAGTCCTAAGAACAGGCTGTTTCGCGGTACTAACAGTAAACTTGATAGCGTCGAAGGGCTCGCGATATTTAACGACCTTTTATAGACAGTAAGATTTAGTACGAAAGTTTAGATCTACAGACAGGCCGCTTCGTAGTGCTAACAGCATATTTAATAGTATTTAGGTGCCCTCGATGTTCAACCCCTGCAGTAGGTGAGGCAAAAAAGGTCAGACCGTGGGCCACTTATTTTTTGAACTGGCTCGCCGAGTCTTGCTGACCATCATATATGCGGAGGGGAAATCACGGTCGTCGTAGGATTAGCTGGTCTAATGAGAAAGATGACAACAGACGATGCACTTTTCAAACTGGTGCTGCATCCGCGGTGGCACGGAAGTAGAGTTTGCTCTCTCATTACTGTATCTGTAAATGTATGCATCGTCTTAGTATACAGCTTGCTAGCGTCCTTGCTGCACCTTGCATTTCTATCGAATGATCTTACGCAATCGTCTTGAGTATAGAAAGTGTCATCCATTCTACCGTCTCGACTTCGCCTTCTTCGGCGGCTCAGCGAACATAGATTCAAAGGCATCCAGTCCTCTCGAGACGCCCTTGCCCACAATAGCTGGCGGTTGTTTCGGCTGGATCTGAGGTTGTAGGACGCTCGTCTTTCCCGATGAAAATGCGCCTCGCTTCTTGCGACGGCCGCCGCTGCCCGAGGTCGACTGTTTGTGCGGTGACTTCTTGGGCGGTTCGGCGAACATGGCTTCGAAGGCGTCGATGCCGCGGGCGACGCCCTTGCCTTCGAGAGTAGTTTGTTGAGGGAGTCTCCGGGAGACCGCGGCTTGTTGTCGTTGAGGTTGTCGTAGGGCTTGTCTCGCGGGAGGGGGTTGTGCGGGCTCGGAGAACATGTTTTCGAAGTCTTCTATGCCTGTAGCCACGGTTTTGGGCGGAAAGGATGATTGTGCAGAAGACCTACTGCTAGGGAGCGGAGAGGTAGAAGTGGATCCTGCCTTCTTCGCCTCAGGTAGAGGAGTCGTAAGCTTTTGCAGTTCTTTGTACGCATTGCTTAGCTTGTCCTCCATGCTGACAGGGGTCTTCCATCTGGTGTTGTCACCTGCCTCTACAGGATTGAAGACTCGAGGCGGCTCCCGACTTTGCTTCGACTCTACGGTGGATGGAGCAGTGGCTTCGGAACCTGTGCCCAGAATCTCGCGCATGAACTCTTGTAAGCTGAGATTGGGTAGCGAAGATGATGCTGTCGTCGCGTCGGCAGACTTGGCAGGGCCAGTCTCTTCCCCTTTCCGCTGAATGAGGTGGGATATTTCGGCGTCGATCTTGCCCTGAGGCCGTTGCGTGGCGCTTTTATCGATGACCTTGTGTACTGTGGCCTTGTCCATGGCGTACCATTCGAGATTTGCTGCTTTCAGTATAGCCCATTGTAGATTCTTGATGCCGAAGCTTTCCCCCTGGCCCTTTGTGCCCAGGTAGTCTTGGAGAGATCCCACCGCGATGATCTCCCCTAGCATTAGAGCTGACTTGTCACTGTTGGTCTGGCCTTTTATTTTTTCCAGTGTTTCTCTGATCTCGCTCTCGGAGACGCTAGGGCGCAGGCGGTCGCATTTCGTAGCAATGAGCTGGAACGGGATCCCCAGCTTCTGAAAGATTTCGAGCATGTGGCGATCCGCCGCCATGATGCCGTGCACACTGTCCACGAGCAAGAACGCTCTCCGCAGGTTCCTTCGCTTGTTCAGATATGAAACGATCTCGTTGCCCCATTCAGACCTGCTGCCGAAACCGTATCCTGGCATATCGACGAGGGTGACTTTGGGGGTCACATCCCCATCCCATCCTTTTATTGCTCCGCCGTCCCGATCTTTCGCTGATAGTCCCCATGCAGCCATCACCTCTGTCATTCCCGGGGTGGCGCTGACTCGATTGAGGTCTATGCCGGCAAGAGCATTGATCAATGTTGATTTGCCCACATTCGACCTGCCGAGAAACACAACTTCGGGCACGAGGATCTTCTGCGCCGAGGACTTCTTGGAGCGCCGCCACAGCTCAGAGCTCTTCCAAAGGTCGCCCGTCCATAATCTGGACGGTTTATGGTTCTTGAAGAAGTGCGAGGCGGCAGCTAGGTTTTCTTTGGTCGGCGCTGTTGTATCCCAGTACCATGACGCTGATACCTCCGGGGTTGTCAGCGAAGAGACTCTACGACGTCCATTCTGGAGATTGAAGAGACGTTGTCGGAAACGGAGATGGGTGACAAGCCGGCACTGGAAGCAAGTCGAGGCCTGCATCGAAAGGAGGAAGAACCGGGTTTGGATTCCTGGGGAAGGAGTTGTCGAGGAAGCGACAAAAACAAGATGCGACTTTTGACAAAATGATGAACACGAGAAATTTCAAGAACTGCGGCGCGTGTTCAGAAAGATCAAATTCCGCCAATCCGGTCGCTCCAGGGGATGCCCCCAACGCCTAACCGCATCGTGCTCGGTGCCCCGCTAGAGGCTCTGCGGATGAACACATCTTGCAGCTTGCCTTTTACATGACCTTCACACAGTTCATTTGCACTCTTGTCATCACTCGCTCCTTGGTAATCAGGACTCAGTCGCTCACACGATGATCAACGCTGTCTTGGTCTTCAATAACAATGGCCAGCCCAGGCTGACAAAATTCTACTCTCAGCTAGTAAGTAGGAGGATGAGCCTAGGTGGAATTGCAAATGCGACAGTTGCTGACTCTTGTACTCCAGGATACAGCGACGCAGCAGTCTCTGCTTTCCCAGATCTTTGCGCTTGTATCAGCTCGTCCAGCTTCGGCCTGCAATTTCCTCCCGCTTCCTCCTCTGTTGGCTCCATCGAGCAACAGTGCCTCACCAGATGCCCCGACCCAGATCACTTATCGCCATTATGCCACCCTCTACTTCATTTTGATCTCCACCTCGACCGAGTCACCCCTGGCTCTCCTTGATTTCATCCAAGTTTTCGTCGAGGCTTTGGACAGGCTGTTCGAGAATGTCTGTGAGCTGGACCTGATCTTCGGCTTCGAGACTTTGCATGCGGTGCTCAGTGAGATGGTCGTTGGCGGCGTTGTTGTCGAGACAAACCTGGAAAAGATTGTTGATGGTGTTAGGACTAGCGAAGGGACAAAAGGAAAGAGAAAAGCGGTTAATTCCCGCGAATCCTCTTCCTTTGGTAGAGGCGCTGGTTTTGCTGGTCTTGGTTGGTCTACTGGCTCAGGGAGCAGCTGGAGATGACGAAGAAGCGACGCAATTTGGACAGAGACGATTGAGATTCATATCAACAGTTTCGAGCACATCCCGAGCCCTGATGAAAACAACACCGTCGTCGATCCTTTCAGATGGATGGCGCAAGCGAGCCACCGGAAGCTTCACACTGCTCCGTCCGCCTACCATGCCGGTCATCCTGACGCTAAACATAACTGAAGACAGCGATCAGAGCAAGAGTGCGTATCAGGCAACAAAAGAGGAACTCCGCGAGAAACAACTATTGGGAGAATCCGAGAAATGGGCCTCGAACTTCTACGCCGTGCGCCAGCCTTTTGCGGCTTGCGCACAAAGTACCGCAAACTTATTGTTTCTAGACTGCACAACAACATGAGCGTCGCATCCAACAAGTTGCTTTCGCAGCCGCGGCACGGCGATCAAGGTTGACATATCTTGCAAGGCATTCTGAGGTAACCGTCCTTCTTGCATGGCTACCAGAGGTTCAGAAGTCCAAGACAATGCTCCAACTGCCACTCTCAGGAGTTTCTGTCATCTGCGGCGTTTATGGGAACAATCACAGATGCGCTCCACGTGAACATCCAACCATGGTCATTCGCTTAAAAGTGCTATCCAGGTGGCATTCCTACTTCTGGTCTTCGGCTCGATACGAAGACTCACGGCGCGGGCCAATGCGCGCCGCGTTGAGCAGAAGATGGTGTACGGATGAGCGAGCAAATGATCTATTAAGTGATGTCACGGCTACTCAAGATGGGATTGGAGAGATTCGAACAGTGCCGTTACTTTGGGACATGGTGAAAAGTAAGCCGCTCACAATCCGCGCAAATTCACAGGGACACCGAGTCTGCCTGCATGCAGCATTCAGGGTTCTAGAATCAAGAGCACCTCTGGCCCAGCTTTCTGCTGTGATATCAACTGAAGAGGTTGGGTCGAGAAGGCTCTACGACTCGGAAAGGAACTTGTAACCTCGATGCCACAATGCCCGGGCGCTTAAGAATAGCATCTGAGTGGAGGGTCCAGCCTGTCAGACCTCGGATCTTGAACGCTTGCGGTTAGATGCTCTGAACTCCAAGACCCAAGAGACCCCGCTTCTCAGGTACCGGCGAGCAACGACGGGCCCTCCCAGCACAGCGGAGCAGCTAAGCAGGCCGCACTTCTGCGAGAATCGAATCTCATGCCTCTCATTCGTCTGTTGCTGTGCTTCACCTGCATACCGCATCCTGCTCTTCACAGTTTCCCACTTCTCGCCTCTCACCAATCAGTCCCTAAGACGCCGGGATCGCTTCCTCTTAGCAATCATGTTCAGGTACAACTACCGCCGTGATCGCACTCTGCGTGCAACAAGCTGCTTCATGTCCCTCCGGCCAGGGGGTCAGCAGTTTCAGGCGTCTGAATACTGGGTCATGTTGAAAAGTTGATATATCTACAAAGATGAGGTGCTCTCTTCGAGTTCTAGCCCTCTCTACCCTCATCTTTGCACTGGTTATCTCCCCTTGCCAGGCTCGACCTCATTCTGTTTGGGACGTCAACCTCGATTACGGTCCTGCCCCTCCTCCAGATCAAGGCCCCCCAGCATCCGCCGGTGCGCTCAGGGATAAATCCAAACTCAAATACGAGATCATTGGCATTGTTGGAGCTTACGTCGTTTGGCTTCTTGTCACTTTTGTGCTTCTTTTTACTGTGGGAAAGAAGTTCCGCCGAAGAATCCAGACCTCCAATCGAACTTTGAGCATGGAAATCATGAGCAAACCTGCTCCGCTCACCAATCGGGTCAACATGAGCGTTGAGCCTCCCTTGAAAAGTCCTGGCAAGATGGCGAGCTTGAGGTCCTGGGCCAATGGCAAATCCCACGCCCACAAACCGTCAAACATCAGCGTAACTTCAACCATTGACGAGAAGATCCTGCAAGCGGACAAGGCAAAGAACATGGACGACATGGCAAAACTGTACGCTGCGGTTATGCAACACGATGAAGAGAAGTCTCAGAAAGCCAGGAGCAGTGGACAGACTTCGCCCAGGTCACCAACTCAACCGCCACAATACAATGCACTTCCCAGTCCCAGATCGGTAGGACTGCCTCCTACGCCGAGGTCAATCGCACTTCCTCCAACCCCAAGGTCGCCGTACTACCGACCAGAGATCAGTGGACCTGCTTCACCTAGATCTCCTCGCTATCCTCAAGAATTCCAACACCTGCGAGAACAGCAGGAAGCGGAAGCTCAAAGCGAGGCCTTCATTCAGCCAATGTCGCCAGGATTGCGTCATCCTCTGGCACCCACTCTTCCTGAAGACCCCCCTACAAGGACGGTCTCACAAGCTAGCAGTCGGAAGAAGGTATCACCTCTATCCTTCATTTCTGGCGGGAAGAGACGGCCCAGCAACATCTCCATCCGTGGACAACCCATCTCCCAACCTCTGGGTTCCGCTGCTCTCACGGAATCGTCCTACATTGACGATGGCCCAGCGTCACCTAGAATTTATAACCCAGGCCCAGCACCACCCGCCCCGGGGCAAAAAACTGCCGCGACTGTCACACAAGAGGATGTGGGAAGGAGGACGCCAGCCGCTGCGTCTGTTGGCACCACCACTGCCTCGAACAGCTCCAACAGCCTGCCATTTCGTCAATTCTACAACGAGACCATCATGAGTGCACCTCCTACGAAGACTACTTTCGTCGGCGTACGGGAAAGTATTATAGGTGTCCACCCAAAGACTGGCGTACCTCAGACTCCGTACAGTCCTTACATGCCATTCACGCCTATGACTCCTGTGACCCCGCGGTCTCTGATGACCAAGAAGGAAATGAAGAAGAATCGCAAGAAGGAGGGCATGAAAGTGTTGAGCGAGGACGACTTGGTGCTTTCGGACGAAGACCTTGGGTTTCGCTGAGGTCAAGGGCCTCCTTCAGCGAGGACCCGGTACTTCTTGCCTCATTCCCACTGTGCTTTCTTTATGATGTACTGGACGCTCTTACTACCAGCGAGTTGTGGGAAGGTGCGATGCCCGCATGCAATGTACACTTACGCCGCCTGACAATGGCGACATAGATATACCCAACCACATTATAAGCTTGAAGAAAGCCTCACATCCTGACTATATCGTTGATGTCCTCCTTTCCATTCAGCAACCCCGGACATCAAAGGGCTTCCATTGACTCTTTTTGCGTGAGGCGAGGCTGCCGCTTCATGCACCCCGCCAAATCGAAGAGGGGCATCGCCGCTCAGAAAGATCTGGATCAGAGCTGCTCTGGGATCAAAAATCTTGGGGAGTTGGCCAAGGTCGGATCTCGAGAGTTCGCCCAGTCTGCCAGTGAGCAACTTTTCTAAAATCGTGTGTGCGCGACTGATTTGTCTCGAACTAGCGCAGGCCACCTCCATAAATGCTCATGATGTCGACACCAATCACCGTGCGAGTCCGTCCAATTTCTCATGCACCAAAATGTTTAACGAAGACTGGCAAGGATCCTGGACTGGGTTCGACTGGGCTGTTGCAATACGCAAATGGGTCGCAGTCGAGCGGCTCGGGCGATCAGCCGGCCACATTGGCATGCGATGATTGGTAGCTTTGAGACCAGGTCGGACAATAGCCTACTTTGCCATCAACCTACCCGTTTGTCGCACGAGAGAGCCATCCATTTTCGGACACTCGTATATGCGGCTTTGCCAGCAGGTTCGCCGTACAGCCTGAGGAGAAATAAAGAGTTTCAGTAGCACTTGGTGGATTTGATCATGTCTTCCTCAAAGCATTTATCTGTCCACTACCAGCGTTGGCGGCTCTATCATCGGTAGCATGGACCGTAACAACGAGCTTGGCAAAAGCGAAGAACCGTCGACAAAGGGCGCACTACCTGGAAAGCACGAAGCCGAGGTACTCCATAACGGCGACGAAGAACGCAATGTGCACACGAAGGGATCAAGCCGACACGTCCCTCGCCATACTCTGCTGCGTGCCATACCGCAATGGTATAGCTTTATGGCGATCACAGGCTCTGCATTGACACCTTTCGTCTCTTTGGCTATCCTGCTCGGCGTTCGAGGAGATCCAGGTCAGTTGGAGGCCGACAGACCACCAGTATTGAGACTAAACTCGGACAGTTTGGCCTAACTCGGGCATAACCAAAGTTGTTTCCCCGGCGTCCCTTCTGTCGGCACTGCTGTCGCTCAACAGCTTCCTCATCTCCTTTGCCTGGGCCCAGGGCGCCACATCAGCCTGGTGGCGCCGGACAAAAACGCCACATGTCACATACGGGGAACTACACCGTACCTGGGTCGTAGGAACGTCCTGGATAGACGCGCTGTGGTTGATGGATAAGCCAACGTTCCTGCATATCGTTACTTTCGCCGTCGCGCTGAATTCCATCACCGGGTTCGCCCTGCAGGGCGCACTGGATACTCCAACCAGAACCATGAACAAGCAAGTTTCGATACCAGTACCTATGGCTCCGGTGCTCGATCTTGGATTTTCAGGCGAGATCAATCCTAATGGCGTTATCGACCCACACGGCTATTACTGGCAGTGGGTATGGCAGCAAGTACAGAACCTCGTCAGCAGCACCACATCGCAGTACGCCTATTTCGGTTCAGTGGACTCGAACGGCAACAAGATCGCAGTAGATTATGACGACCACGCCACATATACCGCATACGTTGATGGTGCGGGCTTTGACTATGACTGTTCTCCCTACAATCTATCATATGACCTCGAGCCAACACAGTCGCGTCCAACGACGAAGGGGCGAATCTTCCAATCCAGCTTCTACTGGAATTCTACCAACCCTAATGAGGTCGACTTCGATATATACTGGAAAGAGCATTATGGCTGTCAAGGAAGCTTTACCGGTAGACATTGCACCCTTCGGCCTGCCACGGTGATATACCCAGTGACTATCCAGATGAGTGTTCCTGGCAGCACCTACCCAGGGCCGTACTACAACCTCAAGACTGACACAACCAGACATGATGACAAGACGAAGAGCATTCTCGTGCCATATCCGAACGAAGGCACCTCCAACACGACCTACGGCGGCATCGCCGAGACTTTTGTGGAATTTTTCAATGCCTCCATCGATATCGAGGACAACTATACTCCTGATTGCAATGTCACTGCCAGTACCTGCATCAACGCCTTTGAGAACAGCTCCTACCTCGCCTCAGGCAGCCTCGTGGATTCATTAATCGGTGAGTTCTTCACAATCGTGCTGCACCTTGTCAGATGGGTGTCTCAACATTTCCATATTGCTAGAGGCAGTAATTGCTGATTTGCCTTTCCTGTGATCCCAGGCGACTATGGAAACCAAAATCAATACTACTGTTCCCTGTCTTTCGCCAGCACGCTGAGCAACTTGAAATACCTCGACTCTATGTCAAAAGCGAATCAAAGCTTCGCGGTCCGAGAAGGCGACGGCGCCGACATTGACGGCATGGCCGACCTTGCAGAAATTGTCCTCACCACGGTTCGGCAAGCAATGTTCCTTTCCGCCGTGTACACCGGGTCACAAGCCTTGAGCGATACCTGGAATTCTCACGACGATGACTGGTTGCCCTATAACAAGAGCCATTACTTGCCTATCGTCTCCGCCACTCGGCATAAGCAGGAGACGGTGTACGACTTCCGATGGCACCTTTGGGCGGTTTCGGCATTTGTGACGTGGGTCATCTGTGCCCTTGTGTTGCTGTCGTTTGGACCGTGGCCTGGCGTTTTGAAGACGAAGAAGTCGTTGGCGCCTCTGGAGACGGCGCAGTTCTTCGGCGCGCCGGCTTTCAAGAATGCACGGGTTGATGAGGGCGTGGAAGGTATATTAGAGGACGTGGGTAATAAGGAAGTGTGATGATTATGGGTGGTATGTGCAGGAGTGAGCTTGGAAGCTTTCGTGAGTGACTGCCTCCTTGTTTTCGATGAGGGTACTCTATCCAATGTTGTAAGGAACATAATGCTGATCACGTTCATTCCGTCGCGCTCAGTCATATTCGCTCACCTCCTTCTCTTTGTTCATGTGGCAACAATATACGGAACAGCTAGCCCCCAATACCCTCCGCATTTGAGCAATGTATCCTCTCCCATCTTAAGGTGTGCCTTAACTCTAACAGGCAGAGCTTTGTTGATCCGGGACAAGTGGTCCAGGATGTCCCTCGATTTTCTCCATCAACCCCTGCGGTAGTCAGCCTTGCCACCATCTTCAGCAGACATGCAAAAGTTCAAAAACTCTGCCACCACCTCCATCCGAACAGGAGGCAATGGCACTAGTCTTTGTTTTCTTTCACAAATGACCCCACACACTTATATTGGGCTATATCTGATGGTTCGAAAACCACCCAGATCTACTCCCGAATGCACACTCCTTGAGAGGAGTGCCAATTTGATGTGTCAAGTAGGCAGACAACAATCACCCCCAGCCTACGGCTTGGAAAACCCGGAGGCTCGTACCGTAAGCCGGGGGTGATTTGCGAGATATTTTCTGCCGGTTCAAAACATATAAGGGGAATTTCATTTGTGGTGGGTGAAGAAAGTGTAAAGGGTCCGGTAATGAATATAACTTGGACTTATTGCCAAGTCTACGTGACTGCTTTGACTGCGGTCTACTGCCCATGGACGTACCTCATGCTCGTGGTCCGGCTGTCGAGCCACTGAGATGCTACCTGACTGGTTCACGCCTTGAAGCTCATGGTCCGGATTTTGGCCAAGTGCTTGAGAATATCATACGGCCACTATCTGTCGCTGAACTCAAAGCTCGACCAACGTTTTTACCTGCTGGCCTATCTGCCCATCCTCCATCTCACAAGCCCCCTTCCACTCCCATCACCCAGTCTCTTCACGTCCGCTACCGGCCAGATACGCAGGGTCGGATCTCCGCTCAACCCAGTTTCCGTCCAATCACAGATCTTTAGTATCGAGAGCAATCGCGCGTCGACGATGAAGGACATGATCACGTATTCTGGATTCGTGAGATCGACGAGGAACGTTTTGAGTCGGCCGCCGTGGGGGAGGTACGGTGAGCCGGCACTTACGTCGCATAATAGCGGGTCAGACACTTCGAATTTGTGCTGTGTAACTTCCCTGGCTGATGCTTGAGACGATAAGGTAGTTGAATGAACAAGTCCCACCATGAGCAGACTCCAATGGCTCACCATGGTGACCAAGTTTTCACGCTCCATTTTGTCGGCGGGTGAGTTGCCCAGAGTATCATTGTATGCCATGACCAGTCCGCGCCACTCAAGGAACACATCTCTTACAGTGTGAAACACCGGACTGGTAAATGACCATTCTTTGTCATCGGCGGCACGGTAATGGTATTGCCATCGGTAAATCTTGTGGAATGCGTTGCGAGCAGCGTTGAGATTTACGAAGCGCGCCGGAAGGCGAGGTCGTTTGGCGTCGATATAGGAGGTGGAAATGTCGCGTATGGTGTGGATCGGGGTGTTGAACATGGACAACGCCATCTCCATCTGCAGATACATGGGTTCGATATAGTCCCTCAAGATTTGCTTGACTGACTCTGTTTGCATCCTGTTGCTCGCGCGGGACTCCTCTAAGATGCGTAATCCGGCGCCGAGATGCCTTACACTCGTGCCTGGTTTCATCTCTCTTGGGTCTTCTAGGCACTCATACCCAGTGAAGAGGAGGCAGCACAATACGACGGCAAGGAGGCTGCAATCCGGCTGCGTGAGGTGATTGACCGTTGCTGAGAAGGCTTCTGAACGGAGCCGCGACAAGCTGTACACCTGATTAGGCGAGCAGTTCAAGATCTCTTGTCGTGTCGCTAATGCGATTGTTATGTTGCGAACGGAGGACTCCGTTTGGGTCAGTGGCGGAACCAGCTCATACCAGAACTTCTTCGTGAACTTGGAAAAGGTCGAGAGGCTGGTACTGGTTCGTTCACGGAAGAACGACAAGGCTCGCAATTGGGATGATTTTGTATGAATAAGTGGGAGAGATTTAAAGAGTGCGGGATAAGTATCGAGCTCGTGAGATTCCCTTTTGCGTTTTGGTTCATATATCCAGGTTATCACAGGCTCGTACGCGCAGGTTCTTTGCGAACTGCTACATCTTTGGCAGGTGGGCTTCCGCTCGTCACTAGAGTTGCCTCAAAGGCTGATATCAGTGACTGCTCTTGTTGACAGGGCGATGTCAACGGAGGACTTAAGCAGGAACAGTCACATGCCAGAGAGAACACACCATTTGACCCGCCGCGATTTGCACGTCCGGCAGCCTGTCTTGACCTTGTGATGATGGTGTCTTCGGGGTTTGTTGGTAATTTTGGAGCTGCTCCATTGTGACAGCATACTGTGGCTCGGGACTAATTTTGCGGTGCACAGGTTTCTGTCCTAATCAAGATGTGAGTGTTCGAGTCAATTTGGAGTGGAAAAGAAGCAGGAGGCTGAAGAGATGTAAAGTGGATTCATGCGGTTTGAGAACTTCCTACCTGCATATATTACCTTGCATTGGGCCCGGAAGTCACCTTTCAGGCGTCTGGCGCACGTGATCTATACGAGGGTCAGCTTCGTGCGCAACGGTAGCATGCCCGGACCAGTCATTCAAGGCCCTGATGGCTCAAGTCCAGGTCTATTGGTCGCGAAAAGATCGGGGTTTGCCAAACGTTCTGAGAAAGGCAGTAGAAGCGAGGACTGTAAAGGTCATTATCGTGCCAAAAGAGTTTGACAGTGAATCAATGGCATATGTGAAATACCGATAGTAGCCCGTTTGCATGGTGCTTGAAGGTGTCATACAGCTACCGTCTGTCTCTGGACTCAGGGATCAAACAGCACCTCGCCTGCTGCCAGCTCCGAGTCGCCGCGTCCACTCACTGCGACCGTGTCCTCATCTGACGACTCATCTTCCACCCATGGCTTTCTGTATGTTGATTTCTCACCCGCAGAAGCCGTCTCACTCGTCAAGCCAAGCCCAGATGATTCACTGCTGACCGCAGAGTCTTGTGCTGCTGTATCGTCGGCAGGGACGGTCCTCGATAGCACCCCTTTGGCGTCAAGGTACTCTTGGAAGAACTCACTGGCAGCGACGATGTGACTCTCGTGCGAGACCTCCAGAACTGATTCCTGTCCATTGCAAAGTACTTTTGCCCTCTCCACGAGACTGGTTGGGCTGTCCCACTTAATGATGGAGGCGCCATTGGCCCGCTCAGCTAAATTCGCCTTAGCATGCTTCCTGACCTGTGATTGCCTCTCTTCCCAGTACATATCCTCCTGCAGTATCTGGCAGAGCGCGGGGAGAAATGGAACGAACCCGTCAGTCTGGGACTCTTTGAGACGTTTCCTACGATTTTCCTTGGACAGAGAGACATTGGTAAGTGGTGGTACCCGTTCTGTGTCAAGAAACGCCTGTAACATTCCAGAACAGAACTTCGTTAGACCAAAGTAGTTGATAGAAAAATGGTCAAAGTCGTTGGAAAGGTGGTCGCAAAAGGCGCCTAGAAAGTTTAGGGTGTCGAAGCGAACAGGCTTTCGAGAACTGCTGTATATTGCGTCAGTGCTCTATCTTAACTTCAGAAGGATCGTCACTATGGCAAACTTACCCTTTCTTCATGATGGCGTGTATGTTATGGACGGTGCGGATGAGGGACTCCTGGCCATCAAACCAAGGACACAGTGCTATCGCGGTAGAGCTGATAGAGAGACAGGATGCCTTAGCTTGAAGTCGTGGTTTCATGCCTGTGCGATCACCTCCAAGAGCCTTGACAGAGAGAACCTCGCTTTTCTTAAACTTTCCACCAGAAGGTGTGGCTCCGATTCGCATCATAAAGGTGTAGTAAGATTTCTTCGCCGATTTGGGCAAAGAGCCGAAGAAAAGAGGACTGATGTGGACTTGTATGAGCTTGTCGAGTTCCTCCCAACGCCCTTGCAACAACTTGCGTTGTTGCATAGCTGCATACAGCTGGGCAGTCCATACAATGGTCAAATGATAGTTTGCCAGACAGATTCCCGCCTGTTCTGTCGCGAGCGCCAGATTTAAAATCGCCGTCCCGCATGCCAGGGGATTTCCTTTCCAGACCAGCTCATGATCTCTCGACGGAAGAATATACGGTTGTTCGAGAGAAGCTAGGTGACTCGTCCTGTTCTCAATGACGGCCTTGTCGGCGTTTTGCAGTCTGATGACTGCGGCTGCGTATTGGAGCTCGGCCTCGTCCATACGGAAAGACTCATCAGGTTGTTGTTGAGGTGTCGAGGCTTTAACTGTATCCCACCCTGTCGATTCGTCGCTCACGAAGTATAGCGCACCCTCGATACAGTCTAATAGGTGTACATCTGCATCAAAGACGAGAGGATCTGCCGGATCTGGATGACCGGCCAAAGAATAGCTCACGCGACTCAAACAATCGCCGATGTAGTTCTTCAACTCGAGCAGAGGCTTTGAGACGTCTTCTCCCAGGACTGTGTGGATGTCCCGCAATACTGCCACGGCGAAGACAGTGTCAGTTTGCAGTGGGGGACACTTGACCTTCATCAGAGAATGTGTGAATTGATCAATATGCATGGCCCTTGCACTAGACTTCTCAGGCGAATCAGTTTGAATCTTCTGAACTAATACCTTTCGGATACACGTGTCCATGAGGATTGGAGTGAGCGAGTTGTCCATCTCCTGCAGCTCTTTGAACTTGGGGTGCTCGAAGAAAGCAAACGGGTCGGCCAAGCATATGTTCGCGGATGCTTCCATGGTGTAGATATGAGGCCACACGCCTGGTGATTTGGCTCTTTCGTCATGCTTCGTCGGCTTTGTTCGAGAAAGACTGCCTTGCATTCGCCTGTGAAGGGTCACACCTTGGAGGAATTTTGCGAGGATCACAACAATATCAGTGAACAACCATCTGCCCAGCTCGTTGTAGCATTGGAATGGCTCAAAGTGGGTTCCAGTCATCACAGCCGATAGTATCGAAGTGTATAAGGTGATGGAGTCGCCGGGGTCTGATCCGAGGGGTCCAAATGCTTGTTCAAGAGATTTGACCGGGGCCAGATCCCTCATTAACTCCAAATCCATTTGCTCGACCAGCGCGATTGCTGCGTTGGTAGCCATCGTTACTGACACGATGTCCCTCGAACCTTGCTGATACGAGCTCCAGGTGTCGAGCAGTTGTTTTCGCAGTGCGTTCATATCTTCAAAGAAGCAGAAAATACGCATGTAGATGTCATCCGCATCTACCATCACGTCATCAGGCGATGCGGCCGACGCTGGACCAGATATTCTCGGTTCCGTCGATTGATCTTGGTTCTGGAGATAGCTCGAGACTTCTTCATAATCCTCGCAATCCTCGACTTCGAGGAGGGAAAAGCGGTTCTTCAATTCGACTTCAGCATCCACTGGAACAGGAACCTCGCGTGAGTGATCTGACTGAGAGGAAGTGCTGCAAAAGCGACTGTCAGTAATCGAGCAAGAGCAGCACAGGAATGTCATACCATATCTCCAACAATTCGAGAGCTTCTTGCAGCGTATCAGTGAAAAACTCGTGAGTTTTATTGGAGTGGGCAACAGGGAGGTCGCGAGGATCTTGAGTGGGTCTGTTTGCTAGATCGAGGCTGGAGAAGCGTCTCGTGAAGGCGCGCCTGGTGCTGATTGCTCGCCTGGCTAACCTAGCAACAGCTTGAGGCAGATAGAGTGTTGTTGAGATGGATTTCACGATGCATTGCGCCTGCTCAAGAATCTCTCTTACGCGCAGGTTGGTCGGTCCGGCTGCTGAAGATTCTGGAGGCTGCTCGACTGTGGGAGAGGTCTGCTTTGAGACATTTGAAGCCCATCCGCAAGCCTGTGCTGCTTGTGAGACCCAGGTGAGGAAAACAGCGGTGTCATTCTTGTATTGCTGGTATGATCCTGGAGCAGTAATCGTCGGATCCATGGTTGCGCAAGTTTAAGTCTGTGGGCGCAACGAAAGCGAGTGTTGACAGAGGTTCTGGGGAAGGCTGTAGAAGTGAGGATTGACCGGCGGAGCATGATGGTTCTGGAAGGGTTCAGTGACGATTCAAGACATTTGTGAAAGATTGAAAGTGAAGAAGCAGAATGAAGGCTAAGTGAAGGTCATTGACATGAATCCAGGTCAAAGGTAAGCTCGACGTGAGCAACACTACCTCGGAGACCTCCTTCACTGTCCGTCGCAGACCCTCTTAGATCGTGCAAAGCGAAGACTAATTCTGGGTGAAACAAATAGCGCACAAGGCCATTTTATTCAATGAACCAGCAGGACTGTACCAGTTTGACCTGAGGTCGCTTGAGGGCATAGTGCCTTTCTACAGCAGATGATATGCTGATTCGCATATAAGGCAGTACTTAAGGTGTCGTCGCATCTTGCGCAAGCCTCAGCATGGCTGCCAGAGGCTTCACATGCCGATACTAGATTTTGGAAAACCCGTGAACTGTGAACTTGAAGGAGAGAGCTTCATGGCAATGGTGGGGAAGCAAATATGATCAGCTTAACCCTCAAAATAGACTTTGTCAGACTTTAATAGCTTCGAAAATTCCAAGGCTAATAGCAAATCCCAGTCGAGTCTTTTCAAAACAGCCTAGTATCAGGTCCTTTTGTGCTTGAAGCTTGCATTGCTTATGTTCCAACGTAACATAGCGACCTCCGAGACTGCGTTTGACACTTGCTCAATCCAGACGTTCTGCGGCAAAACGCCCAGCAAAGCCACTCAACTATGGCATCCAAAGCCTCGAAATGGGCCACTGCCGACAACGACCAAGAATCCTCGGCAGCTCTTGCGCAACGAAAGAAAGAGAAGGAGGAGAGAAAAAGATTGAAGGATGAGAAAGCTCGAAAGGCGGCTGAGAGATCGGTCCCTCCTGCCAATGCCACACATCCCACTGAACGACCAAGCAAGCGCCAGCGGACATTGTCCGAAGCAGGAGAAACTGTCGCGACTACGACTGCGGCTGCGAATGGCGAAAGTGTAGAAGAAGGCGCGAACATACTCCAGTTTCCCACAACACGATTTGGTCCCTGCGGCAATGTTGATCAATTCGAAATGCTCAACAATATCGAGGAAGGTTCCTACGGCCTGGTTTCACGAGCGCGAAGAAAGACGTCTGGCAACCTAGTGGCTCTCAAGAAGCTGAAGATGGATCACACAAGCGATGGCTTCCCCGTCACGGGTCTACGAGAAATCCAAACACTCAAAGCCTCACGGCACTCCAATGTGGTCCAGCTACAAGAAGTTGTAATGGGTGATAGTCTGAGTGAGTAAGTCTGACCTCCATACACATCCCATCTGAGAAGCGCCGATACCAGACGTCGTTAACCATGTATCATTTTTCCCTGCTATTTACAGTGTCTACCTCGTCATGGAATTCCTCGAACACGATCTGAAAACCCTCCTCGAAGACATGGCCGAGCCATTCTTACCCTCCGAGATTAAAACTCTCATGTCCCAGCTCGTCGCGGGCGTCGAATACCTGCATGGCAATTGGATGCTTCATCGCGATCTCAAGACCTCCAACCTGTTGCTGAATAATCGTGGAGAACTGAAGCTGGCCGATTTCGGTATGGCAAGATACACTTCCAACCCGCCTCCAAAATTGACCCAGCTGGTGGTGACGCTCTGGTATCGTGCCCCGGAACTACTGCTTGGGGCCACGGAATACGATTTCGAGATCGACATATGGAGCGTGGGTTGTATCTTCGCCGAGCTTCTCACCAAGGAGCCACTCTTCCAAGGCAGGAATGAGGTCGGCCAGCTATCTAAGATTTTCGCTCTCCTGGGCACACCTACCAAAGAAAAGTGGCCTGGATATCGATCCCTGCCAAATGCCAAAGCGCTCCATCCTCTCCTGTCCAATCCGAAAGCCAGCACTCAGTCATCTCTCACGGCTTCCAAGTTCCCGTACCTCACAGCTGCAGGCTTACGTTTGCTCTCATCATTACTCAGCATGGATCCTTCCACTCGTCCTCCTGCTATAGAGATCCTCAAGCACGCCTACTTCAAGGAAGACCCCCGGCCGAAAGCAAAGGAGATGTTCCCTACTTTCCCGAGCAAAGCAAACCAAGAGAAGCGCAGACGACGAGAAACGCCGCAGGCACCGGTCAGAGGTGATGCACCAAAACTTGAGGAGCAGGATTTTGAAGGAATCTTTGGTGGACGTGCGGACGAGCAGCATGGAGCAGGTTTTGCGTTAAGACTAGGTTGACGGGCGTGACTACCGACTGAGCGTTCGTGAGTAACTCACGAGTAGACTCAGGCTTCAATTCATCCACCCTGTGGATACGGCGGGACAACATCATGATTTCCTGGCCGATGCCGTTTGATCTGCAATCATTCAATTTCTAATCCTTCTCCAATGGCCAGTCTGCCCTTTCTCTTCCATTTGTGCATCTCTTTGCACAGTTTGAACCGCTTAAGCCCCAGAAGACTAAGCGAGTGCTCACGACACAATCCACGGCGTGAGAGACTTCGAAGTAAAATTGCTTCTAAGCTTCTTGCTCCTGCAGTCCAGAGCCCCTTGGCGATCAAAACACCAAGCATAGGACGGAGTCTACGCCGAGTGGGTGAAGTCAATGCATGGCTGACTTGAATCTCGTGATATCCGTATGAAACGAAGCCATACGCATAGACGAAAACTTGACAGTGAAGAGTGACGAAGAGACACCACTGACTCATCCAAGACTGGCAAGTATGGCAATGGTTTCTTTCGTATCACTTGCCTTGACTCTAGGGTCGTTCTATGTGACTGCAGCAAACAGATTGTCGCTGCCAGCATGTCTTTCTCGCTTTTCGCTTTCTTTTGCAAGCTTTGATGGCTCCAATGTCGTGCCTCTTCCCGGAACGCCTGTCTGATCACCGGCGTCCGCTCAAAGGCCGCCATCCTCCGTCTTGAAATTGACTAGGTTGTTACATCGTCCTCATCTGATTCATTCAGCTCGTCAAGACAATTCCTCAAGCCTCAACGTTCTCGAACAAAAAGCTCGGCTGCCCAGGAACAGCATTCTCCGCCACATGCGACAAACCCTCAACCTTCTCCTCGCCCACCTCCACAACCTTGACTTCTTTACACCCCGTCGTCTTCATGAGGCCCTTCCTCATCTCCTCAAGGATCTCAACCTCATTGAACGGCAACTTTCGCTCAAACACCGCCTCTTTCGGCTCGCCGCTTCCAAGACGTTTCTTCAGTCCTTGAACGAATGGCATCGCCTTCTTCATCTCCGGACCTTTACTCATCTTCGCGACCTGGCCATTGATAGCCTTGTCATCGTTCAGAGTCGATGCTTCAAACGCCTTCCGGACAAGCTCGACATATTTATCCTGCCAGGCCGGGAAATTCTTCGCCGCGAAGATTGTGATTCGCTTGGGCTTGCGGGGGTCGAAGGCCGCGGATTTGCCCTTTGCCATTTTCTTGGCCGCCTGCGCTTCGGCGGAGGTGATGTTGGAGGATGTGGTCTTGACGTATTCGCGTGCTGCGGTGAGAGAGGGATCTGCTTGTGGGACGTCTGTGGGCCATCGCGCGTTTTGGATGCTGGAGGGTTTGTGGAGGACTTCTAACCACATGTATTCGGCCCAGTGGGGAGCGATGGTGCTGATTAGGATTGATTGTAGTTCGACGTAGCGGAGGACTAAGGTTCGGGAGAGAGGGTTGCCGCTGGAGAGACAGGCTTCTCGGTAGAAGTCGCGGGCGGATTGGAAATCGTAGAGAGCGGTTTTGAGGGCGAGTTTGTAATTTGTGCTGTGCATGCGGTTAATCTAATGCTTTGCCGGGGTGGAGAAAAGGTCGAACTTACTCGGAGTAATGCTGGTAGGTTTCATGTACCAGTGCATTCATCTCGTCCTCAAACAACTTATCCCAGATGACATCGCCTTGCGTCTTGCGCAGTCCTTCGTCTTTAAGAGTGTCCTCGATCCATTCTTTCAAGGTGTACATCCGCATGATCGCGGCATTGGCACCCTTCTCTTCGAAGTTTGCATCCTCCATACCGTCACCAGCGTCAGCAAGAGCTATTCGTGTGGCGTCAGCTCCAAACTTCTTCACCGCTTGACTCAGGGTCAAAAAATTGCCCGTCGACTTGCTCATCTTGTCGCCGTTGAGCAGTAAGTGACCGTTCGACCGCACTGATCGTGGCCAGTACTCTCGTGGGAAAAGAGCCAAGTGAATGTAGAGGAAGAATGTGAGATGGTTTGGAATCAGATCCTTGCCGGAGGATCTCATGTCAAGAGGATACCAGTACTCAAAGGACCGCCTCAGTGTCTGCAAGTCTTCGACAGAGATCTTTGATGACCTCGAAACTTCCTCGACGTCGTTTGTGCGTGTGAAGATGTAGTCCCAGACGTCATCCGTCATCTGCTCGTCCTTGATGTTAAGCAGTCCGGGCGTCTTGCCGAACTTGTCGCCATGCAAGAAATGTGCGATCGTGTAGTACGACATGTAAACAGTACTGTCGCTCAGACTTTCAACCAGGAAAGTTGGATCCCACGGCAACTTCGAGCCGAGGCCGTAAGTTCGTGCGCAAGCCCACTGGTTCAACCATTCTAGGTTTGCCACGAATTGATTCTCGGTTTCTTGGATGTATGTTTCGAGGCCGTTCTTGTCCTTCACATAGTCGACCACTTGCTTTTGCCACTCCTTGTCGTTCTCGCCGTAGTTCAGGAACCATTGAGGAACGTATGCTACTACGCATTCATCCGCACTTCGAGAGATGACCTCGGCCGAAGGATCTGCAAACGGGAAGGCATCGCCTGACTTGATCAACGAATTCCTCACCTTGTCTTTGGCCTCTTGAACTTTCTCGCCCTTGAACTCTCCTATCAGCATAGTGCCGTTGTAGAAGCCCTCCTTGTAGGCAAGATCCTTCGCTTCCGTCAACAAAGTGGTGTCCTTCGGAGATTGAATCTTCATTGTCTCGACTAGGTGCTTCGCTACGAGGTTGCCGTAGGCTGGGGTATGAATGAGGGGAATAATCTCTAGCTCGGCCCATTCCTTCTTGATGCCATAGAACTCGGCCTTCTTAGCTAGCTCTCTCATCGTTGCATAGTCGTCTGGGCTGTCTGAAGGTACTGATGTGACGACACCTGTACCCTTGGTTGCTGAGACCGTTTCCATGGGCAGTATCCGAACGCCTTCTTTATGTACCGACAACGGAGCATTGACGAGGGTACCGACGAACGCAGAGCCGGGAAGCTCGACCACAGGTTGCAGCTCTTTCTGGTCCTTGGGAAAATTCTCTTGGTCGAAAAATGTGCCTTGAAACGCCATGTTCCAGGCGGCTCGCTTGGTGACAACATAGTACTCTTTTTCTGATACCTTGAAAACGCCATAGTTTATTTTCGGACCGACAAAACAACATACTTGGCCGTACATGGTCTCGGGCCTGAGAGTGGCTGGCACAAAGTAGACGTTTGCGTCGCTGGGTATCTTCGAGTCAACTGCCTTAGCAGCCTGAGGTGACCACTCCTTGACCTTAAGCTTCAAAGCCGTATACTCCGTAGGACCAACACCTTCACCCTTTGTCCGGTCGTGGTCCATACAGGGCTGGCCGTCCTTGGGGCTGTAAATGGTGTATCGCTTGCCATACAGGATTTTGTTCAACTCGTGAAGTCGGTTCATTTGCCATCGCACAAAAGCGTCATAGTATGGGTTCGCATCGGTGGTGACAAATTTCCTCCGCCAGTCTATTCTCGCTCCGAAGTCAATCAGATCTTGTTCGCACAGAGGGGGAAAGTACTCCAGCCAGTAGCTTGCGTCGGAGAACTTGTGGATTTCTTCTTTGGGTATGCCCATCGCCAGCATAGTTTGAAACTGGTAGTTTGCCTTGACCGTCTTCGCAGCCGCCTTGCTCTTCTTGCTCTTGAATTTTGTGATATCGTCCTTAACATTCACTCCCTGTGTTGGGGCAATGGGCACGCCATTGGCTTCTGGCTCGTCCTCGTCTTCGTGGTAGTTCTCGAAATTCTGACCAAATTTCCTCACATCTTCGACCAGCTTATCTGCGCAGGCTTTGATTGGCATGCCTGTGCAGTGGAAGCCCAATGGGAACAGCACTCGCTTGCCGGTCAGGCGGGCAAATCCTGCGGTGAACTCGACCTTGCTGACCGTGAAACTATGTCCCGCATGCAGAGTCCCATTCATGTAAGGGTATGCAAAGGTTCCAAAGTATTTGGGGTGCTTTTCTCGAATGTCGGCGGCGGGGACTGAGCCAAAGGGGATTTCGTCTGTCGTCGGAGCTTCTGACTCAAAGACTTTGTTCTTCTGCCATTCTTTCTGATATTTCTTCTCGATTGCAATAAGGACGTCTCGGTTGTGTGTCTAAGAGCGCTCAGATCAGCTACTGTCAGGCATGGTCGCGTGCGAGGACTCACGTTCTCCAGCTTCAGCGTATTGGCAGCACTAGCAGATGGATCAACTGGAATTTGTGTCGCCATGATGGCGGGGCGATCAAAGTAGAAGCGCTGCAATGCTAAGGGAGCCAGCTGACTGGTAATAATCTCGTGTGGTGGTCTGTAGAGAAGTTGAGGTTGAATTGAATCTTTTGTGTCCTTCGAGGCCGCCTTTTTGGCGGAGAAAATGACTCCGACATATGCACCTCACAGCCTTGCGTGTCCAACCGCGGGGCAAGGCTGACGCTGCTCTTCTAGTACGAAAAAGTGCGTGCGAAAGATAATGTGCTCTCTACCCATGCCTGCCGAAATGAACATCCCAGCTTGACTGTATCTCGAGGTGTCTTTAAAGAAGCTGTGAATTGAATTTTGGGGGCCTTTGCTGTTCTATAGCTCAGGCGCTTCCCAGGAATCTCGATCGATCCTCATCACTGCTGACTGCTTGTGAGGGAAGGATACCTCCCCTTGCTTGTAAAACCCAGCATCCTTCAGGTAGCCAATAAATCTGCGAATCTCAAGTCAGCTGGGGCTCGAGGGCCATGCGTGTCTATCCTGTACTTACTTCGTATTATCAATCCTCGGCTCAAGCATCACGGTCTCGGTCCGATAGTCCGCGAGGAAGCAAAAGTGTACCAACGAAGACAGCCAGAGTTTGACCCGATGAGGGCCGCGAAATTCGTTCTCCCCAACCAAGCAGTGCACTCCGCGCGTGTAGTTGCCAACTTCTCCGCCAAGTAGCCGGCCCAATTTGTCTTCTTTCACCCAATATATCTCAAAGTATCCAAAAGGCTTGCCATCCCAGCAGCCATATACAGGAAATGAATGCCGACTTTGCAAACCGTCCACCAAGAATTGCTGCTGCGTACTTTGGGGTCCCGCCACGCCCCAGGCGGCGTTTACTCGAGAATCGTTCATCCATTTGTGTAACAGGTCCAGATCGGAGGGGCGGTCAAAGAAGCTGTCCAATGTAGGCAATGTTGGCATTGACACAGCACCAGACTGACTCGTCGGCATCACCGGCAGGGACGTAGAAGACGTGACGAAATAAGGTTGAGGGCATGGCTTCGGTGATAGTGTTGGTACCCTGAAGGAAAGCCATTGACCAACGCTTGGTATATATCGACTGTAGAAAGTCTCGCCTTGTCGAGGCGGTTTGCCACGGATTGGATGGCGTATATGGTTTGTAAATGTATACTGAGTTGGATGAGGAGGGTAAAAAGTAGGCAAATGGCTGCCCGAGTTAAATGGTCCGCCCGGTGATGAGATTCCAGCCGTGAGATTGTCGGAAACGCCTGTCGTTGTCACGTAATCTGCGGGCCGAGGAGAGCCACGATCTGTTGAAGTCACAGTGGCATTTCGCTCCGGAGATGACGGCCGAGACGGATACGGCGAAGCTTGGGGGAACGGAGAATTGGCCTGGGGCGCCAACGTGAATAGAAAGATTCGTGCATCGATCTGCCAAAACGACTTCCGGCTGACGAACGTCTCTGCCCAACCGCTGGGCAACCGTATATTGGTGTCGGTGCCTACAGAGGATTCCTCGCTTGACAGGAGCCCCATTCTCTCCAGCTTTTGCAAAGTGTTCTTTCCCTTAAAAATGCCTTCCCTCTTGATCTTGATACGCCAATCCAGCTTTGGCCTTCCCGCCTCCGGTGTCAACGCGGATTCTTCAGTCAAAGCATAAGGATTGGGAGGTTCCTTGTGGAAATACCAGCACAATGTCGCCCAAAGCAGCATAGCGATATTCCTAGTTGGGGAAGCTGTTGACTTGAAGTCCGTACTCGAGGGCATGGATATCGAGGATATGAACATCGAATCGCTTTGCACTGTCGGCTTGGTGAACCGGTGCGTGACAGTATGCTTCTGTACGGCGTCGTCCGAATCTCGAAGGTTGATAACGGTGACTCGACTTTTCCTGCGATCCACTTCATCCTCCACCTCATCTTCTGTCTGCAGTATCACCGTCCATCCGGGAGGCATGACCGAGTGGTGGAGGTCGAGATTGGTCGACTTAAAGGTGAACCCGCCAAAGACGGGCGTAACGGTATATACCTGCCTGCAAAGCTGCTGTGAGACTGCGTCGAGCAACTGCGAGGACATAGAAATGGTACTGGATAGCGTGCTGGGCTGCTTGCAGAGGGTCGAACTTACCCATTGGGCAAATGCACCTGCTGGACCATATTGGGATGGTTCAGGACATGCCTGCGCTCGACAGCGCGAAAGGGAAGGCTGTTATGGGATACTGGGGGGTGGTCGTAGGTCCTAGCATGTGTTGCTCCCACGCTCATCAAGAACGGTTCTCTCTTCGGAACAAGATCGACGAGGAGGATTCGATCACATTAAGAGCTGGGCGAGCTTGCGAACATCAAACGAGCGGATAGATAAATGATCGACAGAGACAGCTTTCACCAGGCACCGACAGAGACACCAGGTGAGACAGTTCAACCGTAGACTCGAGCGAGCAAGATGCGGGAACTGACCTTATCAGGTTGTAGCACGTCGCCTGCGATTCCTCCTCGTGCAACAAAATGCTCTTTTGTTGGCGATGCAAAAAATGACGTTGGGCAAGTCAGGAACGAGCCCCACCTCGGCTGTCTCTGCCACAGGCACGAGCCACCTGAGAATAGGGGTTGAGCGTCTGTGGAATGAGGGGTAAATAGGCGAGCCAGCCGGGTCCATGAATAAGTATAAGTGCCACAGTTTGCGGCAGGCTTGCCTAGAAACTACTTTTGTTGTGGCACCTGCATAGTGGATTGCACTGTTGATTGCGTGAATATTTGAAGCCTTATCGACAGTGCGACCGTGGGTCTATTCGGCCCTTCTCGATGGTGACGCTATCTGGGTGGCTTGCTGCTGACCTGTTCGAAATGTCTGTGTTTCCTGCCTTTGTCGACGTCCGAGCAAGCCCCCGAGTTGGTGCACAGATGAGCGGAGTACCTGCGGAAAATCAACTTTGAACACTACCTCCAATGCAGCGTTCTAGACTCTCAACCCGGGCTCTTGGAGGACGCATTGCCTACATATGCTGATGGTTGATAGGGGCCACGCTCTGAATAGTGCAGTGTTGTGAGCCTGGTCACCAAGGGCTTAGAAGTCCTCAATCGTGACGCCTACATCGTTCTGCTTCGCGATTTTGATCAAATCGCCCGCAACGACCAGATCCATAAGACCCATCCCGACAGATTTGTAGATAACGTTGCCTCTGGTAAGCCATTCAAGCTTTGGATGTCCGTTAGCTTGTACAATTGTTGACGGAACAATAAAAATAGCTCTATTTTAGAACGTAACAGGCTTTCATAGAACCAGGGACTTACCAGGCCTTTCTCCCCAGGTCCTCCCAGCTCTAGCTCTTTGACGACTGATTTCTTGATCATCATGAGCTCTCCAACTTCGACAAGGTGTTCCGGCTTCAGCTTGGCCTTGATTATCTCGCCTGACTCTTTAAGCGAGGACTCCAGACTATCCACGATGATAACTCCGCCTTGTTTCGCATGCTTGTGATGGTGATGTCCGCCATGTGTCGGCTCGACAGCGGTTTTTAAGATATCAGGATGGATCTCTTGCATGTGCGGTGCGTACGAGCCGATAGCAGCGACATATCGCCCTTTTCGTCGTCCTTCGCGCGATGTTAAAAATTCTGCTGGAAACAGGGGATCTGTTGAGGCCGTGCAGCAGAATATTACATCCGCTTTTCGAACTTCCTCTTTCAGCAGCCGGCCATATTCGCCAAATTCGGGGCTCATCGCGCTGAACTTTATGTCCTTCCGCCACTTAGCACGTTCGTCTTGTGTTATCTGAAAAGCCTTCATCAATTTGATGGATCTCTCGAAGCTGCGATTGATGATGTTGACGTGGTGTATCTCGTCGCCTCTGAGGATAAGCGCCAGTCTAATGTGCCAATACGCTTGTTTCCCTGCGCCGAAGACGGTAACTGTATGGACATTCTCCCGCTTCTTGAGCAACATTGTAGAGGCTAGTGCCGTTCGGAAAGCCGTAAGCTCTTCGGCATTGACAATCCCTAATGGGTTCCCAACGCGATCAAGCAACGTGACGGACCCTTTGGGTGTTGTACTCTGCGAGCTGGTAACGGATGGTGGCGGCCGGAAAGATGAGCCATCGATGGAGTCACGGCCTGATGACATGGTAGTTGAAGGTGACAGGGTCATCGAGCCCAGGTCACTTGTTGCGGACTTGACTGAGGCGCCGGAGGAAGGGGTACCAGAAAGCGTTTCCGATCTGCCTGATGACACCGAAGACTTTTTGCTCATTGGTACGTCGGGTTGCTCTAATGACACAATTTTCATTCCGACAGATGTTCCTGTAGATGCCGGCATGAAGAGAGTCGTTACTCCATTCTTCTGGATCACGGTTCGCTGAGGCTGGAATGAAGAACAGCAAGGTGAGTTTGTATCGCCAGTTGAGTATGAGTGAAGTGCTTCGGCGAGACTGGTTTGTAGTTCTTCGACATCCTCCTTGGTCAGAGAGTAAAGTATCTCCCGGACATCCGAATCTGTCAAGACCGTGAGACTATGAGATTTATTAGCCCCGAGGTCAAAGTATTCCACATCGCAGTTCCCGACACTGGATCTGGACGTTGCATGTTTCGGACAGAATCGATAACTTACGGCATGGTTGAAAGTCTTTGCGTCAACTACGAGTCTTCTCCGAGAAAAGGTTGAATGCGGAATTGTGATCCAGCTTTGGACACAAGTAAATGGCGCCTTGTGGACGAGTCGAGATATTGATGGTGCAGCACTCAATTGCGAAGGAGTATTCTATGGGAATTCCAACGTTGAACCACTGTTTGTCGTGAGGAAGGACTGTCGTCGGATTTGGTTCACCGCGAACTTGAAGTTCCTTTGTAAAAGTGACGTTGAATATCGCCAAGGAGACAAAGACCTTATATCTCCGAGCATTCACAGGCCGTGAAATCAGCGAGCCGAATGATGTTGTCTCCGCTTATGTACGCGCATGTGGCAGTGGCGATTGAGCATCAAAAGGCATCAACGCTGACTGATGTCGGCTGTGATTGGCTGGCGTAGAACATACGTGCTTTTTAGGCGGATCTAGCGGCAAGTGCAGAGACTGCTACTCTTTCGAGACGCTTCTCTTCGATGAACTCAGATTATTTCAAAGACACGTCGTACAATATGGCCACGCAGTGGTCTGCACTGCCAGTGAGGGCGCAAATTCGCCGCCCTCAATAGTCAACGAACACCGTGTTGTGCTTGATCCGACTTCTCATGGCCGAGCCATGACATCTCCAAGTATCGTGAGACTGAGGAGAAACTCTGGCTCAATCGTTGGAATAGCGAAGATGATGCCAATACTGGTGCTACTTTGCAACTCAGTCAGGACAACTCGTGAAGAGCCTCCATCTATGTCTCGTGTCTCCTTGATTACCACTGTCGTTAGGGTCGTAGTTGTTTACGTGTTTAAACTGACGGCGTTCAATAAGCGTGGGAAGGAGCTTCACCTCCGCAGGACATGCACCAAAAGCAGTTACAGCATCAAGAAGAGTATTGACGAAGCGGGTCGCCTAGAACTCAAAGGAGCTCATTTGAATGATGCGTTCCCAGTGAACACTGCGCTCACAAGCAACGCCAAGCATTCAAACCAGAGTCATTTCCAGCGGTTCCTCACAACCGACTCAGTGGAATCGGAACCAGAAACGGTCAGCCGGTGAATGGGCAAAGCTATGGTTTCTCCACAGACTCCTTTCTCAAGCCCTGCACTCACAACTTCAGCTCCACCCTTGTTTCTCCTGCCTACATCATGGTCTCTGCTTCGATATCCGTCAAAACAGGCAACGAAGAAGCTCAGAAGTTCTTCGTTGAGAAACATGGGCGAGACAAGTGCTCAACGTGGAAATGCCGGGATGAGACTTCACTGGAAGAGACTGAAAGCGGCCCGCTGCAGCACATCGAACGATTCTCTCGCGAGGATCTTGTGAGAGGTTCCCGGTTGCAATTAATGCTCGGAGGGCAGCAAGAGGCCCAGTGATTCTGGGCTTTGATGACATGACAAGCTGAGCTTTGGATGACTGTATGCATCTACTGCTGAGCCTCTTGCCGGCGGGGGAAAGTGACAGGTCGAAACCACGCCTCGAGACCATGTCGTGGGAATGGCGGTCTCGAGTCTCGACCGTCGAAAGTTCTTAGGGCGGCATGAAGTCAACTAGGATGCAGCTGCTTCGTGTCAACGCCCGTTCCGTGGTGTTAGTCTCCTGTCAAGATACGAGGACGACTCATGAGTGTGAGCACTGTCGATTTTATCCTCGCAACTCATCACGGGAGATTGATCGGCAGGTCGACTGAAAATCACTGGTTGCAAAGGTTGTTCTCGTACTGTTGTCATTTCTGTAGACCCCGGCATGTCAACCTACTTGCCTTGATGTTAAGAAGCTGTCAATGTCCTACAGGTTTCGGCAGGTGGCGCAGCGCAGTGCAGGCTGCGGGGATCTGGCGCCTTGCGGCTGCCGTCCCCAGCTCTCCCGATGCTCTGTTACAGTAGTAGTAATAATGTCTGATGCTCGAAGAATCAAGCTATGAGTGGCTGGACCTGCCAATTTCGAGCAAATGCATGTATGTGGATGCCTGTGTTGTTGAGGACCGAGAGTCGCGGACCATGCTTCAGCTTCCTGTGGATGCGACACGCACAGAAGTCAGAAAAGGCATCCGGCGAGAACGAAGTGAAGCGGTAGCTGCATAAAATGCGGCGCCGCAGAAATGATCCGACAATTCTTCCCGGCCGCCCCATGGCGCAACATGGCTTGCTTTGAAAACGCCCGCTATACACCCACTTGGCTGCGGAACTGGAACGCTGCTCGCGACAATGACCAGAGTGATGCCACTTCGCAAGCTCAGACCTACAGCCCCCGTGAGCCTGCAGGAGGAATGGGGCCCGATGCACACAGAGACCTCAATGTCGCTAGGATGAGGGAAATCCAGCCTCCTAGCCTTTGCAAGAGGATGGAGCCTTGCTAATAGTCATGGCTTGAGGACACGTCGCAACGAATGTAGTAGAATGCGAGGCAGATTAGCAGGCTGGATATTTTCAGTGACCTCCCTGGCCTGGTAGGTTTCGCAACTCGCGAGTCATGCATTCTTGTAGTCTGCCTTGCTGCGCACTCAGGGCCGCGTCATGTCCAGCACTGAACCGAAGCGATCTGGATGCGATCAAGTCCCGATCGCAACAGCAGCCGCATTCGTTAATCTTGGCCCGGAGTGTTTCAGGCTCTGCTTCCTTTCCCAAGCATCCCCGGCATTTGTGTTTGATGATGCAAGGGTCCTGCGACATGGTGCGAAATCCGCACGTGTTCCTGATCGTGTAAAATAGAAGTCGTACGAAATTGGATGTCTTTGAGTTATGATCGACGCGTTGAGTTGAGATTGCTCCGAGTTTCGGCCTCGTCTCTGACTCCAAGAGAAAAAAGGTTTGTCTAGGGGTCTTCCAGAAACTTGCGCCACGCGACGCCAACGATGAAATTCTCCGGCCCTGCCAAGCTTCCATGCAATTTCGATTGTTTCATGTCTTGATGAGGTTCGTTTGATAATCGTAAGCAAGATTCATTTTCGCTTTTCTCAGGTTTCGAAGGGGCGATAACCCGGCTATCGGCTGCTTATCGATTAGATGATAATGAGTGACAATAACCGACCCAACAAGCGGTCACATATTTAGTGCTTGCATTGCTGGCCCCTGAATGATCTCATGGCTATTCTTGGGTGCTGGAGGTATCGTCAGGCACCAACTTTTCAAGCTGGATCTGCACAATTTGCGGCGGGAAGTCCCATCCGCTTGCGATGACCTGCCTTACATGGGCTAACGGTGGCAGTTCATGCCAAAAGGAGGTACTCTTGATACCCGCTTGTGAGAGAAACGAGGTGACGTGCTGTGTAAATTGTAGGCCTGTAAGACGGCACTCGGGTTGCGTGCTCGTCATTATGCTGTAGGCCGCGTGCGGTGACAGTCACGCGTTCAGTCCGACGAACAGATCATACATGTGTACTTTGGCGATATCGGTTGGCCCAATCAGGCACTGACAGCGTCACTGAAAAGCAATACTTTCCCGGGTAGTACACGGCAGGGAGTCGGGAAGTGTCATCGCGATTGATTGTCAGCTTTACAGTTCCGATAGAGAGTCATTGACAACTCCACACGTTGTGCTGGGTCCGGCATCCGTGTTTCTATGCAAGAAGGGTATGGGTAAGGTGGCTGCGAGCAGTGGAAGTGATGTGCTAGTACTAAGTTACCACCGACACTCGCCCAGTCAGTCACAAGAAGTCAGGAACAGCACCGTATTGTGTACATGTCAGTTGAACTCTCCGTAGCAGGGGTCCTCGTACCTACATCCCCACGACTCGCAATCCCTCATCAGAGAGGCCCCTTTTTGAATAGTCATGTTACAATACTGACACCCGAGCTCACGCCGCGGCGTTGAGGCACACCAGTCAAGACTAGGGAAGTCACTGGGGCCGAGGGAATGTGGTGCCATTGGCGATTGCTATATAGCACAGCTAACGTGAGAGCTGGCATGACCATGCCATTCGCCGCCTGGCTGTTGGCAGTGCAAGTATAGTTGCATTCCGCAAAGAGCCAAAATGAGGACGGCTCCAGCCTATATCCACGCGGCGCTTACCACGGATGGTGGATGGTTTGCCAACGCATTCCACAAACTGCCGTTTTCCGGCAGGCTGTATTTATGCACAGTCTCATTACGCCAAAATTTTACCAAACCTCACGATTTTGCGATTGGCCAAAAGCCGAGGAATTCCTTGGAATCATTTAGGAAATTCAATTCCTGACTTACCGTGCCCTCGTGACGCCCGTGCAAGGAAAGCGATTCGTAGACACTTCGGCGAATAGTGGTTGAGAAAAGGTCCATCGAGTGAGAATGCACCTCGAGGCGGTGTGATAGCAAGGGGTGTCTGTTGCGAATTAGACACAATCTGAGGCGAAGGATACTCTGGATAGCGCAACATTTTGAGTTCATGGATTTACTATGGTAAGTGAAAGACCGATCATTGTGCGGAGTATAGCGCCGTAGATAACGTCTCAGACACAAGGAGAGCAGAAAATCTGGAAGTTCGAACATTCGGTGCAGTGTTGCACAAACCAGCTCTGGCCAATGATGGGCTGGATTCATTTCCCTCACCCACGCTCCGCCACGTCAGAGGAATGCCGAGGCCTAGTGCTGGCACGTTGGCGCGCAAAGGAATGTGACGACGCCTGGAATCTGGGGTGCGTCATGCCTGCTCGACCGGCTCTACCAATGAGGTGACCGACATGCAAGCAAGCGAGGGAACACGACGTCAGTGACTGAGCTATCCCACGATCCGGTTATCGGCCCAACGTGGCTCGCGGTCTTTCTGAAACAGGCACACGCCCCTCCCTTTTGCTGGTTCTTGCGGAGAAGGCCACTAGATGAGTATAGATCAATAATCAAAACTGTGTGTTCCTGGATTGAGCGGCATCGTCGGCATCGTACACTGAAAGTAAGTACGAACGCCAATCCAGAGACAGGAGACAATGAACATCGCGTCCCGGGATTGGACACCAGTAAAGACGACTCGGCGGGGGACCCTTCTCCCTCGGCCCTGAGCAGCATCCGGAAGCACCGTTGAACCTTGTCGTCGATTCAGACCGGGTGGTATTTATTTTCGTATTTGTACTGACGCGGATTGTTCACTATCAATTGGCTCTGCCATGTTTGTGTTTGGACCCAAGACCCGTTCGAATGCTCACTTATAATAATAGCAATCGACTCGAACATGGGCCTGAGCCAGAGCACCGGGACCGCTAGTTGAAAAAGCCTTGTCAGATTACCAGTCATTTCAGTCTTTCTGCTGATTGGCAGTCTGGTGCTTGACCAGGAAAAAATCAGT
Source organism: Cladophialophora chaetospira (assembly GCA_030247875.1). NCBI lineage: Eukaryota > Fungi > Ascomycota > Eurotiomycetes > Chaetothyriales > Herpotrichiellaceae > Cladophialophora > Cladophialophora chaetospira. The sequence goes on from JAPDRK010000003.1 coordinate 1,781,422, forward strand.
CGTGTCTGACATTGCTTTATCTTCTTGCACAGTCGGACCAGTTTGCAGCTGCACCCCTACCGTTCACCCATAGGCTCACTCGAGTTCCGCCCTTTTCTCCTTGTAAGCTTAGGTTGAATGCGTGATGTACGTACGAGTAGATATGACACAGACAACTAGAAGTTCTAGATTGCTAGAAGCAAGGCCAGCAACAAATTGCAATCTGGCCTACGCTGCAGCTCTTGGTGTGGGGGTTGGTGCTCGTTGACTCGCAGGTTGCAGCACAAGATCAGAGAAAGACTGGAGTCCAAGTCTGCCACGTATGCTGTGCACGAGACGCAATGCCATGCAGGTCAACTTGTTTTTGATAGACTTCGGGCCAAAGGCTCATTCAACGCGCGACGTGGGCCGCAGCTGGTCGGCACGATGCGTGAGGCGGCTTGCAGATGCGGCTTTCTTCTCAGGCGTTCACTACAGTCGGAAAGCTGTCGAGCTCGTGTCTGTTGCAGGGAACTACTGTACACTGTCAGCAGGACATGAGGCAATCGACCGTATTGGGTCCTATGCAGCAGCGAGTCAGCGGCGGGGTTGCAAGGCGAGGTTCGACATGCTCTTTTTTTGCAGTTCGACTGAGAATTGAGCCCAGCATGGCTTTCTGCAGCGACCCTCATGCCGTCAGCTGAAGTGTCGTGGGGCCTTCCACCTGGAGTTTGTGCGGACTCCGTCGCAACAGCCTCGCGTGTGCGAGCAAACACATAATAGCTTCCCTCGAAATTTGACATCTGTCAATGTAAAATGAGGTGACGGGTTGGGCAAATGCGGAGTTCTCACGGTCTCTGCGCAATTCTTCCCACTTGGGTGAGCGGAGCGTTAGCCGAAAAGGGGGCAAAAAGGGGGCAACGTTGTCGACCTGAAAGGCGCATAGCTCGCTGTGAACAGGGAATAAATTCAACTACAACCGGCATGTAGGGCGAGTAGAAGTGATGTGGCAAATGACGGGACAGCTGCAGCAGCAGTGTGTTCCGAGCTTGACATTGCAGAATAATAATGCGTGGAGCAAGGTGTCGTGATTCTCATATCGATGATGCGAAAGACGATCGAGAAGGCGATAAGCTGCAGCAGAAGCGAGGTTGACGAAAGCCAGCATGGGAGAAGGGTGAAGAAAGGTGGGCGAACAAGGGACAGGATTTCGCAATCGCAAGACGTGGCATGGGCGTGCCGCATGAAAGTGCAGGGATACGTTTGAGCCTTGAAGTGAGAGAACATACCCGGACAAAGGGTGGCGGGATAACAATTGTGCATAATTGGTACCAAGGACGAGGTAGGCAGGATTTCGAGTCTGAAATGACGAGGCAGAAGCTGGGGGACTGCAGCATCAAAAATAGGGTAGCCCGGAATATCGCAAGCAGAGCATTACAACTTGGTACCAGGACGGCCCAGTACGGCTTTTGAGTTGCTGTCAATTCAGGTACCCCTGTCCTGTCGTGCCTGCCCTGAACCGTTGACTGCGAAGTTGGCATCCCCACGCACAGGCGCTCCACCAATAATTCATTCGTGCATTTTTCTGCTCCCTCAGGAACTCCGACAGGCAGTACCTACCCAGCGATTCACCTTTCTCAATCCACACGCTCCTTCGAATATGATTCACCGTCCAAACACCTAACAAGTAATCCACCTGTGGTGCTCGACTGTTTTCACAAGCTCAAAATAAGAGTAGACGCTCTGTGCTTCTCCTGCTCGTCCCATCCTTTGTTCCTGTTCAAGTCTACATTCCCCTTCGCGAACGTCAAGGCCAACACCACTCCAACACACCCACCGCTCACCACAGACACACAACATTGCTGATTGATTGCACCGTCACAAGTCTGCTTTCGACTCGCCCGACCGGTTTCTGACTGCATACTGCGACTTGCTCGCTTGGGCGCCCCTCATCCTATTAATTGCGCTGCACGCTGCGCCGCGAATCTGCAAGTACCCTTCAAAGTCCGTGTCTGCAAGGCCAACACCAAACCTCGACGCCTTGCACACACCGATTCGGCACAGCCCACCACTGCACGCGCTGTACTTCCATCTGAACCCCGGGCCTGCATCTTGCAGCTGCACCAGCACCAATTGAGACAGGCGCTATACCTCGATCAGGCACGCCCCCATGGCTGCTGCTTAGGGCTGCGCATTGCTACGGCAAGGTCTATACAACTTCGGCTCACGCTGATCAGAACGCGGCCAGAGAAAGAGCATTATGAAGTCGTCAAAGCGTCAAAGACAGAGCTGGACTCCCCTACAATTCACCCCTCGCGTGTGATTCTATTCGAGGACGCCCGAACAGACCACTATCATCGAGGCCATGATAGCCGCCACTGCTTCGCCCTCCGCTAGGGCTCTGCAGAGCCGCGACAATTCACCTTCGCCTCATTCGCGTTCTCTACTTCGTATGCCTTCCAATCAACGGGTGAACACTTCTGTCCCCCAGTCTGTTTCCGTCACTCCGGCGTCGGCCAACAGCACCTCATCGATGACTCAGAGCCCATATATCAGCTCTTTGCAGTCGTCCCCTTTGGTTTCGCATTCGGTCTATCAGCTACCCCAACTCGGGAATCCAGTTCCGTTTGAACTGGGTGAGAGCCTTGTGTCTCCCCATGCACTTTCTTCTCCTAAGGAATCCGCGGGCTCCAAGTCTGTCGGGATTATGCGCAAGCTCTCTCAAAGTGCCAAAGATGGTGTGTCGTCTGCCCGACAGACACTGCGCAGAAAGGCGTCTTCATCGGCACAATCTCGTCGCGATGAAAGCACTGGGCCAATCACCAGACGTCGAAGCGACAGCAGGACTGCACTTGCCAGTGGTTATGCGGCCGACTCTCCATCCATGGACGCCTTGCCCCTCGAGGTCCAGACAGGACTCGGCCTATACCCGGACACTGCGAGCGTTCATAGCGAGCCGGCAACCTTGCTGGATGCGAGCCTTGAGGGCCAAGCACCGTGCGTCCCCGAACGGCTGGTGGCGGGATGCCTGTTGACCAAGATTACCAAGAACAAAAAGCAAGAAAAGATGTTCTTCATGGACGTGGAAGGCTCCCGCGTATCGTGGAAGGGCGCCGTGACAACCAAGGTTTTCCACATTGATAACATCAAGAGCATCCGGAGCGGCGGAGAAGCTGCCAGCTATCAGCAGGAGTTGCGAGGCGAAGCCGTCGATCCGAGCCTATGCTTTACGGTCAATTATACCGCCTCAGATTCCTCAAAGTCGGTCAAAACACTGCATCTTGTCGCTCGAGATCAAAGTGATCTTCGACTCTGGGTTGAGACCCTGGAGAGCCTGGCTAAGCATCGAGAAGAGTTGATGACCAGCATGATCGGGTCTATAGAACGGGAATCGGTCATACGAGCTCATTGGGAGAACGAAATGGCAAAACGGCCCGTCAAACAGGAGCCGAACAAGGCCGACGGCCTGGACTTTCAGGCGATTCAGGCCCTTTGCCGAAAATTGCACATCCATATCCCTGATAAGGAGATCGAGGAGCACTTCAAGTCTGTCGACGTCAACACCTCGCACCATCTGGACTACAGTCAATTTCGAGAGTTCCTCAAGCGGCTTCGAGAGAGGAGTGATGTCAGAAAAATCTTTGATGAACTGGAAGGGACCAGTTCTCAAGGCATCACGAGATCTCAATTCGTTGCATTCTTAAAACGTGATCAAGGATTCGACTTGACTACGCTTGCAGACCCACTGCTCTGGGAAGAGAAGATCAATGACTTGGTTGCAATGTCATTCCCGGACGATCCAGCTCTGCGGAGAGCAGATTTAATTGACGGCAACGCCTTTACGTCGTTTATTGTCTCAAAGGACTGCCATGTGTACTCTGAGCCGGAGGACCCAGTTCCGCTTTTCGATCGTCCACTCAGCGAATACTTCATCTCAAGCTCACACAACACTTATCTGACCGGCTGGCAGGTCGGAGGCACTGCTTCTGCGGAGACATATATCACGGCCTTGCGACATGGCTGTCGCTGTGTTGAGATTGACTGCTGGAATGGCCAAGATGGGAATCCGAGAGTGACTCATGGCCATACTCGGACAACCTCAGTGCTTTTCTCCGATTGTATCAACGCCATCCAGAGATGCGCGTTCGATGTTACCCCTTACCCCTTGATCATTTCATTAGAAGTCCATTGCGACTTCGAACAACAAGCCAAGATGGTGAAGACCGTGAAAGAAGTGTTTGGGGAGCGGCTTCTCCTTTATCCCCTACCTGGTTTCACCGCGAAATTGCCTTCGCCCGAGGATCTGAAGCACAAAATACTCATCAAGGTCAAATCTACCGAGGTGCACGCCGCCCTTGGAGTCTCTCATAACTCGACTGCTTCGTACCGCGACCGCAGCGCAAGTTCACCAAATAGGGCGGTCCCGCCACCGGCGAACTGGGCACTGCTCAACGCACCTCAAGTTACAAGTCCCTCACTGGTTACCCCACCAGAAACCTTATACTCTCCCACTGACCGCTCAGTCACGGCAACTAGTGCAAGTAGTGCTGATGAGGAAAGCGATGCTCCTGCGATCTCGCCATCGACTGCCGATAGCCAGCGGCGACCACCGAAGCTGAGCAAGGTTGGCTCTCACTTGTCAGACCTCGGTGTCTACCTCAAAGGATATAGCCTTCGGGACGCCAAAGACCTTTCATTCCAACAGTATAACCATATTTTCTCTCTCAATGAGAACCGAGCGATTGAGCTCTGTCGTTCGCCCGAGCATAAGGTTCTCTTCGAAGACCACAACCTTCACAACCTCTGTCGAGTTTATCCTAAGACTCTTCGTGTCCAATCATCCAATTTCGACCCGAATACATTCTGGAGAAGAGGTGTACAGATGGTTGCGTTGAACTGGCAAACCTTTGACGCCCACATGCAGATGAACCAGGCCATGTTTGCCGCGGGCACAGATGCCCGTGGCTATGTACTCAAGCCAGCTTACCTGCGGAAGCCTCGACCCATGCAGGGCGAATTCGAGCATCGTGTGAAGCTGCCTCGGTACAGGATCAGATTTTCCGTGAAGGTGATCTCTGCTCAACAACTGCCTCGAGCTGCCAACATGGGACGAGACACACCGTTGAACCCATTCATTGAGGTACAAATGTTCAGCGCCGAAGACCGGGCTCGAGGTATAGCTAATGGCACTGGTGGCACGGAGACGTACTCGAATGGCTATCATGGTATCGGATCACCATATCGACGGCAAACGAAGATTCGATTTGGCAATGGCTATAATCCTCAGTTCGACGACAACATCGAACTGTCTCTTGAGACCAAATATCCCGAGCTGGTGTTCGTCCGGTTCATGGTGCTCAATTCAGACGATGGCAGACACACAGGCAAGGGTGTTAGACAGCTTGCGGCATTCACAGCCAAGCTCGACAGCCTCCAAAAGGGTTACCGGCACGTTCCCTTGTTTAATGGACATGGGGAAGAATTCATATTCTCGACCTTGTTTTGCAAAATTGTGAAACAAGAGCCGAAGTTGATGCCATGGTCTCTTCAGGATGTCACAGAAAGGGGCTCGAGGCCAACTCGGCTTCGAGGCATATTCGGACGCGGCTTATCGAGTGATCGAAGCAGAGAGCGCTTGTCCAGTGGTGAGGAAGTACGCGCAGCTCAAAGCAGGCTGATCCGTGAAATTGAAGAGACGGTTCCGAGGAAGTAAGGACCTTGATGGTTTGCGTTGCAATCATATTGTACCAACAATCGACGACAACGGCGTGGGATTTTGATATACCCAAAAGCACATACGACCTGATGACCACACAATAGATTACACTCTCGTCTGGCAACGGACATTTTCCTTGTGTTACAACTCGCAAGCATTGGGGAGGCATTTCGTTTGAGTACGAGCCCTATCCTATTTATGTACCTTATATAGACGATTGACTATGGCCCCATTACAGGGTTTCACTGGCACTGTTCATCAGTCTGGCAAATTCACCATTCACATTGTTCTTCGTCGCACTCAAGACAGCGCATTTGATTTGACTTGCAGGTTTCATAAGGGACTGTCTGCAAGGCATAGCTCATGATAATGGGCGTCAGGGACGGCAGACCGCCGTCTATCCGGCTCGGATTCTGAGTTAGCCAATGGCAGACGATCATGACGAACAATGGTCTGGCCCCCAGCAGCCAGCCACCGCCTCCACCACTGTGTTGTTCAAGTCGACAGGGTCGATGTGTCTGACGGAAGTCCACCCACGTATTTCTGGTCGTCATTTCGTTGTCATGGCTGAATTTATGGTGAAGGTCAGGCTTAGCACGCTTGGCTGCAGCACAAGTTCCTCGCAACTGGCGAGCCTCGAGCCCGAGCCAGAACTTTCTCTTGCCTCAGATCGTAGGATTTCCCAGTGTGACTGTGTTCAATGAAGGGCTTCGTCATATTTCTCCGGAAAATGCTGTTGCTGTCAGAGCATCGTTTGTAACCTCTGGCTGTCGGAACGGACTCGACAATTCCCCAGTTGAGCCTGCAACCTCCATGGTCAACTGCGGTGTCGACGCTTCGCCAGTTCTACAAGGATGCGGTTCATCGATTCATATGTCAGCAATAACCAGGGCTTTCAGCTTGACATCGTCGGTGAGTGCAAATCCCAGCAGTCTCGCCAGATCCGCCAGGCAAGCCGCTAATACACGCCCTTCATAGGTTTCCTTGCCATCCTTGGAGAAGGCTCCGTTGAGACAATCGCTCAAGTTGCAACCCTGAGCTACCTCATATACGTCCCCCGCCTCATCCCTGCGCCTCAGATCTTTATCAGACCCTCTCGACCGGAAAAACTCGAGACCACAGCAAATGCCAAAGTGATTGGGGTCCATTCTGGCAACACCGGCGAAGATATCCATCACGTAGCTCACGCTCTACATCGTGGTGACAAGCTTCCCCCCAACACTGTTACTTGTGTTCGGGTGACTGAAAATGACCGTCCGCGTCCGTCCATCAAAAGATTCGGTCCGTTGGCCATGCTCTCGTTCTTGGGAGCAGCAATGAGTGCTGGGCTGCTAGGGCTCTCTATATACTATGAGGACGGGTGAGTCGGAATCTGATTTACCCTTCTTGACGCTAAATGATGACGCAGAATGTCGTTACTGGCAACATTACTTCTGTCTGCGTTGAGCACAGTGACCGGCATTGCCAACAAGTGGTCACCGACACCAAACGACCCGAAACCTGACCCTCATTCTCCCCCGGGCGACGTGGTCATCAAATATCCTCAGGGGGCTTTCATTGTAGTAACATGCGAAGAACGAACGGCACGATATTTGTATTTCAATCCAAGCGAGCGTTGCATTTACTCCATACGAAGCACAGCGATCTATAGAGGACTTTCTTTGATTTCGACACTATTACTCATGGGTGGAGTCATTTCTCTGGCCAACGCCAGAATTGAGACACAGACGGCGTTTGCAGGATCATATATGATGATCAACATTTTTTATTGGATTGGTGCTGCTCTGCCTCCAGCCCAGCACTGGGATCTCACGAGACTGAACGTTGATCATATTGAGGTTCATGGTGGAACCCCTCCCAGGACCGCGAAGGTCGACAACGTTTCGCCGACCTATACCGAAGCATTGTGGAAGGCCATTGCAGTGACAGGGACAAGCAATTGGGTGAAGGAAGCAGGTTGGGCACCAAAGACACCTGCATGGTCCGACTGGCTGAACGAAGCCGAAGAGGCTGCCGTGGGTGAGCCATTGAAATCAAGCAAGAAGGTGGTTGACGGCAAGGAGATTGAGGTCTGGACGATCCGTAATTGGGACAGTCGAAATGCTTTGTCCACCCTTCTCCGAACCACGACCGACAGAATTACAGCTCAAACCAGATGGGCCTCGAAGGAGTCTCGGATCCAGCGAAGCGTCCCCTTGTGAATTCTGGAGAACTGTTGGTTGTAACATTTACGAGCATCCGAAGGAACGACACATGATTGACGATATATGACATGATGGGATGACGGATCGAAAAGCTGCATGACCAAAGACTAGATATGCCAGTGATGAATGAACGGACTTACGAACAAATTTTGCTGTAACTGGGCCCTTGATGAGTTTGAGGGTGAAATGAACGAGAGTGAACCCCCACCCAACTTGTAAACCAGATTGCGGGCTTGAGCAAAAACTTGGCGCCGCACACAGATTTTGTGAGGGGACGATTCAATCATTTGCAGCCACGATTCCCTTGAGCTCACACATCATCCATTCCTCATTGACTCTTTCGTTCCTTACTGAGATTGAGACTCGTCTCGTCCGCAAATTTGACAAGATGTATGAGAGAATCCCTGCATGTTGCTGCGGAGTTGGTCTGCAGCGCAAAATGCTGATTCAAGGATTTCATAGTGTGCCGACCTGAACGCAATCTTGTTCTGATAAAGTCGACAAGATGCCTTTCACCAAGCTGTACGTCAAAGAGTCCTCCATCTGATCCAGGTAAACCTGGAATATTGCTGATCGGTGCCCACAGCGTCAAGAATTCCCCTTACTACTCTCGCTACCAAACCAAGTACAAGCGCAGACAGGCTGGCAAGGTATGTAGAAGACTTGAAGTCGCCGGAAAGAATCACTGACAGCCATCTCAGACCGACTACTATGCTCGTAAGCGATTGATCTCCCAAGCCAGGAACAAGTACAACGCCCCCAAGTACCGCCTCGTCGTCCGCTTCACCAACCGCGACATCATCACCCAGCTGGTCACTGCCGAGGTGACTGGTGACAAGGTCTTCGTCGCAGCCTACTCCCATGAGCTCAAGAGATACGGCATCAACAATGGTCTGACCAACTGGGCTGCTGCCTATGCTACTGGTCTTCTTCTCGCTCGTCGTGCCCTTAAGAAGTTGGATCTGGATGAGCAGTTCAAGGGTGTTGAAGAAGTCAGCGGCGAGTATGCTATCACCGAGGCCGCTGAAGGCGAAGATGGTGAGGAGCGCCGTCCCTTCAAGGCATACCTTGACGTTGGTCTTCATCGTACTTCCACCGGTGCCCGAGTCTTTGGTGCCCTAAAGGGTGCCTCCGATGGTGGTCTCTACATCCCTCACAACGAGAAGCGATTCCCTGGCTACGACAACGAGACAAAGGAGCTGGATGCCGACACTCTACGCAAGTACATCTTCGGCGGGCATGTCGCTGAGTACATGGAGACGCTCGCCGACGATGATGAGGAGCGCTACAAGTCTCAATTCAGCAAGTACATCGACGCCGACGTCGAGGCCGATGGGCTAGAGGATCTGTACACCGAGGCCCATGCCGCGATCCGTGAGGATCCGCTCAAGAAGGACGACGACGAAGATGAGAAGAAGAGCAAGGATGAGTGGAAGGAAGAGGGCAAGAAGCACAAGGTGCACAAGCTGTCCAAGGAAGAGAGAGACCAGAAAGTCAAGGAGAAGATTGCCACCATTGCTGCTTAAGCGGTGCTCTTTCTATCAAGATGGATCATATGAGCACCTGAATTCATGACGTCCTCTGGCTACACCTCACATGTGAAGCGGCGTCGAGGCTGGAGAGTGATCGAAGCTCCTCGTTCGACATGTGGCATACACTGGACGATGAAGTGTCTTGGACTGCGACAGCCACTGTCTACCGTAGCAGAGGTGAGAGGCAGGTGGTGAAGAAACGGCTCCCAAAAGAGAGCCATTCCTGGTGGCATCGAAGTGGCAGGTTGAGATTAGCGAAGAACTAAGAAAATGAGCAATCCAGCGCCTAGTTAGGCAACTCAGCTTAGCATAATCAACAAAGTCCAGCTCAAACAGTCGAACAAATCGCCGGTTTCATTATGAATCATATGTCGGGGCCGAAAAGTTCCACCGGGAAAATGTTTTCAGATGCTCTACGAAGTGCCAACCAACCGCCCTGCTTTGCCCTATTTTACCCGGTTCCGGCCTCGAAATGGGTGCCCTTTGAGGCTATCTGACATAAGATGCTGACTTGTGCGAGCCACTTGCGAGTCCACCATTACTGTACCTGTGGGTTTACGAGCCTTTGATGGAGAAGCCTATGGAATCAAGCGAGAGCGGGTGGCCGCATGCCAGGCACCGCAATGATCTGAGCCCATGATGACTTGTAACCAGCCCTGTGGCGCAGAAGGTGGAAGATATGACCAAAGATTCCATCCTCCAGGCTGCTAATGGTTGAGAGATATACTGCATTTATTGCTGTTGATCTGGAATCGACCGTTCCCTCCTTCCAGTGATATCACGCGCGAATTGAATTAATAAACAGGCAGAGCAAAGACCTCGGACGAGATTGCTTTGGGCAGCTCGGCCTGGCGAGAAAGAACCGTAACGTGCCCTACGATTTGCCCCCGAGGTATCGTCCTTCAGGGACCGGGAGTGATCAGCGAAAGTGTCGCTTCATCTGGTATTGTGGTTGTGGGAGGGTAGCGATGACCGCATTAACGACTGCTGAATGATGAGTGCTCACTGCTCAGGTCCAGCGCCGCCTACCCCACCACACCCGGGTGTACTAGTAGTTACCGACTTTGGGCAGCCCAACCACTGGAGAGGATCTCTGCTGAGGGTGCTTTCGGCAGTCTTCATGGCCATTAAGAAGTGGCTCACTCAGGTAGTGGTAGTGGTGTTGTCTTAATAAGTGGCTTGCCCAGATCCCCTCTTGCAAGATTGACCGGCCAGACCTTAGTCGGTCGTCATTTCTAACCAACGATCTCCGCCCTCTTCATCCACTTAACCCCGCCGACACCTCGAAGTCTGCTGTCGCCGGTCCATCAGCTTCCATGCGAGGTCTTTCCCTCTTACAAACGTCTTCGGTGATGTCTATATCATTATAGATGAAGCAGTTGGAACTCTTTATACTCCAGAAAGGCATTGCGTCACATATCCAACACGATGGCAACTGCCACGGAGAGTAGTCTCGATGTAGACTGGCTCCTGCACTCCAAAAAAGGTGCGCTCCTGCCTTGCATGGCCCAAAGGGCAAACACATTGCTAACAAATAGGATAGATCTTGCTCAGTCGATCGGAGAAAGGAGCGATCGAAGCAAAGGGTCGCAACCTTCAAATGCACCTCAAGCCAGCCAGCCCGATGCCCAACCAATTCAACCTCGGCAAGAGCAGACGTCTACGCCGTTAAAAGAAGCGCGCAATGGAGCTACACAATCAACGATACAGCAGCCTAAGCCGGCTGTCGTCGTCAATGGCAAAGAAAACAACGTTCAGTCCACGCCGCCGAAGACTGGCCAGCCTCCTGCACAATCCGCACAGAACCAACCAGTGCGCCCATCTATGCTACGAGGCCAAAGCAACGAGAATGGCAAGAAAGGCTTGAAACCAGGAACCCCAAATAAGAAGGAAGGAAGGAGGAGTTCATGGATCTCGAGCTTCAGCTCCAAATTCTCATCATCACCCACACCTTCCCGCAATTCCAGTGTTGATGTTCCACCGGCGAACAATGACCTTACGGCCTCTCCTCAGCCAAGTCCGAAGGTCGAGCTGACGAACCCTTTTGAGAAGAGCAAGCCAGCTGCGAGAGATGCGCAAAAGGAGAACAAGAAGGAAGAAACCAAGACTGTTGTCACACCTTTGACTCCTCGGAGACCTTCAGTACTGGTTGCTGCTGGTAAAGAGACAAAGTTAGAACATCCTGGCTTCTTGTCAAGCGCTCTTCGGAGGCTCTCCTCCTCCTCCAACGCTACCATGGGCAAAGGCGCTGGCACTGGAGCGATCTGCCCAAGAAAAGTCATGAACGTTGACCAGAACCGCGAGCGCATCAAAATTAGCGAGTTTGACCAGAATAAGCTCAAGAGAGTCGCGTTTTGCGTCGATGTGGAGATCGCTGGATTTGCCTCCCAGGGAGACGAGGAAGCAGAACAACCAAGTCGGCCACCCGTGTCAAGTGCACAGAAGCAAAATGTTTCTACGTCACCAGACAAGCAAGTAACAAAGGATTCGAAAAGCGCAAGAATGACCGAGAAGGGCGAGGGAGCCGCACTGAAAAATCCCAAATCTGCCATCGAAGAGAAGGAAGAGGTAGAGCAACCCAAACCGGAATTGAAGTCTGAATCTTCCGAAGAGAAGCAGAGTGATGAAGCTACAGAAGCCGGGGAATCACTGCAAGGCCCGGATACCCCAGCAGCACCTGGGACACGAAAGAAGGAGAAAAAGAAACGCTCGGAGGCCGAACGAAAAGAACGAAAGGAGCGGAAACGACGACATGCCGAGGCGAACGGTCTAGTACCCCTCGAATTGACTCGGGACGACGAAGACTCGGATTCAATATACAGCAGTACTCCTCCAGGCGCCTCCACACCAAGCAGGCGACCTGTAGAGGATGCTGATGGTCGTACTGTCGACCCTCTCCGCATCTATAAAAGATGTTGCCAGCTCCGGGAGACCACAGTCCTGAGTAGGGTTAAGGAGCAAATCTCGAAGCCCACGGCAACTCTGGCCGAAGCGCCGGGGACAGTGGCAGTTATGGATCTCTCAGGCTTTCAGATGCAACTTCCAGATATTGTCACCCTAGGCGACTGGCTCGCTGTAGTTCCTGTGCGGAAACTGATATTGGACAATTGCAACTTGACAGATGAAGGAGTCCGAGTGATCTTGTCAGGCCTTTCGGGCTGCAAGTCTGCGGAGCAGGCACGCCAGAACCGAAAATTACCAAAGAGACTAAGTGGAAAGCACGGCAAAGAACAAATGGGCGTAATCGAAAAGCTGTCCTTGAAGGAAAATCCCGGCATAACGAATGTAGGCTGGAGACATATCGCGCTGTTCATGCATATGTCGCGGTCATTGAGGGCTATCGATCTGTCTGGCATAAGATTCCCCAGGTCAACAGATCTCTCGAGAACGGTCTCAGCCACGAGTTCTAACAGCAGTGGGCCGAACGGGAACTCAAATTTGATGGATTTGGGTTCTCTCATCATCTATGCATTGTCCGAACGACTAGGTGATAGATTGGAGGAGCTGATCCTCAGCGGTTGTAGCCTTTCGACGGCCAACGTCCGGGATCTCGTGGACTGCGCCATCAAGTGCAAGATTCGACGTCTTGGTCTTGCAGCCAGCCATCTGAACGAGGAAGCATTAAGCCAGCTAGTGCGCTACATCAAGTCAGGACATTGCGAGGGTCTCGATCTCGGTAGCAATGACTTGCACGGCATTACGCATATCCTTGGAGAGGGCGCTGGAAGTGATTGCCCCTTGTTCGCGATCAGTCTGTCGGACTGTAATCTAACACCTGACGACCTCAGCTCGATATTCATACCGTTCAGCAGGCTGAAGAACCTCAAATTCATTGACTTGTCTCGCAATATGGCGCTCTTCAGTTCCACGCCAGGGGCGGTGCCAGTCTTCCGAAAGCTGCTCCCGAAGCTGAAGCCTTTGAAACGGATACATCTGTCAGATGTCGGCATGACTTCTGAACAGGCCATAGCGATTGCTGAAATTCTGCCGGATTGCCCTTCAATGGCCCATGTAAGCATTCTTGACAATGCTCCATTGATATATGCCATGAATGACAAAGCAGAGGAATCGCAAGAAGAGGCTTGTGCATTCTTTGCTTCGCTGATGACCGCTGTCAGAGTGTCAGAGACCCTTGTCGCCGTTGAGATTGAAGTCCCGTCTGCGGACAGCAGTGAAGTCGTCAAAGCTCTTGCGTCGCAGGTCGTGGCCTATAGCTTGCGGAACATGGAGCGCACCACCTTGAACGAAGTGGGCATCAAGACTGAAGAGCTTACTGAAAAGGATGCACCAGAAGTTCTGCTTCACCTCGTTGGCCATATGGAAGGCTACACCGAGAACTATGATAAGGATGAATCGGCACCGGATGAGGACTACGTTATCGCCTCAACCGGCATCGTCAAAGCTTTAGGTGTCTGCCTGGACCGAAAGGATGGAAATAGCCGGGCGCATTCGAGAAACATCAGTCCTAATGCCAGTGGCGCTTCGACTCCAAGAGGCCCTTTGCGGCCGAGAACGGCCAAACCTCGTGATGTCAGTCTAGAGTTGTGCGAGAGCGCCAGAAAAATTCGACGAAGACTGCAGCCCGTTCTCGTCCGAGAAGATCGGGCTGGACATCATGACAATTATCGTGAGTTTCAAGCAAAGGCTCAAGTTTCGAGATTTCTAACACTGTCGCAGGCCGCCTCTTTATGCTCGATCAAACTCTGCAACGGATGATCAAGAGATTCGAAGATGAATATCCCGAGACTAAACTCACATCGTCGTCACCGCCAACCGCAAATGGGATGCCATCGCCTGACCCCTCGATGGACGCTTCGATGCTCTCAGCTTCGATTGATTCGAACGGCGGAATGAAGTCGATGAATGCTGATGGATATTTCCCGCAGGCCGAGGAAGCTAAAGATGACTACGCCGCGAAGCTAACTCGAACTTCGTCCAACACATCGCTCGCAAAGGCAATTACGGATGAAGAAGGCCGTATGCACCGCTTCGGCCAAAGCATTCGCAGGGAAGTTCTCAAACCGACAGAAATGGATGATCATCTGCATGGGTCACATTCGACCGATTCCGACCCGCCTCATCTTGCGGCGCTTCGCGCCAAGCTCGAAGAAATGCAGGGCGAGGATATTCGATTCAGAGTCGAGAGAGACGGTGCAGATAATGTCATTCGGCAACTTGGGATCAATGCGCAAGAACTGTTGTCACTAAAGGAGGAAGACCCTGAGGGGTTTGAGGTGTTCAAGAAGAGCCAATTGGCGGCACAGATCAACGCAGGGTTCATGCTTCAAGAACATAACGGGGAAGCGAAGCAGTGGCCCGAGAGAAGCAGCTCTCGACATCGCTTGCAGGAGTAAGCTGGAACCGACGATCACGAGATGACAGAGAAAGGAATGGTTGTGTATATTCGAAGTTGGATGATGTCTGGATGAATTTTGGCTATACTCCTCTTGAGCGTTCTGTTTCGCACACGCATTCACGATACTATGACTATCCATCAGGAGGTACGCGGAGGTACCAGACCCAGCCGATCGCTTGGATATAATGATGATACAATTGACTACCGGGTCCTTTCTTGGACTCTTATAGCAGACTCTCGACCAGGCTTTGCGTGTTCTCTGATATCGTGCACTTTCATTCTTACATGACATCTACTTTTGTTCGATTGACGCTTGTTCTTGTGGCAACTACGACCTGAGTTACTTCCATCTAATTGGTCCCTTCACACAGTCAAAAGGCGTGTCGAAAGCCCACGGGCCAAAGATCTACAAGAGTAAGTCCTCTCCTGCCTGCTTGATTTTCGAATATGCAGAGACCTTTCAGGCACTCCGTGAGCAATGGCAAATGTCAGAAAATAGAGCATTTCGAAACTTCACGAAGGTGGTATCATCCGCGACTTCTAGGCCTATGCATGTAACGTTGATCGTCCTTTCTTTGTCCAGCAGCGGCATAACATATGGTCGGAAAGCCCCGAACGTGCCAAATGAGCATTTCTGCTTTTAATACACGTCCAGCTCCTATCGATTGAATACACAATATCAAGCAACAACCCAGACACCGCCCATCTAGACTGGTTTTCCTCACCTCGTAAAGCCGTAGAAGTTCATACGCCTGTTTTGCTTACAAAGACCGGAAAGCATCATGGCGACCCCTCCCACAACCATCAAAGCCATCTTCTTCGACTTCATGGGCACTTGTCTCGACTGGCACACGGGCGTTGTTCAAACACTACCCAAATACCTCCCCTCAGAAGACCGCTCGAAGTTCGCCCTGCAATGGCGTCAGGATTACTTCGACTACAACGCCGCGCGGCTGGCTGAAAATCTCTCCCCGGAAGACTTCGACATCACGCTTCGGAAGACGCTGGACGCCTTGCTGGATAAGCATCCTTACACGGCATGGAAGGACATGTTCGACGACGAGCTGAAGGAGAGGTGCGTGCGGATTTGGCATAACATGCCCGCCTGGCCGGACGTGTTGCCAGCCTTGCAGAGCCTGAAAAGCCAAGGCTACGAACTCTTCGTCTCGGCGAACGGCGCGACGCGTCTCCAACTTGACCTGTGTCGCTCGTCTGGCCTGGCCCCTGTCTTCTCTATGCTCTTCTCGTCGGAGTTGCTGGGCGTGTATAAGCCCGCGAAGGAGAATTACTTGCGCACGTTGGAGTTGGTTGGGAGACGGCCGGAGGAATGTGTCCATGTCGCGGCGCATGCGTGGGATAATCGGGGGGCGAAGGAGATGGGAATGAAGACTGTGTACGTGATAAGAAGGACGGACGACTTGCGAGAGGATATGGGGGTGGTCATGGAAGAAAGTGATGCGTTTCTGGAGGATATGAGTGGTTTGGTGGAGGTTATTCAGAATTTTTGAGGGACACGAAAGGCTCCGGAGGATAGATTTTGTCAGAGTGCAACAAGATTTCTGGAAGTCGTGCTTATGGGGTTTTATCAAGAGGTCAAGTGGCGGATGGGAGAGACATGGGCTGACGATGGACTGCTAATTCTTCATCACCAGGAATGCAGTTCATCAAGATGGTAAGCCTGCCTGTTCTATGTGGCTGTCTTCGACTCTATGGTCTTCTCTTATCAACGACTCGAGACTGTACACTAGAACGGCCTACAGACGATTAGAGGCTCGACTGCCAGCCACCACGCGACTGAAATAACGGTCCCAGTTCCTTGGCCACCTTCAGGAGATGTTGATCCCTATATCTCGATGTCACGATGGACAGTCCGACAGGGAGACCCTCTTGGCCACCAAAACCCGGCAAGTTGATGACTGGAGTATGAAGGGCCTGGGAAATATACGATCAGCCAGATGCGAAATAACGATGAAGATGCTTTTCCTTACCGTCCAAAATGTGTTGAAAACAGGATAGCCAGTGTAGAATCCGACAGGGGCTTCTCCCGTTGTGCTGGGTGTAAGCACTGCCGTGTATCTACTCAAGATTTCATCGATGACAGGACGTAGGCGGGCTATGCTGTCCATGGCATTGAGCTTTGTTGAATGAGTGTGGCGCTGTCCGTTCTCCACGTGCCCGATGAGTGACGCTGGTAGCTTGTCTTTAGCAGTAAGGTAGTTGCTGTAATGCGTGACGGCGATGTCTGTGTACATGGTCTGCTGCTGCCAAAGATGCAGGTCGTTGAAGTCCGATGGCAGAGTGATCTCCTTCACAGAAGCACCCTGAGATTCGAGCAATTGAGCTGCCGCTTCCAGGCTCTTGACTGTGGCGGGTTGTGCATGTTTCCACATTGCAGTCTTTAAGATGCCGAACCGGGAAGTCTTAATGTCGATTGATTGTGGAATAATATCGTCTCTGCACTGAAAGATGTCGGCCATCAACTGCAAGTCCTCGACACTCCGAGCGAAGATACCAATCGTGTCAAGGATCCCGGAGACCAGTTTGACGCCTTCCAAGGATACTGCGCCCCAGGTTGGCTTCATCCCGTAGACGCCGCAAAAGGCTGCTGGCCTAACGATGCTGCCTGCGGTTTGAGTGCCCAACGCGATTGGAATGTGGAAATCCGCCACAGCGGCTGCTGACCCTGAAGACGATCCCCCAGGCGTTCGCGTGAGATCATGAGGATTTCTCGTGGCTGGTCCGTCGTGAATGGCAGCAAACTGGGCGGTCGCCGTCTTTCCTGAGGTTTAGGTCAGACAGAGCACAGGGACCACAATATTCGATAAAGCCAGTAGCAAAATAGTATACCAAATATGAGAGCCCCGGCCTTTCTCAGAATCGTAACCACAGCCGCATCCAAGCGCGTTTCGGATCCCTCATGTATTGGAGAGTTGTGCTTTGTGGGCATATCTGAGCCAACATCAGCTGCAAGATTTACACGCCAGCTTGGTCTCAAGATCACCAATGGTGTAGATGACATCCTTGACACCTATGGGGATCCCATGCAATAGCCCTCGAAGATGTGGCGGAACTTGGTCAAGTTGCTGAGCTTGTGAAATGATCAAGGCTGGATCAACATAGGCCCAAGCCTTGACAAGTGGCTCCCGAGCCTCAATGCGCGAGAGCAAAGAACGAACATAGGCTTCGACTGTTAAATCACCCAATCTTAAATGGTTCGTGACTTCTGACGCTGTCAGTCGATATAGCTCAGATTCCCTAGGTAGCATCTTGATTGTCGCAAAGAATCATCCGCCGAATGAAGATGACCACCTGTTAACGGTATCAGTGGTACCTGCCTTCTGAAAGGCTGGTGTGGAGAAATGATCGATCTCGCCTGCGGACTTGAGCTGTTCGATATAGCAAGGGCCTGTAGGGGCACGAGGCATCGATCGAGAAGCCTGGAACAGAGAATGTAAAATTTATATATTTTCATAGTGCGGACGGGAGAGATGGAGGTATCAGTTGTTGGAGAAAGACCTCAAAAATCAACTTGTGACAAGGAGAGAGGGGATCGTGAGGGGTGAGCTGCTATGGACATCCATTTCTGTTCATTTTAGTTGGGCAGGTACGCCGTTAAGAGCCGCCTCAGGCTATTTGCCATATGGTTAGTTTGGGAACTAGATTGACGCCTCTTCGCCGCGGCAAGGTACCGACCTTACAATAGTGGAGAAGACTACCTCGTTACAAACTCAAAGCACCGCCAGCCGGGCTTCTCACTCTACGGCATGCAAATCAGCTGCATTTGCAACAGGGGCGGCCACAACAGGTCATTCTTGACCTTGGACAATTGGACTGGGAGTCACACCGCTTTGTAAGCAAGAAGACGCCGCGTGCCAAGAACAGCGGAGACTCGAAGTGTGTGGTAGTGGTACGTCGATTCTCTCGTGCTCAGTGGATAGGAAAGGTGCAGCTGTACTCCAAGCAGAGAAACAGAGCGCAAGGTTTGCGTAAAGCGTTTTGCCGGTATATCATAGACGTATCTGTCCGACAGCGCTAGGTCCATTCCCATTCCCGACAAGCGAGTCGAAAAAGGGGAACCGCAGCCTTGCAAGGCTGGAGTGCCGAATTGGGCTCCACAAAGGTCTTCGGGGCGCTCGTTCCACCAAAATCTTTGTCAGGTATGGACACAAGCTTGGGGAAGGTCAACCGTACAGTGTTTCTGTTTCTGCTGAGCGTACCGGACTGAAATGAAAAGTGGCCCTTCCGGTAGATGCTCTCGATGATCAGGCGTAGCTCTCTTAGCCACTTTACGGTAGAAGATATTCTGGTTTCAACATGAATAGAGCTTTCCGAGGGCACGGGTCGCTCTCTAGCGCGACTCTCTGCATCCTGGAGCCCCAGATCGAGCTGGCAGACGCAGTTTTCCAGGTCAGGCCGCCAGTAATCACGGCTTCCTGCTGCGGTCCGAACTGAAATAGGCAGGCAGTGCTGGTTCTTGCATACTGCTGGGCGTGAGACTGACTGAATGGACACTTACATAATTCTGTTCTCCCCCCGGTAGACCTCATGTACACTCACTCATCGAAACAGTATTCACGCTGTCTTCTGATACTGCTATCACCATGGCTT
This sequence comes from Cladophialophora chaetospira, assembly GCA_030247875.1. NCBI lineage: Eukaryota > Fungi > Ascomycota > Eurotiomycetes > Chaetothyriales > Herpotrichiellaceae > Cladophialophora > Cladophialophora chaetospira. The sequence continues at coordinate 1,800,796 of JAPDRK010000003.1, forward strand.
CAGTTGACACAGTCCCGCAATCGCTTCTCTACGCACTCGCTTCGGAAATCAGCATTGCAGCCCGAGATCTGACACTGTTCATCCGCGACACCAACGCTGCTGCTTTGCAAGATAATCAAGCTGGAAGCCATGACATTCCAAGCAATGCGCACGCAGACATCAGTCGCACGAAAGCGGCATTGATTGAGAAGACCATGGCTGTGCAACAACTCATCATGTCTGCGACAGACGTACAGCAGCAAATGACTTTGCAGACCCAGCAGATGGCGGCGGTGCGGTGGATCTGTCGCTTCAAAGTGGCAGATTATGTCCCAGGGGCGGGTTCGATGTCCTACAACGACCTGGCTATCGCGGCGAGTGTTCCAGAGGACCAACTCACCAGGATCTGTCGTATGGCGATGACGGCGGGATTCTTCAGAGAGCCGGTCTCTGGTGAGATCGGGCATACACATACTTCGGTTGACCTGAAGTCCTCTTGCGCAGTACACGACACCTTCAAGTTCATGACTGAAACAGGCCACTCCGTTGTTAGCAAGCTGCCCGAGATGACAGAAGCGACCGTCAAAGCGAACCAGGAAGGCAAAGCTGACAAATCCATTACCGCATTCAACATTGCCATGAACACCTCGATGCCTTTTTTCAAATACATCATGTCGAATCCCGAGTTGGCGAAGCAGCAAGCCGCCCATATGAGAAGTGTAGGTGCTGCGGAGGAATCGCATGTCCGGCACGTCCTTGGTGGGTATGATTGGGGATCGCTTCGATCGGGGGCGAAAGTCATAGATGTGGGTGGTTCAACAGGCCACTGCTGCGTAGCGTTGGCGAAAGAGTTTCCGTCGTTGAGATTTGTGGTGCAGGATCTACCGCCTGTTCTTTCTCAGGCCAAGATCCCAGATGACTTGAAGGATCGAGTTGAACTGCAAGCTCATGATTTCATGACGCCTCAGCCAGCAGCTTCTAAAGGTGCCGAGGTATTCTTCATCCGCCAGTGTTTGCAGAATTGGTCGCATACGGATGCGACACGAATCTTGCAGAATATCCTCCCTGCTATGGACAAAGACAAGTCGAGGATTGTGATCATGAGTGCGATCTTGGCCGATGCAAGTGATCCATCAATTGGGCAAAGAGAGAAGGGTATAAGCCGAATGCGAGACCTTTTCATGATGATGGCGATGGGTGGCCAGGAGAGAGATTCTCAGCAGTGGGAGGCCTTAGTAAAGGATGCGGATGCGCAGCTGGAGATTTCCTCTGTGAACAAACCAAGAGGAAGTGTTTTGAGTGTGATTGAGGTGAAATTCAAGCCTGATTCCTGGGCACCGGTCTGATGACTGGCGTTATGATAGTCCAGAGCAGGTGGTAATAGCGTGGTGGAAAGCTACAAGGGCGGGGCGAAAGACTCTTTCGGTGAAGCCGGTGGACTGGCTCCTCCCTTTGTACCCGCGCATGGACTGCATAGTGGATTGCTTGCTTCTTTGGGTCCGCCTGTGATATGCGATGCCTTCAGTTTCGCAATGCAGTAAGATACCTCGGGGAATGTTCGTAGAAGCGCATCTGATACGGGGTTTCTGGATCGGATGTCAGTCTCACATCTGCTCAAAAGGGACCTCCGAGCGGGACATTGGTCTTACCTGCCGAGGCTAGAATCATCGGTGTGAACATTGTGTAGGACGATCCGTTACTGCTAGGGTGAGGACTTGGAGCATTTCTCTTAGGAGGCTGCAATGGTATCCCTGTCCCTTAACTGTGTGTACGATGGCCACGCATGGGTCTCTCGTAGCTGCTCGTCCGACAACTTTCAAGTAAGAAGGTCCTCGAAGTCCTCAGCGTTCAACCGTTGTTGAAATTTGTTAAGAGTGGGCTGCCTTCCTCGACCCTCTTGGTCGAGTAGGGAGATGGCTTCGTAGAGAGGGTCCATTCCACCGGGCAGCGAATGAGGTCGAAGTGAGGGTAGGACATTGGGAACAACACAAAATGACTGCACACCAGGAAGTGTATTGACGCATTCTAATCTGCAACACATCAAAACGCTCTGCGACGCCGTAGACATACTCGCATCGCTACGGTTCCACAACTTCATACTATGTGCGAGGCCCGACCAGTGCTTCAACATCGTGAGCGTCCCGCCCGGGGACTCACTCGTGTATATCATGGGCATTTGCCTGTGCTCGGAAGAGAAGAATGTAGAGCGAACAGCAGCCGATGTAAGCTAACGCGGGAAGCAAGAACCGAGATGATGGTGTCAAGACAACAAAAGAAAGGGTAGCATGAAAGGTATTGCTGGAGATTAAATGGGAGTACAAAGGCAGTAGGATAGAGAATGAAGAGAACGCTGTGAGGAAGAAGATTGGAGTGTGCGGGTGGTGCTTTCCTTCTCAATCGGAAGCTCGCCGGGGGAAAGAGTGATGAAGATTGTGCTCGAAGAAGGCAACAGCAACCAGTGCAAGTACAGACAATTGTTATCATCGTACCTGCCCGATACAGACCAGGAAGACATCAATTTCATTACAGAGTTTCGTGGTGGTGGACCTCACGGCCCCCGATACAACGAGGACTGTTCAAGCTCGCATTAAAGCAGGAAGGAAACGACAGTCTCAAATGCCATTGCAAAAGTTCCCGATGGTGCAGGCGGGACGCTCTTCGTAGATGTGATTGTAGCGTTGGACAACACAATCACCTTGTGCATCAGGGGTCGTTTGCGCAAAGACGTAACTTGGGTCGGCCAGGACAAACCGTAGGCTGCGCGGACACAAAGCAAGCTAACAGGCCTTGGCGCACAACTTGATGCAGGCTAGCTCCTAGACCACAACAACGCAATTCGCGTTGTTGTGAACAAATTCTTCTTCGTCCACAACGACATCCAACAGCAACAGCAACATGGCTCCTCGTCGTGGTCGCTCCTCTTCTTCTTGTGAAGGTAGGTTGAGTGCACCAATCGGCGATTTATTTTTTTCGGCCCGATCCCTAGCGTAGAGTTCTTCCGGCCGGCGGGAGAGATAATCCGAACAGCGATGGCCGTCCCCTCAATCGAGCATGAACATGAACTGACCTTTCTTTCACTTCAGACTCACGACAAGAACAATCACCACCAACTCCTAGCCTGCGCTCTCTACTTCTTTCGGATAACCCAGTCTCTGAGGCTCGTCGCCGCGCTGACTCTGCCCCTGTCAATTCCCACCGCCGCCGACGCTCCTCTGCCCGCCGCGGACGAGGCAATTCCGAGAATGAGAGCCCGCGCTTGCAACGCCCTGATCCCCTCAACCCTCGAGACGTGAACAGTATTGTCAACCACGCCCGTTACGCGTGGCGTCTTTCGGAGAGCGCAGAACTCGAAACTCTCGAAACCTATCGCCGTGAAGTCCTAACTCCCGCTGTTCAGAACCTGCCCACATCCATCGAAGACACCTCTAGAGTCTCTACACCAATCATGGCTTCATCAAGCGCCTTTCCCGCTCTCGACACCTCTGTTTCCGCCGCAGGCAACCGTTCCGCGGGTGTCTCTCCCACTGGACCTTCCTCCATGAATGGCAGCAACGGTATCAACGGTCCTTCTGCGGCTACAGCTGCTGCGTACATGCCACCCCTTCCAGTCGGCCACCAGCAAGACCTGAACCACCTCTTCAACCAGATTCAAGAGCTAGGAACACTACTCAGAAGCAACCGCGACAAGGTCAATAGCATTACCAAGGACGCCGAGGAAGTTGCCAAACGTGCCAATGGAGCGCTCACCAACGGAGAAGACGCAGGTACCGCAGAGAACGACAGTAAGTTTTACGTTAGCTCTTCTTCACATCCTACGAGCATCCTCAACTGACCGCACCCACCACAGAAGCCCGCATCCGCGAACTCGAACTCGAACTCTCCAAGCAGAAGCACCTCGTCGAACTGTACAAGCACGAACAGAAGGAAAACACCGGTCTGATCGCCCTGTACGAAGAAGCAATGGGAACAGCAGTCGAGCAAATCCGGAACTACTGTGGTGACATTGAGGGCCGCTTCCTACGCCAACGCAAGCACTACAACGACCTGTTGCAGGCAGAGAAGGACGAACACTTGGCGAGTCGCTTGGATCGGGACCACTGGCACGCGCAAACAGTCAAGGTGTGTGAGATGATTCGAACCGCGCACAGACTGAGGAGTGAGGAGTGGAACGAGGAGTACGCGATCGTGGCTGCTTTGCAGGGCGAGGTGAGAATCTTGAGACGCGTGTTTGACATGGAGCCGCAGGCACCAGAGGAGGAGACCGGCTGGCCCTACCTGAAGGATCTGCCTTTGCCTGAATAGGCATTGTGGCACGTTGGTTTACGAGTGAGCACCGGCGTTAACGGGGTGGTGGACTGCGTTGCATAGCGATGGCGCACCGGAGCCAATAAGCATAGTTAGCATTGGCGGCATCAAGCATTGATGCACAATGGCGTCCAAGAGACGGCCAGAATCAATCAATGTGATTCAAAACATACAGCGTCCTCCGATTTCATCGTGACCTCATTGCAATCCGTTTCGTCCCGTCAACGACATCCTTTCTCGACATCCATGTACCCGCATGCACAGGGAGTCCTTCCCTCCAAGTGCAATACTACCCTCTAACCTACATCTAACACCGCGTCGCAACGGTTCCCGATGTCCCCCTCAATGCCTCGGGCGGCAGCGCCGGCAACGGCGCATTGGGAGGCGGTCCAGACGGCGGACACCTCAGTCGCAACGAGGGCAAGCTCTTCTGACGAACGATTTGTTGTCTGGCAGGCGTCTTTGCCAACTTAAGTGGCGTAGGGGGCTTTACATCACAATCTTGCGATGGGACTGACGACGGCGACTGCATTGACTGTGGCTTTGGAGCAGCGGTGTTCGTGTCCAGTGGAAGGAGTGCATGCCTTTTGGAGCTGCTTCGTAATGGCGGGGTCGAGATCATGGGTGCCTGTGTACACGTTTTCGTGGTGGGCAGCAGTGGTGACGGTAGGCTTCTGGAGTTCGATGAGACCTGTTCTATCGTCGTAGCTGGTGTGGGAGCGGCTGCTAGAGGCGGGCTCCCAGGCGAAGATTTTGCTCTTTCCGATGAGATGGTCGTTGCAGAAGCCGGAAGAGAGGACGTACCTCCCGAAGCCACATGCGCCTGATCGTAAGAAGGAGTTCGAGGGAACAGACTGTAGGAGCCGATTTGCTGATTGCCGGTCTCTGAAACGTTCGAATAGCTCCTGGACCTGATGCTCACCGGCCGCTGTGCTAGTGAAGTGGGTGTACGCGGTTCAGCGGCCGTGCCGCGTGAGTCGCAGCGATAGCGTGCTGAAGTCTTCCTTATGTGCCCCGGTTCTGGCAGTGGGGCGATCGTGGAGATGCGTCTACCTTTCTCGTCAAGCAAGGGACATAGCTGCGGTGGTGAAGGTAGCGGCTTCTGGGTGTAGAAGGCCTCATGTCCACGGCTTGCATGAGCAAGCGCATCCAGGGATGTGGTCCGGGTTGGTGAGGGTCTTAGAGCCTTCGGCGTTCCCATGTATAGACTTGGCTCTATGGTGTCATGTTGATCTGAAGTACAGACGGGGGATATCGGGCTTCTAAGTCCGGTAATTTCGCAGCTGTCCGAACCGGAGAAAGACGTATTAGGTGTTTGTGGGTAGCTTGCATGACTGGAGAAACTGGTATGGGTGGTGGATATGGAGTAGTTGTCCGAGCCAGAGCGTTCTCGGAGCCGATCAAAGCTGTTCAGGTGGTGCACTGAGGAGTCTGCGGTGGAGCTGGACCCCTTCCGTGAAAAGCTCCGCGTTGAAAAGGCCGGAAGGAGGGTGGCTGAGATATTGTGATGATCTGGCAGCTCTTCCAGAGGCGGTTCTGCGGAAGCGTGGAACAGGTTCGGAAGACTTTTCTGAGCCCTCACTAGCTTCCGCTGCGAGATCCGAAGAGTCCGAGTTGGCCAGCCCGTGTGGTCGTTAAGGTGTTGAAGAGGAGAAGCTGTCGGCACTTCAACTCCATCCGTAGGGCCAGTGGGCTGAGTTCGAGCACGAAAGACATCAATAGCGTCCACCTTCTGCTGCCTCGTGAAGGTCTCTGACCTCGTGCGACTGAAGAAAGCCTTCAACCGAGATTTGGCACTTCGTTCAGAAGGCCACCAGCCAGAAACCTCCTCGTGCTCCATGGGCGATATAGTCTGTTCAGCAGTCATCAAAGACGAGATGCGACGAATGAATTGAAAAGTGATAGGACCACCGAGATCCAACACTCTGTGTATAGAAGTGTACCGAGCTCTCGCCTTGTTGCTGAAGCTGACCCACTGGGTAATGACCTTTGACGCCTAGCGTGACCGTTGACCGTATCTACCTTGATCTGCGTTCGAGTATATGACAGGACGAATTGACAATGTCGAGCTCCGCGGTTGAGTCGCGACGATCTGTCACTCCGTACAGCGCCCCGTCGGTGTTCTCGGCGATGGATCTCTGTTTGAATCGCGTGAGAGTTGATAATGCTGCCGTCTGGTCTTCTCGTGGCAGATCTGGAGTTCTTGATCAAGATATGGGAGTCAGCCGTAACGGTGCGAGGGGCGACTAGGGGTAAGTGGGATTGGGAATGGCCATCAGCGGTGGGGAAATAGCAAAAACATGGGTTTGTTTTCATTGACAGGTATGCGATACGACAGGACCGTGCTGCACAACATAAAGCACGAGCGATCTGGGCAACCAATGGCATGTGTAGTAGCACCTTTGCTGCGTGAGGTGGACAGCGACTGTCAGACTGTAAGGAGACAACCCTTCTCACTTAGGATATGATGCTCCGTGTGTGTGAGCTGAAAGGCTCAAAACGAAGATCTGCGGAGGCCAGCACAGCCGGGTTTACCTGTGGCAGACCATCCCTCCGTCATGGCGGCGAGGGGCGGTGCTGGCAGCAGAAGCAGAAGTATGTCTCATGGCGAAGTCAAGCGGCAGCGTGAAATCTGGCATCAGGAAGAAGCTGCCGGATACGCCAGAGACTGTGGCCCTGACAGAGCTGAACTCTCTCGGGTGTAAAACCGTGGAAGGACAGGAGACAAGACAGGAGGTATGTGAGGGTGTGTTGGAAGTTTTGAGACAAAGTGACACCTGGAATGGCCATGTACGACGTAATAGAGACACAGCCTCCAAAGGTCGATCTGTGGTTTCTCTTGAGTGTGCAACAAGAGCTTCTTGAAGGGTGAAGCAGGGACCTTGTTTGCTGCAAAGAAGACGTAAGGGGATGGTGCAACATAGTCGATGATGGAGGTGGTTCAACCTGTTGGATCGCGTGTCCAGTCAAGGGAGGCGCTGAGTCCTGAGCCGGCAAGGGGCGGCACCCTTCAACGGGACCAAGGACGCCAAAGGCTCTTGTAGCAACGTGGTAAGCAAAGTGTTTGTAACACGCAGCCCAACCACAAGTAATGATGACTGGTCGGAATGATAGGGAAGGATGGACGAATGAGTGGCTGATCAAATGAGTCTGAAGGAAAGCTGCAGGTTGCGATCATGATTAACAAGATCGTACTTCGCCGTACGCAGGGCCTTGGCAAGTACGGTGAGACTTAGTAGCAGCCGCGATGCTCTCGGCGCGCATATCTGCTGCTTCAGCTTCGGCGCCTCTTCTTTCTTCGTGGTCAGAACGACTGACCCGCAACAACCTCGACACATCTGCCAGCTTCGACTGCTGCCAAGTGACTTCAGAATTCTGGTATAGTATCACATCTGCGTTTGACGGTCACCGACTGGGGACGCACCTCAAGCGACAAGTTGCTTGTTCTAGCTCTATGTTACACTGGCGTTTGAATGCAGTTAACTGAGATCTGCTAAACCGTCCAATTCATAATGTACTTGGAGAAGCAGCCTCTCATATCGAAATCTCACGATGTTATCTTCTCGTGTTTCAGGCAGCAGATATCCCATTAGAAGTTGGGCTAATGCGTCAATCGTGCCCACACTTAGATGTTTTACCACATTGGCCATCTCCACGATCGACCATGTCTTTGGATGAAGACGAAGCTGAGGTTGTTCTTGTTGAGTCATGAGCACAGACCAGGCTTTCTCGAAAGAACCTTCCTCGTCAAGGTGATGCTCGACGAGCCGCTTCTGAGCTTGCAGTAGCTCAATTCTTCTGGCTCGGGCTTCTTGGTGAGCACAGTTCGTTCCTCCAAGGAGGATACCGAAGATGAAAAGTAAGATTACTGTCAGCGTGGTCGACTTGCGCAGCCTGCTGACCGGGGATTTCTGTTGCTTGAGCGTGCGCCTCATCACGTTCAGCCGAAGCAATGTTCTTCGCAAGGACGAAAATGCTGACTCTTCGAGGATGCCTGATATGGAATCTGGCGAGGACACGTGCCTTTCGATGTTCGACAGGGTATCGAATAACCTCGTCAGACAATAATAGCTGTCGACTGCGGTTTGCGGTGATCGAGGATTGCCGGTGGTCGGCTCCATCATTCGAGTGTCGATCTGCGAATATCCTGGCATCGTACTTATGCACCAAGCCAGAAGCCACAGAGTCTCCGGTGATAAGTTACGTAGGCCACCCCGACAGGTTATCGATCGTTGGAGGCCGCAGAGGTGAGTTTGAATGTTGTTTGTCATTGTTTTGGGGATTGTCTGGTTCTCGCTCTCGAACATTGTCGTCAACGTCACTTCGTATGACCACATGCTGAGCACTGCTAGGATGGTGTCGTCAGACACAGCATCTGGCTGTTGAAGTTGCTCCTGAAGCAAGCGTATACCATCGACAATCAGGCCAAGGGTGTCTAAACTTGGTGTTTGGTGTCCGCATTCGATGTCATGGCTGAGACTTGAAATGGCTAGAAGTATCTGCGAGGATGCTGGCTGCGTCATGATATGATTTGCCATTGCTGATGCAGGCGAGATGCTGTCCGTGGACTCCTTTGTCTCGTACAGTTGACTTATCACGCCACCGTGCACTAGGACGTGGTCAGTATGTTGTCGAGGCAAAGGTCAAGCACCATTGACTCACAGTTGTTGACGAGGTTCTGGGAAGAGTGCGAAACTTTCCTCGAGTTGTCTAGAAGTCTGCCAAAGTCGAAGACGGAACCTAAGGAACTGCATGTGTGCGGCGACTCGCCAGCTGTGCTTTCAGCCGTCCATTGCGATTGTTGGGGGGACGAGGGTCTGGAACTCCAGTCACTTGAGGAGTCCAACGGCACTGTAGCGTCTGCTATAGAGCCGGCCACTTGTGACGTGCTTTGTGCCATATCTTCTCGTCGCAACCATGGGAGGACACGACTTTTGGAACGCTCTGCCTGTTGCTTTTGACGTCGGGTGGAATCGCGCTTGCGCAGAAACTCCTTCATTACGTGCCTTGATTTGTCTGTGCCATGCTGGGCCCCAGAAACGAAAAGATATTTGGGAGTGTAGTCAGCCCCTGACGTATGGGTGAGAACGACACTCATTTCGTTCGAGGACCCAGATGATGTCCCTGGGATGAGTGAAGAAATTAAAAGCTAAAGAACAATCAATACCAAGTTTTGGGGGGACAGAAGACGCAGTCTGAATAGATTGGAATCAACGGAGCTATGAACAAAAGGACATGACAGGATCGAATCTCTGAAATGATCAATCGAAGCATCCCCGTCATCTTGCCCACCTTGCTCCTTCCTCCTTGTAGGGCGAGATGGGCTGCATGACCAGGGACGTGCCTGGGGCCGATGACTTCGCAACAAAGAGCACCTTCCAGGAGCGTGCACGTCTATTGGGCAGCAACTGTTATCCAAAACGGGCTCGCAGTTATGACCAGTCACAGCATTGTTCTAGCCGAGACCTCATCAAGTTTAGCTACTAGAGCTGAGGACGGAAGTGCTGCAAGAGCGCACAAGTGCTTACCAATAGTGCGGCATGTGAGAATCTGTACCCAATCAGAAGCTGATTAGCAAGGCCAACAAACAAGCTTAATGTCGCTTCGAGGTAACGGTAGTTTTGGGAAAGCAGAACGAGAAAACAGAACGGGCAAAGGGTTTCGGCAAATCGTTTGTGATTTGTCTGTCACGCCGTGCAAGCCGGGCATTCGTTGGTTGGCGAGAGTGCGCAGACTACACTGGGTATAGCGCTTCGACTGACGCGACCGGCATCATTCCGGCAGCACTCATTCCGCCAGGCATCATGGAGGTCGAGAACCTCTGTCCCATGTAACTTCCTCACTCGCATGGAAACGCTCACCAAGTTGCAGGAGTAGGCGAGGAATGGTATCAGCCCTGCGGAGCCTTCATCTACAAACTCAATGAATCATCTTTGCATTACCTCTCTCAGCCACACGTCCGATTGCCTCTTTGAGCATGGATGAACGGCGGCCTGAGTCGAGTCAGGACGCTCGAGGCGTAGTACATAATCCTGGCAGAGGTGGCATGTCCCCAGCTTCCAACGACGCAAGCGAAGAGGGCCAGTCCTCGAACAAATATCGAAGAATAGATCGGGAAGGCGCCAGAACAGCGCCATCATCCGACAATGCCAGCCGATTCTTGTTTGTCGACTCGTCCTCTACGGGCTCAAGACCACGGTCAGACCAGCGCGCCATCAATGCGCACATCCAGCAAACGGCGCACAGGAATCGGAAACATGCGGCTCAGAAGCATAAACCGACGGGAGCTGCCAATATAGGGCGGAATCGACGCGCCCCAGTCTTACAGCCTCGACCTGTTGAGCACCAGCGGGCGGCGGTGCGTCCAATTCCTTTGGAGCAACGGCGACCTCACGAAGAATCTTCGCCGTCAAGCCCCAGCTCAACCGCATCCTCGTCGACCATCAGCATTCGGTCAGAGAGCCGTACTCCCGAGCCCACAGCACCGGGCCCTCAGCGGTACTCTCCAGATGTTTACCGTGAGCAGTTGGACCGATTGCGACACTACACCAATGTTCGTCGGCCCGAGGTTGAGAATGCTCTGAACGCGCAGCGTAACGAGCAGCATGCGTCCAGCCAAATTGTTCGACGAACAACCGCAGACGACGAAACCAACTCCGTAAGGTCGATGCTCACGCAGATTCTACAGAGATTGGATGATGGTCATGCCGGCCATTCCATTCAACGTCCTCCGAACTTGTCGCTCAGGAACACGGCTCTGGATCCTTTCAATATCAGCTCTGTACACATTACTCCGAGCATGAACACCGCTTTGCGTCATTGTGAGTAGAATCCTTCCGTACACCCTGCTCTCAGATTCTGGATTCTTCACAAAAGAGGCAGAAGCCGACTCTGATTAAGGAGCTGTTGTGCTTCCACCACTTTCCAATTCGGAGGCCGCGCGCATCCTCAAAACCTTTCCGAGAGGAACCAAGCTCTCAGCTCGCGTTAGCCAGCGTTTGCTCCTGAGCCATACGCAGGATTAAATTGCTCATTTCAGACGGCACCTAGACTTGCAGAAAGGCTGATTTTCTGGATAGTTTCCGATGTCATGATACCCGGTGTATTTCCAACCAAACACCAAGCCGACATCCAGACTCGATGGGCGTTCCAGAGTGCCGCTCAAGAGCCTTTGGTGCTGTACTCGCTTCTGGCACTCTCCTCCGCAGAACGAAGTGCTCGTTTAGGGGAGTTGAGGGGCGGCTCGATTGAGACGACGTTCACAGAAGCCGACCTCGAAAACCGCGCGGTTCCGGATTTCGTTTCTTACAAACTGAATGCGGTGAAAATTGCGAATGAGACGATGAAATCCATGGAAACGGCTGCTCAGGCGTCGACGATTTTCGCGATGATGTGTTTGCTTTCCATCGAGGTATGTAGTGCTTTTACCACAGAGATGTATTCACAGGCCTAACGATTCTGCAAAGGTTATTACCGGAAACCAGAAGGAAATATTTGCGCATGTTTCGGGTCTCCAAAAATTGATTGCCTGGCGTGGCGGATACCACGGGATCCCTCCTCACGCGACTGAACTTATTCTGTCGTAAGTAATTGGACGATTTTCTGTGGACTCATCTTGTTTTCTGACCACCACGAGCAGGGCGTCCTACATGTGCGCTGCCTTGACGCGGTCCTTGCCTGCAGCTCCTCCTACCTCCATTTTGCCTTCCCTGCCTCCGAGCTTGGTCGAAGAAATCCGGCAGAACGTCAGTGACGATCTCAAGAAGATGGGCATAGGCCTCACGGCTTCAGATGCCGACACCATCCTCGATTGGCGGATAGCGCAGGCTTACCGAGACATGCGAGATGTCGTGCAGTACCGAGAGTATTACCATGAGACGCAGGTGTTGCCCGTGCAAGAGGAGAATGATTACATAAACGCGAAAAGCTACCAGTTTCGCTATGCTGTGTTGTCTGCACCGTTTGAGCCGCGAGCGCCAGCTAGCGACAAAGAAGAAGGATGTCGACTTGCGTTGCTCATATTCTGGTTCAGCAACTATCAAGTCACGGCACCTGACTCTGCGCTGAACCGGACTTTGACCGCTCAGCTGAAGACAGCCCTGCAAGGCTCGGATCTCAAGGGCCTTTGGGGACCTTATTACGAATTGCTGACATGGGTCCTGATGCTGGGCGCCTTCATTTCCGCAGGACAACGAGAGCGTCCATGGTTCGTAATGAACCTGGCAAAGGTGTCCAAGGTGCTCAATTTACATGAATGGGCCGAAGTGCGCGCTTTGCTCTTGAAGTTTTACTATCTGGACCGCATCTACGCGAAGGGCATGCAAGACATTTGGGAGGAAGCATCACTGCTGGCAGAAAGCTTGGATTAAAAAGGGTTACGATTCACGATTCCCTGGATGATAACGACGTTTCCACGGCCGACAATCTCTGGTAGCGTTCTGTCCCTGAGCGTTCACGTTTCAATGAGCAACAAAATGAGCATTTCATAGCATTGGGTTGAGCGTGGGTTGGTTCTACCTCATGACTGCGAGCAATCTGAGGAGGATCAATATCCCGCATAGACTGGAATGTTGATACCTGGACCTTTTGCCAAACCCATTTTCTGGCCCCCAAATCTGTCTCCATCTTTCCTCAAAAAAAGATCAATTCTATGGCGCGCAGCAAGATGAGAACAGGGAATTGAGACGGGAAGTTTCACTGGGACTGTCACAGTCGGAACCCCCGACCTCGTGTCATGGTCCTAAATTGTCCGTCAGCCGCAGACTAACATGACCAGACTGGCCAGGCAAACCCTACACCAAGCACTGTGTCTATTCGGCCCCATCCAGCCATCTCATCTGGGGACTTCTAGCTCCCGCAACCCTCGGTTCAGTGAACCCGAGATATAAGTCTCCCTGAATTCCGCCGTTTCACTGCCCCGATTTTGACCAACCAGAGAGCTAAGCTATACCAAAATATCACGTGGATCACTCTACGCACATCCTATCACTTCTTGAAAGAGAATGTTTTGCGTTTTAGGAAAGAGACTTGACCTCATTCAGGAGTCAGCTTACAAGCCTTTGGGCCAAAGCCAAAAGCTAGAGCTTGGGTACCCGCTAGTCGCGTTGTCTTTGCTCAAGGCCTCTCCTAAAAGCCCTCGCAGACACACTGCCACAATCCATGGGGCTGGTGCAGACCTATAATTCTCGCTTTCGACGTGGATATGCTCTGACGCATGAGAGATGATGACCATTGCGATTTCCAGAGCACACATCAAGATACGCACGAGTTCACCAGTCTGCGCATTGGGGACGTCTTTCCTGTGAGCAATCTCTATGATCGGGCCGAACGTGGTCCGACTGGAATGTGGAAGGCTCAGCAGAGGGAAGAATAGCACAAGCGAATAATGATTGATCCGGGCCAAGCAGACAGCATTGGATCTCAAGATACGCAGAAACCAATCAGCTTCTCAGTACTAAGTTGCTCATAGTGGGACTCCGTATTGTTGATGGTCAAAGCATCACGAAGCTGGTCGTGCCTTGCGAGCCTCGTTTCTGCGTACATTCAGGGTCCTTCCATGACAAGTCAACCCGTCACTCAAAGGGCCAAAGGCGGGCAGGATAGCTAATGCAAGGCCACGCATAGGGGCCTCTCGGAGAGGGGCCCCCAAGGTCAAACCGGGTACCGCACTTGCAACTGGAGCTCGACAAGGGTTCATGGGCCCCGAATCAAGTTGCTGCCAACAAGAGCTTCAGGATCAGACACAAGAGATGTGACGAGACAGGGCCGACGTGTTCTCAATGTCGTCGCAACTCTCGCCGTTGCGAGTTAAGTCTGGATACTCCAGCCTAACGCATGCTGAAGCATGCCATTTCGACGGTGTAAGCCTGGAACCCAGTATCTGCCATGCCGTTCTTGCCATTGCCGTGTTGAGCAGATACCACTACTTTCCTGTGCAAGGCTGGTTTGACTCAGGACGCACCGCCTCGGCCATGAGATTCCCCATACTACACTGTACGATTGCCATTCGAGTCCTGAATGGACGTCTTGGAGAATCGATCGGAAGCGCTGAACTCGATGTTTTGGTTAGTATTCTGGTCATCCACGTTGAAGCTTTCGTGGCATTCCAGGAAGGCGGAGATCTTGGATCTGGTTTCCGTCCACCTCGAAGGCAGGCTTGCTATTGCGCACAGCCTCGAGTCGCAGTTCTATGACATTGAACATCTCGAAACTCCCTTGGCTCATGGTGAGTGTTGCAGTGGAACGGACGGGCGTCAACTTGGCGGTTGCAGATGCCGATTTGAAACTCGGCTTAGGCAAGTTTGGCGGAAGGAGCACCCGTCGTCTGACAGAAAGTGCAGCCACCAGGCGCAGCCCTGCCGTGACAAGTCAGACCAATTCGTTTCTTCTCCTAAAACCTCGTACTCCATTGATAAGGCGAGTCTCCTCCCCCGACTTGAATAGCATGAGTATCCACGACATTTGCACCGCAATATTCAGTATCAAAGGTCGAACTCGATAGGATCTCACATCCTTGCTTTGCATCCAAGCATGATTTATTGTAGGCGCCAATGCTGTGTTTGAAGTCCTCACTCAAAGCTGTTCGCTAAGGCCTTCATCACTCAGCCAGCAATCATGGCGGACTACATGCCGGAAATTATCCCACTGCCATCATCTTACAAAGTGCCCAAACATCATGACGGCAGCTGGGTAGAATTGCCTGATATCGCCGATTCGACTCACGACGACACGCCGGAGGTCTTCCGCATGCCCAAGTGCAACAACGTGAACGTTCACGAAATCTCGGTCGATGAGCTTCAACACCACTATGACTACGGTGCATTTTCAGCCTACGAATACGTCAAACTCTGCCTTGACAGGATCCAGAAGGTGCTTTGCCATTCATCTCGTGTCGGTGCTTCTTGAGTCACTGACAGCAAGAGATCAATCCGTATCTCGAATGCGTCATCGAGACGAACCCCGATGCGCTTGAGCACGCCCTTCAGTTGGACCAGGAACGGAAACAAGGCAAGATCAGAGGCGCGCTCCATGGTATTCCTGTTCTTGTCAAGGACGTAAGTTCATCTTCCTTCTCAGCATCGGGCTCACTGACCGTTTCACTTTGGTCAGAACATGGCTACGACAGATAAGATGCAGACAACGGCCGGCTCGTGGGCATTGCTCGGTTGCATTGTTCCCAAAGACGCACACATCGTCCACCTCCTGCGAAACAGCGGTGCCATCATCATTGGCAAGACGAACTTAGATGAATGGGCAGGAATGAGAGGGAGTAAATACGCTTTGGGATACTCAGCACGCGGCGGACAGTGTCGAAATCCCTACATGTTGAACCGCTCTCCGAGTAAGTAGCCCTGTAGTGGCCCTGATTAACGCGATCTCTTTGACTCACACGTGCTGCAGACGGCAGTAGTTCGGGCAGCGCAGTCAGCGTGTCGGCCAACATCGTGCCCCTCGCCTTCGGCACCGAGACAGATTGCTCTGTCATCAGCCCTGGCATGGTGTCCGGAGTTGCTGCCCTCAAGCCAACCGTAGGTCTCACGTCACGGGGAGGGGTCATTCCTATCTCAGAGACACAAGACTCCGTTGGACACTATGGTCGTTGCGTTGCAGATGTCGCTCGAGCCCTGGACGTCATCGCTGGGCCTGACCCTGATGACGACTTCAGTACTCAACCTGGAAGACGCCAACCAAAAGACTACTACTCAGCTCTCACAGATCGCCATGCGCTCAAGGGTGCCAAATTTGGACTACCAATGAGATGTTTCTGGGATGTCGCCCCATACCCACAACGACTTATTGCAGAAGAAGTGCTACAGCTTCTCAAACATGCAGGCGCCGAGATTGTCCTCGTTGATATGCCCTGTGCCGAAGAGAGATTGGGCAAGGACGGTAATTGGGATTGGTAAAGAGAGCACACGTACCCCTTTCTTCGCCAAGCTATACAACTCTAATCGCCTGGTACAGGGAACGGTATGGCGAGGATCATCCTGAAATCTCCGAGATCACCGTCAGTAAGGTTCAGACCTACTACCTGATGAAGTCCTACCTCAGCAAGCTTAAAAATACACCTATGAAGTCTCTGGAAGATATCGTCCGTTTTAACGATGTAAGTGTGCCCCAAGCCTCAAAGCTATCCAGCAGCTTCTCTAAAGGTGGATCTTAATGATGTGGTTCCTGGCTACTGACGAAGACGTAGGAAAACCGTGGTTCTGAAGGCGGCCATGCCGGTGACCTCCCCATGTTTCCTGACGGTCAAATCCTCTTCCGCAAATGCGTCGAGACAAAAGGCGTCAAGGACAAGACCTACAATGCCGCACTCAAGCATATCCAATCTCAGTGCCGCGAGAACGGTATTGACGCAGCTTTGAAAGGTTTTCGAAATACAGACGCGATTGAGAAGACCGAGTGGAAGATTCGGCGTGAGCACTTCTACAAATACACGGTAGAGTGGACAATACTTTGATCTCGACAAGGACTGCGAAATACTGACTTCCTCAATAGAGCCTGAAAAAAGAGAAACAGATCCCGTTCCTGGAGATGTGGAAAGCATTCAAGTGCAGCACGATTTCCAAACGGCATGTTTACAATCATTACGCTCAGCATTATGAACATGCTCCAGACCTGATCCAGGAGCTCAAGGAGTTCTACTCTGCATCCGGCTATATGTCCTCTCCTGGGTCTTACAAGAGAGGTGAACCTTTGGACGCGCTCTTGTTCTGTGACGTCAAAGCCGGGGGAATCCAGATTGCCGCCCAGGCAGGCTACCCAGTAATGAGTATCCCCATCGGTCTCGATCCAGACGGCATGCCTGTGCCATTGACACTGCAGCACACGGCATGGCAAGAAGACAAGCTCATCAAGTGGGCAAGTGCGATTGAAGATCTACTGAACCATGCCAACGAAGAGGAAGAGATCCCACCCACGCACAGGAAAAGCAGGTTCGGACGCGTCCCGCCAATGTATATAAATCATTTGAGCAAGAACATCCCGACGGATCTGGACTATCGCTGGCCCGGAAGGGATCGTGGTCTGCCTAAGGCGCCAGAACCTGTAGACGACAATCCGCCCCCAACACAGTACCGCCGGAGAGGGTCATAATGAGCTGTATGATGCTCTGTTAGCGAAGGGAGTATATCAGAGACGAAAAGGGAGACCAAAAGGAAAAGAACGGAAAGAGCATGAGCCAAGATTCAAACAGCAGTAGGAATACGCAGCATAGATAAGCCTGAAGGTGTGTAGCATGACTACAAGCAGATCTCACCGTGCTTCACGGCGTGGAGAGGCCCGTGAACCGAGCACTCAGCTCCCACAACTTCTCCTCGCCTTCCACATTATACGCATCCGGACCAACACCACTATCCATAGCGCTAGTGAGATCCATCACCGATGCTGCAATCTGGCAATCGGCGAGGTACTTCCCACCTCTACCCTCCCACACCTTCACGACAGCAGCCCACACCGTCGTAGTGGCATCTTGCTCCGCTGACCTCGTATTCAGCCCAATCTCGGGATCCGCCTTCCCAACCGCGGAATGGTTCGCCGGCGCATATCGCTGCAGCCCGGACCAGATCCCGCTTGGATGGAGGGACAAGGCGTGCACGCCACGAGGCCCGTAGACGCGGTCGATGTAATTCGCTGTCCAGATATTTGCGGTCTTGACGAACGGGTCGTAGTTGCCTGTCAGGTTGACGTCGTCGAAGTGGATGGAGCTGTATCGGTGGGACGAGGAGGAGACCTTCAAGATCCGCGAATTGAAGATGGCTGTGCTGTTGGCGATCAGTGCCGGGAGGAGCATCGCCATGAGAGCGAAGTGCGCGAGGTGGATGACTCCGAGTTGAAGCTCGAAGCCGTCTGTGGTCCTATCCTGTGGGCATCCCATTATGCCTGGTGATCATTTCGACGTTTAGTTATTCGATCTCGCCTGCTGGGCGCGAGCATGCTTTTGTGGTGTTCGTTCATACCGGCATTATTCACCAGCACGTTCAATCTCCCTGCACTCCCCCCCAGAAACTCCGCCGCCGCCTTCTTGACGCTCTGCAAAGACTCCAGGTCCATCATGATGACATCCAACTTCCCTTCTGACGTGTTCTGACTGCTGCTGTTCAGGAGCCGCTCTCTCACCTCCTGCGCCTTCGTTTCGCTTCGCGAGTGAAGTAAAGATTGGCGCCCGTGGCGTGCAAAGCACGGACAGTTTTGACGCCGATGCCGCTGGTCGCGCCGGTCACGAGGACGGTGTGCCCGGACCAGGCACTGTTGTCGAGGAGATCCTCGTCCGCTAGATTCTGCTTGGCCGTTGGGCGGGAGTCGCCTGGACTGATGGGAGTGGTGTGCTGGGAGAGGTACGGTGCGAAGGGGTCGGTTGCCATTTTCTGCCGAGTTGTAGGTTTTGGAGGACGGTGGTAGACCGTAGAGCTTGGGGAAGGGGGAGGTGTAAAGTGAAGGTTTAGATCACTCGGTTTGGACATGAGTCCTGCACTCCGGTCACTCGGGGAGCAGGTAGGGAGAGTTTGACATCTTCTTCGAGCTCGTGTTCTGGCGGGAGTGAAATCTTATACGCCAGCGGTCCTCTCTGACCTGGTGTCGTTGCATTCACATATCCGCATTTTCCGCACCAGATATTCAAGTTCAGATAGCATCAACCTACTTTCTGCGTTGTCAACACTTCGTCTGGTAGTGTCTGATGCTCATCATGTCCAGTGAGGGTAGGGCTTGTTGCAATCGGCTACGTGGAATTGGCGATGAGGCCTCAACAGCGGAGGTAGTGGTACCTCATCAACTTTGGAAGCCTCACTGCTTCTTGTTGCCGGATCACAGTCAAACATCGTTGGTGCTTTCTCGTTCGGGTGGGTGGAGCGGCTGGAAGGTGGCATGAGGCGATATCACCGAGGTAGACGTCTCGCATATGTTGGGACAGCACTCACGCAATATGAGGGATCTGCCAGGGCAAGATATGGACGAGCGGACCAGAGCGGACGACGTATGGACCTTGGATTCTCCATGCCGTGATATAACTCAGCCTCGTAGCCGTCGACAACCTTTCGTAAATAGAATGCAGGGACGATGACGAATGTCCGCTTGAGTCCGCTCGTGCATCGACGAATAGGAGACCTTCCCTCGCACCCGGACTGGGTAATGGAGCCGGCCCATTGCAGGTAAGTGGAGGCGGCAAGTTATTTGCTCCGATTTTCCCCAATTGCGTACAATGATATGTCGTCGGCTTTGTACATTCTTGCTTCGATCTGGTAAAAGCAGGGTTGAGCTAGCATTTGTAAAGCGGTTGCCGGGTACCAGATGCATGAGTTATAGCTAGACACTGCGATTCCGGCTTCGGCAATATCGAACGTACTCGGTCCAGGTGGGCCTTTTGCGCTCCACTACGCTCTTTCAAGGCCGGTCTTTCATCAAGCACATCCAGGAAGCCAGAGATACCGACGTGATCTCCACAGTCTCGACTAGATTGTGATAGTCTCAAGTAAAAGCGTGAAGCTTCGTCCGTCCGGGCTCGGCGGTCGAAGTATTAATTTTGTGTTCAGGCTGAATTAAAAGCTGTCTCCAGGTGAGTATATAACTCCACAGTTCCACGGTATGGATAGCACTGGCAACACTCACATCAACAACAGCATACCTTTCACGAAGTAAAATCAAGATGTCAAAACTCATCGTCGTGATCGGTGCAACGGGTACGCAGGGTGGCTCCGTGGTCGATACCTTCCTGGGAGAGACGGGCTGGAAAATCCGCGGCCTTACACGCAACGCAAACAGTGCTTCGGCACAGAATCTCAAAGACAAGGGCGTGCATGAGGTCGTGGCTGCGAACCTCGACGACGTCGATTCGCTCGTGGAAGCCTTCAAGGGAGCTCACACCGTCTTCAGCGTGACGGATTTCTGGGGCCTGTATAGTAATCCTTCGAACCATGAGAAGGCAGCCGCGGCAGGCAAAGCGGGGAACGTCTATGTTGCCGGTGTTGAGATCCAGCAGGGTAAGAACGTGTTCGACGCAGCGGCCAAGACGGACGGTCTCGAGAGATTGATCTTTTCCGGCTTGTCGAATGCTACGAAATGGTCAAAGGGAAAGTATCCCCACGTCTACCACTTCGACTCGAAGGCTCTTGCCGCGGAGTATGGTCAGAAGACGTATCCAGATCTTTGGAAGAAGACGAGCATCCTCCAGGTCGGGTTCTACCTGAACAACGTGTTGACCTCCCCATGGATGAAACCGCAAAAGGTGAGTGTGTCATGTCCTATGTGGTGAGCTGCGCTGAAGAGATGTCGACAGGATGAGAACGGCGTGTACGTTTTCTCGTTCAGCATCCCGGCCACAGTGAAGCTGCCTCTCATCGCCACAGAGGAGGATACCGGCCCTTTCACAAAGGCTCTGGTGGAGGCAGCGCCAGAAAAGAATCTGATCGCATACCGCGCATGGCAAACAATGGACGAATTTCTGGACATCATCCGTCAAGTCAAAGGAGTCAAGGCGGTAAATAAGCAGCTTCCGTCCGGCACTGAATGGGAGGCGGTCCCTGAAGAACTGCGGGAGGAGCTGTCGGAAAATGCGTCGTATTTCGAGGAGTTTGGATACGAAGGCAGGGACGATCCGTCGCTTGTGCATCCCAAAGATGTGAGTCCAGAATCGACGATTATGGCTCGGACGCTAACCGGAGTAGCTCGGTGTCGATGTGCAGTTGCCCTCCGTCGCAGATTGGGTCCAGAAGCAGGATTGGAGTTCGGTCTTCACATGAGCCTTTGTAGCTTGATAAGTGAGAACAGGTCCAACAACCAACGGAACTTGAGGTGGTTCAGTACGACAGCGCTGGAAGAGTGGCTCCACTTATCCTTGCTAATCAAATGAGTAACACGGGGAAGATCATCTCTCTATGCTCATGTTCTCAGAAGTCTCGAAGAGCTTCAAGTATTCGTCTAGCAGAGATCAGTCAGCAGCTTCCATCATCTCCATTGTGAAGACTTACCGCAAACTCTCCACTGCTTTGACAAACACTTCAAAGCATCAGAAATCGTATCGAAGGCGTATGTCATCTGCGGGCTGGGATCTTCACGGACAAACCAAGCGCATTCTCCGAGAGCCTGATACAAGCAATGGGCTAACATGGGTGCATGACCTGTCACGCCCAAAGCCCAATCTTGTTTGTAGCGATGTGCTATCTGTGCAACAGTGAGCGTGACCGATGCCAAGCCTTCCAGAGATATCTTTTGCATGTCCGTCTCTTGACCCAATTTATACGAGTCATAGCGTTCGTTACATGCGTAGATCTCGTACAAGATGATTCTGGCGCTGCAGACGAATGCTCTAGGAAGATCGCACGTCTTGACTTCTTCTGGGTTTGGCACGTAGGTAAATGATGTCTCCAGCGCCAGCAACGCTCGATGCAGTTGGAATGCTTCCGAGAGTCTGTCGGGGAAATCTAGGAGTTGATCACTTTTGTGTCGCAAGACTCGGCCGAGGATGTGTGCTGCTCGACACATGGTGGCAAAGTGAATGCCGGAGGCGACAAATGAGGTACTCGCAGTAAACAAAGCATCGTTCGACCCGACAAGACCCTGGTTCCAGTCGTTGTCGTTACAAGGCAGAAGCTCGCCTTGTAGAGGTTCAGAAGTGAAAAGAGGTACACCCGTGGTTCCGCAGTGCAGAAGCCTGGGCGTTATCAGTATAACGTTCTTACATCTGAAATCTATCTGACCAACTTACCGATCGAAAACCATCACCGCCCACCAAGTGCGACGCTCCTCTTCACACAATGTCCATGTATCGGGCTCTTTGAACATCTGAGTGGCATGATCCCTGTCATGGAGACCCAAGAGATACCCAAGTCGTGCTGCGCGGCTGAAGCTGAGATAAGCGGCTGGATGAATAGCGTGACCGAGCTCATAGATCCCCGTAAGAATGATACCTTGAATAAGAGGTAAAGATATGCAGCCAGAGTCTTCGATCGAAGAGAGATACTGCTTGGTTACCTGGTAAAGTTGTGTCTCGGGCGCATTTCCATGTCCTAGAGGCTCAGACAACAGCTTCATGCATAGCAGGAGCATTGTGACACCGGGATTGAATGGCAACGGTGTAGTGGCCAATCTCTGTGCTAGTCGCTTCTTGCTGAGGAAGGAAATCCACTGGTGAGGACCTGAGAAGTACCTTTCACAGACTGACTTCCATTCAATGCCAATAGCTTCGAGTACTCCGCATGGAGTCTTCCCCGTGATATCGTAGGCTGCGTTCCGTGGCAGAGGGGAAAAGGCATCCGAGTCTAGAAGGACTGCCTTGGGGAAAGGTATCAGTCCATCCGCAGGATGCGGACGCCATTGGCCACTGAGTGAGGGATTGTCGGGATGATCATCCCGAAGAGAGGCTCGTGACGCCGATGGCGGTGTGAGGAGTGCGGACGAGTCGGCCGCGGTGACGGACTGGACGCGTGAAAGTTGAGCTTCAAGAAGTTGGATCTTTTGGAGCAAGAAGTCTGTATCGTCGGTGACTTCGTACTGTTGCTTGAGGGGATAGCCACAGGGTTTGTTTAGACGAAGACACTAGCCATCGTGTCAGCCAGGTACGTCCAGGATGCGAAGAGTAACACAGACATGAGGATAGGTGGAAGAGGACTCACTAAGGCGCAGGAAGGGAGCTCTCGATTGCATTTTCTCTTGAGCCGTCTTGATTAAGTGAGCTAGCGAGGACATGGAAAAATGCTTGTGGGAGGTTACCTGCACGGACGACAGGCTTGGGGAGCCTTGCCCGGGGAAGTGTTCGTCGTCATTTCCATGGAAGCGGCGTCATCCGCTCATGCCGCAGCAGAGGCGTCTGTTTTGAGCCGAGATTGGCGAAGGTTGAGGTCTTTTAAGATGGTCGACATGAAAGCCCGGGGAGTTGTTGCGTAGCGATGCCCTTTAAGTAGCGGACATTGGCGGTGTTTAGTCATAGGGCAGGCTCCCTAGGCCACTCAATGTCCACTCTTCTTGGCCAACAGCCACGGGTGCTCATATATCTTTGCCCTCACCACCATGGCGAGAGAGCGTTTGAGATTGCGCCCCAATCCGATGATCTCAACAGGTACTATTGTGTTTAGCTAAGCAATGCCTGTCGCTTGCCTCTTGCCGCTTTGTTGCTTCGTGCATGAGTAGGCCCTTGGCGCAATCCCACCGTCAGCCTCGAGCTCCGAAGATGGAGCGGCAATTAATGCCATCGGCTATAACGAGTAAGCAAAGTGCAGCGGAATAGTCAACGCCCGGTATTGCTAGTCTTAAAGTATCTCCTCGCTCATACTCCGGATCAAGGAGAATCTGTCTCTACAATCCATCTGAGCTTGATTCTCTCAGACTCCACCATTTTTAATGTCACTTCAACTCTAGCTTCTCTCACGATCTTGAGCACTTTGGCCTTAGCAGCCTGCTCGCTCTCACCCGCCTCTTTGACAAGATCAACCCTCGAGCCATTGGCGAATAAGCTGAAAATCACCCGGACGAATTCCACTTGCGAGAACTTCTTGCCTGGGCCTGACAGAGATTAGTATACCTCCCAGTCAAGGCAGTGAATTCGGGGAATGTGTGGAGATCTGTCCATATGGAGGCTAGAATACTGCATGGCGTGTCGGGCTCATCCGAGAGGATTCCGAGGACAACAATCAGAAGATCACTTACAAACTCTAGGTCCTCCATTCCAGGGCACGAACGAACCCGGGGCTGGCTGAAACAAAAGTGGTTCTCCAGTCTTCTTCTGTCCAGGCACAATCCATCTGTCGGGACGGAAAGCCAGGGCATCATTACCCCAGTACTTGGTGTGGCTGTGCAATGCAGCAAAGTTCAAGGTCACCGAAGTCTTTGGGGGTATGATGTGGTCTCTTCCTCGAATCATGAGCCGTTGTGCTGACTCGCCAGTACTTCGGGGCATCATGACGACCGGCCCGTATAGTCGGACAGTCTCATACTAGTAGGCGTTAGCGAGGGTCCGATAACATCACTCATCCTTACCATCAATGCCAAACATCTTTCGAGCATGGGGAACGTCTCCTCGTAATACCACATCCCTGACAGGTCACCCTTTCTCACTTCGTTAATCTCTGCGGCGATCCATGTTTGCCATTTGGGGAACACTGCGAGGAGCGTAATTGCAAAGTGGAGAGTCGCCGCCGTGGTATCGTGACCGGCCAAATTGTAGATGAAGAGATTTCCGTAGACTTCGTCGTCGGACAAGCCTGCTGCTGACACGTCGGAAGGTTCCTTGGAGGTCCCAGCCGCCTCGCGCGACTCTTCCGATGCTCTTACCAATGCGCTCATCAGGTTGTGTCGGTTCAAGTCCCCTTGTTCATACGCTGTCTTCTCTCTCTGCAGCATTTCACTCTGAGATTCCCAATACAGCGGTATCAGCGTGCTTGTAGTTCAAAATAGAGAAAGTCGAGATGTTTCTCTGGGGCGACGCAATAGTGAATTTGGAGTGAACATACCATGTAACCTTTGAATTCTTCATATGCCAGAGCTATTTTCCGCATGCTGCCTAGGAACATCCACCGCGGAACTCCAGCTTTTGTCAGAAGACTCAAAAGGACCAGTTGCACGATGTGAGCCAACAGAGTACGTAAGCTCTCTCGATAGCCCAAATGAGACTGAGGTGAACCGTCAACGCTCGGTGACTTGGTATCGACGAAGCTACTGTGCAGTCCGAAGCCAGCGCCGCATAGGACGTTCAAAGCGATCGCATGAACGTCGTACTGTGTACTTGTAACATAGTCTTGCTTGGACCAAACTTCCAGCAACTGGTCTGCCTGGTCTCCAGCTTCTCTCCACACTAATGCACTGTTCTGCTCGTTGAAAGGTGGAACGGTGATTTTCCTATGTCGGTCCCAAACCTTGCCATTGACTGTGTCAAGGTTTGGCCCATAGAAATCGAGCATTCCGTACACATCTGGATCCTTGATGAAATCGTTTCTCCGCCGCATGATGTCGTCAGCTGTTGCTGTTAGGTACCACAGCCTGATAGGGCCGAACGGGAGACAATGCTGTCTAATATGGCCAGGTATCGGGCTTGGGGAGTACTCACTAGCGGCGGGGTTGGCCATATAGATCTCATTGGTCCCGGGCGAGACAATGGTGAAAGCCTCCCCATATTTGGCGTGTACAGAAAACTTTGGATAATATGTCCACCCAACTTCGGCTCGCTTAGTCCATTGGCCCAGGCCAAACGGGAGAGATGAAAGGAACGGCTT
The DNA here is from genome assembly GCA_030247875.1 of Cladophialophora chaetospira. Classification (NCBI taxonomy): domain Eukaryota; kingdom Fungi; phylum Ascomycota; class Eurotiomycetes; order Chaetothyriales; family Herpotrichiellaceae; genus Cladophialophora; species Cladophialophora chaetospira. Next base: position 1,826,283 of record JAPDRK010000003.1, read on the forward strand.
GAGTCGGTCTTTCGTAAGAAGCCAGACAGGATTCAGAGGATTGATTGGACAGATCAGGATAGGCAAGCCAATTTTCTTGGCTTCGATGTAGTTGTTCGTGAATCGAAACACTGACCAGATCAGGTAAGATAGCACCAAAGACAACCCAACGAATAGAAAAACCATGTTTACGATGAGTAATGGGATGCTCGACACGGAATTCTCGTCTTCAATCTGAACGATGCTTCCCCCAGGACCACAATAAGGGCAGGTGGTGAAATGCGTGAGATTCTGGCGTGGAGCTTTCAGAATTGATGTCATTGGCTGCCTGAACCGCGTCTGTCGATTGAGTTGTGAAACTCGCTCACTCTCCGCGTCACCGATCCAGTTGCAGTTGACGGCCCTCAGAAAAGGTGATGTACAGCGTTCTGCCTGACTGCTTTACACGTTGAACGGCTGTAATCGTAGAGACTCAGACATGAGTAAGACGGCATCATTTCACACATCACGGCATTTTCCCCTAAAATCAGCGGTTCTGCTGGGTCCTGTTCTGTTGACTGACCACGGCGGTGAGTTGCTCCTCAAGCATCCGGCACTTTGACCCCCGTCAGTTCTTCCAGCTGTTTCACCAAATTTTGTTGTACAGCATCCTCGATTGCATCCTTTTTGGGCGACCTGGGCTTGCAATGGTACCAGTACTTGCCGGTTGCATCTCTTGCAGCGCCTGTCCCTTCTGCGAGCATAACGTATGTGTCGACTGCTGCATTGATGTCTCCACTGGCTCCAGCACCTCCCATCTTCGTCGCGACCCAGCCTGGATCCAGCGAGTTGCTCAACACAGTCGGCCACTTCCTGGCAAAGAAATTCGCGAGTAGTATATCGTGCAACTTTGTATCGCCATATGCTTGATGATCTCTGAACTTTGCTTCCCCACGCTCTTTCCAAGTGATGTCCTCGCATGACGGGTCACCACCGTTATGAAGACCCGAAGACACGAAAACGAGTCGCTTCGGCTTTGGATTTATCAGACACGTAAGGATGTATGGACTCAGGGTGTTGACAGCCACTATGCTCGGCCAGCCCTCTTTCGTTCGTCGGTAGGGACCTGTGTAGAGTCCCGCGTTATGGATGACTGCATCAAAGGCGCCCAGTCGTTTTATGTCTTCCGCCATCTTCTTCGTCTGCGAAATATCGGAAAGGTCGCCAACGACGCATGTCTCTGCCTCGGGGCAGGCCGTTCGCGCGTCTTGAGCTCGTTGATCGCTTCGCGCATGGATGACTACAGAGTGGCCTTTCTTCACGAGTGCGCGTGCAGTCAGCGACCCAAGGCCGTCGGAACTCCCGGTGATCAGTATGCGAGCCATTACGGCGGTGTTGCGTCTGAGCAGCTTGGTAGCAGAACAGCTGCACACATGCAGGAGATGTCGAGAACATTAATCGCAGTTCAATTGCGTCATAGGCGTGGTTACGGCGAACCGTTGCACGCCCTTGCCGCCTTCATTTGCTCTCTTTGCTTTCCATCTTGCCAGTCCCCAGCAGCTCCCTCTCGACTTCGACGGGAGGAAGATGCGCGGGCAAGGCCTCGGGTATGAAGTTCAGACCATCCAGCCGCGAGCTCTCGCAGGGTTGCCCATCCCAGCCTGCTAGTTTCGGCTCGTAACTCTTGACGAAGCGAGGCGCGTAAAGTGGTACACGATCGCGATTACACTGCCTGCTCATGAGCATTTACCTTTCTTCAGCACGCAGTTGCACAACGATCCATCCTGATACTTGCCGATGAGGATGTCTTGATTGCATCATTCTTTCGGAGAATACCTCGAGCATCTCTGTAAAGGACCTCACAGCTTCGGAGAGCACATATCACGGATTTGTGCTATCACAAAACCCCCCTTGTCCAGACCCCTGTCCTTGGCTTGAGCTTTCCTTTCGATTCCATGATCTGCCACTCCTATCGAAAGCGAGCCGACTGGCAATGTTCCCAGAGCAACCGACAATCACTGGAAGCCATATATGCTCGTTGGATTCTCGGTCCTGCGCCAGCATACACTCTTCCTTCCTTTATTTTTCTCTCAATATTTATCCGAGCTAAAGAAATTGACTTGTCGTTAGTTTGATTGCAAGCGCAGGCCACCATGTCCATCCAGAACGCTTCCCAAGCCACAACGTCTTACTGCTTCCGTTGCCAGCACCACCCAGGTCCCGATGACGAGCCCTTGAAGCGTTGCAGCCGCTGCCATGCTCGCCACTACTGCTCTACGGATTGCCAGCGCTTTGACTGGACTAGGCACAAATCAGAATGTCGAACCCTCGCTGCGGGAGGGGAGATACCCACTGTACATCGCACTACAGTACGGCTCCGTGGCCCGCTTCGTCGTGACGGTGCCGCCCTACCGGTCAACCCAGACGTCATATACTACCTCAAGACATCGATGCCTCATATCCAAGATGTCTCGATATCCGGTCCATACTACCCTCTGGACAAAGTTGTGGACCAGCTCCGAATTAGAATGCCTATTGAAGAAAGCACCGGGGGACCCATGCTCGAAGAACTCATCGCAAACAACGCGTTGCTAAACCTACAGCACTTCAACGCACCACTGCCTGGCGGCAATATTATGCGATTCCAGTTGTTGAAAGAAACAAATGCTGCAGTTGCCAGCCTTGCCGTGTACGGTCTGGAACATCGTTGTCATTACTCCAATCATGCGGAGTGAGAGCCCTGCCACGGGAAGCGAACACCCACCCGTTGAAGATATGGAAGTGCGTGGGACTTTCTTGACGATGGAAGCAGCAAATAGCGAAGCTGAGAGAGTACTTGAGGAATTGAAAGTTGAGACAGGAGACACAGCTGTAGTAGAAAAGATGAATGACGAGGAATTGCTCCAGGGTTTCGTCGTCCCAGGTCGTCGAGGTATAGGAACTCCGAGAATGGTGGAGGTCCGACGTGAAGATGGGCGGATTCAGCAGGTGGACAGGTTTGGCAATCCTGTCCTGGAGTAATCACCCTCGACTGCCTTTGTAGCTAGGCTTCTTACTGGATTTGAGATGAGAAGTTCACTATGAAGTCTATTTGAAACCTCACACTCGTCTCTTGGCTTTTTATTAGCGCTGCGGAAAAACTCCATGCACTTCGAAGAGTGGCATGTGGTGCGGACATGGGCTGATATGAAGTCTGCTAAGCTCCATTCCGATCAGAGGCTCCGGTCAATCCACTAGCACGTGACGCTTTGACGCCAAGAACCCAAGTGTCTGGTTCGCGACGATCAACAAAAAAGACTTTGCATCCTTCCCTCCCTTGAAATTAGAGACAAGACGAGCGTCACAGTGGAAGCGAGGTGGATCGAACTGTCTCAGGCACAGAATGGACAACGAGGCTCCTGCAGACTCGTCCAGTCTTCCCAGGTACCTGCAGGATATTCTATCACGACTACCCGATGACCATGCTGCTGCGCTCTGCAGCCCTAATGGGCCGTCGATAGCAGATACAATCCAGCTCACAGATCGCCGGCGAAGATTTGCATATCTGCTTCTCGCTCGTCACCGCTTGACACAGCGTCTGGCCGAGTGCCCTGGTCCTTGCCCTGAGCTCATCCTGGATAGAGCAAAGGTCTACGAGGCTCTTGGTTACAGTGAGCTCGCATTGGCAGATGCTTACGTCTCCTACACCCTATGTCTAGTTGCTCTCGATGGTCCCGATATTTCGGATCTCGTACCTGTCGACTCAGATGGCGAGCCATGGCCAAACCCGCCGGAGGAAGGGAACTATGATCAGGTCAATGCTTTGGCATTGAAGCACAAGTACCGGTCGCTTATGCTGCTGTGCCGTTCTGCTATCAATTTAGGCGCCCAAACGCAGGCTAAAGTCTGGATCGACGAAATAATGGTCGTGAAGAAAGGACTAAGAGAATTGGATGGGGACCAGACCGTGGACAAGGCGAAGGATGTTAACGAAGTCATAGAGGATATGCGCGAATATTTCACCATTTACGAAGATGAAGCGAAGTTTCAAAGATGCGTCCACATATTGAAAGATGCAAATCATAAGCCAACATTATTCGGTTGGTGTCAGAGACAAGTTTACCCCTGGAACGAACACGAACCTGACAGAATGTCGAAAAAGGCCTTGAAAGAGATCAATGACAGACTACATGAGGCTGCACCAGACCTTGAGGTTGAGATATCGACACTCCCAACACTGAGCTTGTCTCTTGAGCGAGGTGCACAACGAATGTCTATTGGCGAAAGCGAGCCCAATGTTGCCACCCTTGCGGACTGTTCATCTCAACTTGGGCTATTTGCAAAGAAGGAAGTCAAGCCTGGAACCACCATCTTGAAAGAGCGATCAGTATTGACCGGCATAAGACCGCATGGAGAGGCTCTCTGCGATGGGTGCGCTGCAGACCTGGAAGGCGTTGACCAAGCCAGTCGCAGGTATTGTCCTGGATGTAACACTCCGTTCTGTTCAGAAGAGTGCCAGTCAGCCGCGAAGAAAGGGTATCACGCTCCGAATATGGACGACTACGAAACGGACGAAGGCTATCCTCCGGCCGAAGCACCGTTTTGTCCAGGAACCAGCGGCAATGAGGACATTCATAACCTCGGGAGAGCCGAGAGCTCGACAACTCCTGAATGGGACTTGTACTTTCTTCTACTATCACGAACGATGCAGATGTCCGTGACGCAAAAGGTCCACCCACTAGATCTCTTCGAGATCAAATATCTTTGGGGCGACTTTTCTCCGACACCCAATGTCGCTGACCTTTCGATCAAGAGTGGCCCAAAGACGTTACCCTACAGTGTTCGACATCATGTTGAACTGCCATTGCAATGGTTCGAGATACTCATGCATTCACGAGACAGGTGCACCCCTTATAGTGCGACTTGGCTGGAGAAGTACGACTGGTGGATTGTACAGACCTTGTTTGCGAAATTCCGAGGAGTTGCCGATGCACAACAATCGACGTGGACAGGCAAACCCGAGGTCGCAGCTGTTCATCCCCTATGGTGTTTGGCAAATCATAGCTGCAACCCGAACGTGACCTGGAAACCATCTGGCGTCAGGAATTTGACCGTCGTGAAAGACAGAATATGGGAGAGACCTGGGCAGCCAAGCTTTCCGTGGGAAGGCATTCGTGCCGGTGAAGAGATTTGGAACCACTACACCGACGTCCAAGAGAAGGACTATCGAGAACGTCAGGCTCGCTTGCAAGCAGTTTTGGGAGGCGATTGCAGATGTAGCAGGTGTGCCTACGAATCAAGACCACGCCCTGGCTCAGCTCGTGGCGGGCCTTCGTCCGGGTTTGCTTTCAAGTCCACCAGCGTATTTCCCATCCGCTCACAACCTGACGGCCCGGTCCCCACAAGTCAAGCTGGGCTGTCATTCAAAACAAACCGACGTGTTTCACCTACTGCGAACCGGCAAACCACAAGAGGTGTAAATCCATGGCGCTTGCCCGAATGAATACTTCAGAATTTTCAAGGACGGTTCTACCAACAGCTACTACGAGTTATCTGTCCTGACTTCCGTTCCCACGACACCAATCAATATCTCGCGCCGTCACAGGAGACCGAATCCGCATCAGCAACATGCGAACTTGAACATTCATGCCACAGATTGACTCCTTCTGGAAGCCCTAAGATGATGTATATGCGAAGAGGTGAATTGGTGTTCTGGAGAGTAGATCATGCGTCAAAGGAAGCTCCAGTCTGATCCTGCACCTTACACCTCCCCGAGTTTGCTGGATGCAAGTACGACCGGACACACTTCTCCTGCCATGAGTCATCGTTGTAGAAGCGCAACTCCTCGACTTTTGTCAAGCAAGTCAGCGACGCTACCCGATCTTCTGCCAGCTTGCACCGCCTTTACAATTAGTATCATCCGAACAACCACCAAATTCATTCAAGCATATTCAATACATGGTTACTATCCGTTCGACCCCCCAGACTCACTGGACTGGGCGTCCGCAGCATCATCTTAATCTCCACTGCACTGCCAGGCATGCGTTCTTTTTTCCAAGGCTTGAAGCCAGACAGAGGCTCGCTGACTCGACTGCGGCGCTACTCAAAAGCGTTCTTTTTCGACCACTGCCCTGATTTGCTTTGCATTTTTCTTACCACAGCCATCGCGGGGGCGGTATGGCTGTCCGTTATCCGCCCTCCCCAGCATACTCATCTAAGTGACAGGTCGCCCTGATCCCGAGCCGTCCACCTCTTCTCTTCGCACTCTTCGATCCCACCGGCGCCGTCTACAATCCCTCCATCGCCTATCCATACCGCCCCGCAATCTTCAACTCCCTGACTGCAGGCCTGCTAGGATCACTCATCCCTTTGGGCGTAATCATCGCCTCCCAACTCTTCTTCCGCTCATTCGCTGATTACTCCGCCGCACACCTCGGTCTCACGTACGCACTTGCCGCCGGAACGTGTTTTCAGATCATCCTCAAGAAGACGATCGGTGGACTCAGACCACATTTTCTCGCTGTTTGCAAGCCAAAACTCGTTGCGCCGGGATCAGGACTCGGGTTCAATGGCATCATGTACCGCGTCCAAGATGTTTGCACAGGCACAAAGTCCGAAATCGACTGGGGAATTCAATCGTTTCCATCCGGACATTCGGAAATCGCCTTTGCTGGGCTTGGGTATTTAGCGATCTACCTCTTCACGCATCTTCGCCTGTCTGACCGCTCCCGCACCACGAAGCTGGGCTTCTAGAGGATGATCCTCGTGCTTATGCCCATCCTTCTTGCAACATACATCTCGAGCACGCTGTGGCTGAGTTACCACCATCATGCGTCCGACTGCCTTTTCGGTGCGGTCATTGGCATCACGACGGCACTTCTGGGATATCGGACGGTGTATCAGAGCTTGACCGACGGAACTCTGAATGCCAAAGCAAGAGTCGGAAGGCGATTGAAGAAAGTCATCGAGGGCGAACAGGAGAAGGAAAGCGCAACGCAGCGGAACGATTTGGAGTTGGGATCATTTTCAGCCCAGGGTGTTGATGGAACGACAAGCATTGAAAGTGACATGAGAGGGCCATGAAGGTAGACAGGTAGTGTTACGGATTGTCAATCATCACATTGATACTGGATGGTTATACCTCGCGCAATCAAGCTCACGAATTCAGCGCTCCGCCTTGATCACCTTGTCCTCGTCAAGAGGTGGAGTTGCCAGATCTAAAGAGAAACCATCACCGTTCATAGGCGTCGTGGGCACACTGCTTCCTGCCTCATACCCATTCCCATTACCGTTACCAGTCTCCTCTTTCACCTCAGGTTCCGGCTTCGGCTTGAGTTTCCTCTTATGATGGTGATGATGGGCCGGCTCCAGCGTACCCTGCTGCTCTTCCTTCTCCCGCTCCTTCTTCGCAGCCTCTCGGTCCCGTCTCCTGCGTCTGCGCTCTTCCTTTTCATCCTCTGCTACCGCAGTCGTACTTGTCAGAGGACTTAGAAGCGGCGTCCCTGTCGGTGTGCCATCTTTCCTGTCCCTAGGCTTTCTCCTCACGCTCGCCGTGCTGGAAACACTACTTCCGCGCCTCATCCTCTCGGATAGGGGCCGTTCAATGGCACCGTCGAACTCAAGGTGAGGAGTCGATGAACGTGACGATTGTCGACTCCGACTATGCGTGACTTTCTCCGACAGGCTCGAACGGTGCGATGGGTGTAAATGATGTCCATGCGGGTGTTTCTCTAAATCGTGACTCTTCCTGTTCCCGTGATGATGCCTGCCTGATTGTAATTTCCACGCTCCAGTCCACCATTGCCACCCACCCATCTCCTTCGCCTTCGCGCGCCTCGCGACGTCTAATTTCCGGCGTAGACCAGTCCTTCGCTCGTTCTCTTTCTCCCAATACTCTGTACGGTATTCTTCCCAGTTCTGTCTGAATTCCGGCGAAAAGGACTTCGGAAGCAGGAGCAGCATGATCCCGTCTCCGCCGCGGGCGAGATCCTCTTCGATGATCTGGCCGGTCTCGTGCTCGACGAAGTGCCAGTCGCTTCCGCCTGCTTCGCGCCAAAGGCCGAACGGGAGGAGGAAACTAAGGTGACCGAGAGCTTCCCGCCAGAATCTCTTGCGGATGATGACGACACGCAGGTTAAATGTTCGGAGGCCGCGGTTCGTTGTGCCCAGCCATTTCCTCGGCCAGCGGATCCCTCGCTCCCATTGTCCTGTTCCCAAGACGAGCAGGAGGGTCACGATGCCGCCCATGAGAGCCAGTTTCTCAGATGTTTCCACGACCCAGTAGACGGAGCCGCCGAGGCCGGTGCCATCTTCTCTCGGGCGTAGGAAGAGGGCATAGAAAAAGAGGAAGTTCCAAGCCGCTAGTAGCAATAGGAAGAAGGTGTTGAGGCGGCGGCGGGAGACTAGGTGGAGGTACTGTGCGCGGAGGGAGGATTCGAGGATCAGGAGGTTCAGATAGATCTGGGGAGGAGAGGAGGGGAGCGTGGAGAGGTGAGGGTCGAGCGTCGACTGTTGAGCTTCGGAGGACTGCTTGCCCAGATGATGTAGAGGGGGAGGGGTCGCGCTAGCTGAGATGTTTGTCGTGGGTGCGCCTTTGACGATTTGGTTGAGGCGAGTTTCGGGAGAGGCGGAGGTCATGGTTGCGGTGGTGGAAGGGAGGGGTTCTTCGGCGTAGATCACGGAGGGGCCATGGAGGAAAGTGAGTCCTGTGAAGCGTTGGTTGCTCATCGAGACATTGCTTGTGAGGGTGCGACGATTGTGCTCCTGCGGGATGACGAGGCTGAGCACCGGCCCCAAGAAGCTGCGAGTCAACTTCGGCGTTACGGTTGTTTCTAAAGCTTGGGTCGACTACGCTCGCCAGGCAGCACAATTAACTCAACATACTACTGTAACTACTTCCAAATAAGCAAACAATCAATGCACTGAAAGGGGAAGAACTGGTCTGCACGAATCCGGAGAAACTGAAGCGAGCGATATCTTGAGGCATGCTTAACTCCGAGGGGTGGAGTCGGTTTCCCGGCTGAATCTCAATCCGAGTGGCTGATCTTTGCATTTCTCCCTGTTCCTATCGCTACGAAAATGATGATGTCGGCGTTGACGAAGAGGCATTGATTTCTTGCATCACGGCGCTGGCTCTGGGGTCTGCATGATTCGTTTCACGCTCTTCTTGTGTCTTGCACTAATCTTTCTGCCTATTCACCACAGGCCGGTGGGCAACGGCTGCATTGAAATAGATCTCATTCCCACCTCACTTCCATATCAGTGGGAGGCGATTGTCTCGTATATGAGACGCACTTTCCAATCCACCCGTCCACTCCTAGACGCAGCCCCCAGAGTACGATATCTCTCCCCTCGACCTTTTTCTCGCTTCCAATCCTCTTCTACATCAGCGACCTTTGAGCCTGACCCCGAAGAACTCCTTATACGGCCGACGTCCCGTCACCCACCCGTCATGGCGTCCACCGCCGACTCAGACAGTGAGCTGCAAACCCGCACGCAACGCAGCCCACTCGCGTCCCAACGTGCAAAAGAGGAGAAGCAGAACTCTCGGAAATCGCGTTTCGAGGGCATGTTCCCATTGTCATACAAACAGGGCTTCTCACAGTGGTGGAGCGCGCTCCCCGCAGCTCAAGCTGAACATCGCGTTCTTTCATTCATACCTCACCTGCAACAGCCGCCCACACACACAAAGACCGGCTCCGAACCGCCCACGAGGAACAATTCAACCGTTGAAATAAATCAAGACGCTTCGTTAGAGCAAGTCGTTACAACAAACTCATTCACCGATCCCCACGGCCCGCGAACATGGCATTCCCGCTTAGTACCCCTCTCAGGCAAGAACCGCGCGCTGAACGAATTTTCCGTCGAGCGAACGGCTGAACCAGCAGACAACAACCTCGTAATCCTGCACGGCTACGGCGCCGGTCTCGGCTTCTTCTACAAGAACTTCGAACCTCTTTCGCGAGCAAAAGGGTGGCAACTGTACGCGTTAGACATGCTAGGAATGGGCCGCTCTTCCCGTCCACCGTTCCGATTAAAGTCCAAGACGAGGGAGACACAAATCACCGAGGCGGAGGACTGGTTCATCGATAGTCTGGAAGAATGGCGCGTGAAGCGGAAGATCGACAAGTTTACGCTGATAGGGCATTCCATGGGCGGGTATATGGCCGTGTGCTATGCCTTGAAATACCCGGGACGGTTGAACAAATTGATCCTGGCGAGTCCCGTGGGCATTCCTGAGGACCCATATGCCACGCATGCAGCGATGCCTCCTGCGCCCGATGCACAAAACGACGATCCGGAGTCCAATCCAGCCAATACCGGCGACAATAACAATTTCCTGAACGCACGAAAAAAGGCAGAGAAAGATGCCCAATTAAAACAGAAAGCAAACCCGAACCGCCTCCCCGCTGGTGATGACGGCTCTGACTCCGAAGCACCACCTCCTCGACGTCCTCTGCCAAAGTGGCTCACCTATCTCTGGGACGCAAATATCTCCCCCTTCAGCTTCGTCCGCTGGGCCGGCCCGCTCGGCCCACGCCTCGTATCAGGTTGGACATCCCGCCGATTTTCGCACCTTCCACCCGAAGAAGCACACGCGCTGCACGATTACAGCTACTCCTTATTCCGATTACGAGGATCAGGTGAGTATGCATTGGCGTATATCCTTGCGCCCGGCGCGTTTGCACGAAGTCCTCTCATAAGACGCATCGGAGGCGTTGGACGCCAGCCGCTCGAGTCGCGAACACACGAAGTGAACGAGGCTGGAGAACTGAAACAACATCCAGGCGCAGCGACGCCAGCATCTCCGGATACCACTTCATCTTCGAAGCCGAAACGCGAACACGGAATACCCGTCGTGCTGATGTACGGCGAAAATGACTGGATGGATGTGAAAGGCGGGTATGCCGCGAAGAAGTTACTCGAAGCAGAGGCAAAGTCCGTACTGGCTAATGCCTCTTCCGAGGAACGGGCCCAGGACAATGGGAGTGCCAAAGTCGTGATCATCAAGAACGCGGGACATCATTTGTACTTGGACAATGCGGAGGATTTCAACGAAGTGATTTTGAAGGAGATGGAGGATGTCAAGAAGACGCAGAAGAGATGATCTGCGTTTTTGGTGGTTGTGTTTTGAAGCGCGAGGCGTTCCTTGATGGGTGTCAGACAATGTATGGGTAAGGGACCATATTAGATCAGCATTACAATAAGGGGTCAACTCTGGGTTAGACGGAGGATATAGAATCCGGCAGGAGTGGCAGCCTTGCCGCATGAGCAATCAATCGGACATTTTATGCAGCTGAAGAGTGCCTTGGCCCATCGACACACCCGATTTACTAGAAAGATATATATAGCCAGGAAGTCACCTCCGGCTACAGGAAGACAGATCCGGTGACAGGATGATCGTCCCGCCGATGAGGCTGAGACAGGAAGACAGTTTCGGTGACAGGAAGAAACAGTCCTAGCGATAGGAAGGCAGATCCGGTGACAGGAAGTCAGTTCCAGTGACAGCGAGCTAGTCCTGGCGGCAGTAAGTCAGCTCCGGCGGCAGGATGATAGTCCCTAGCGACAGCGGCGGCAGGAAGTCAGTCCCTAGCGACAGGCCGCGACAGGAAGAGAGCTCCGGCGGCAGGAAGAGACTTCCGGTGACAGGAAGGCGGATCCGGTAGGAAGGCTGAGTAAGGCTTAGATTACTCGTATACAAAGAAGTAGTGGAGAAGGCACACGAATTCTGCATACCAGCCCCTCCTTCCCTCTTGCGCGGAGAAGGGCTCAAGGTGAAAAGCATTCAAGGGCTCAATCCCCCGTTGTGTCAGACTCAGCTTGTATATTCGGGCACTCGACATGTCAAATCCAGTCGTGACTATTGAGCATACACTGTTCATGCAGCCCGTGCTATAGGTTGACTCTGCACTGCGAAAATCTATAGTGCCCTCGTGGGTGAGCAGGAGTCTCGAAACTGATGGTGGAAGGCTGATTCCACAAACGCCCTCCTCGCTCCTGGAGCTGTTGCTGGTTTAGATCACGAGGACTTGCGAGAGGATGCTCGTTTTGGGCAATCCACATTCTTCATGCATTGGACACGTGGGTGTTGCTTCTTTAGCAAGCAGGCAGAGAAGACTCGCTCCCATGACTTATTCGACGGAATCCTCCTTGATGGTAGAGCTACGTTCTAGCCGGACCTAGTTTCATCCATTTTCGGCATCGTGGGACTCAGCTTGCGACTCGACGTCCTCCCACACGGAGCTGCGATGGCTTCGCCGGCTGGAAGGCATACAGTGTCAGCTTCGTGTCCTCTCAAGGAAAGAAAAAGCACCACGTGGTAGACCTACCTTGTGTTCGACCTCACACTCGGGGAGCTATGGCTAAAAGCAGAGGCTTTGTCCAGGCTAGATACTTCGATCAGCACTGACCTGCCCATTCGAAGGGATTGTTTCCAGGTGATGACGCAGACTCACCTCGTCCTGGACTTCCTTTTCTCAGAGATTCTGTTGGATGGCTCTTTTCCTTTCTTCGAATGCAAGCTGGCACTAGGAGAACATCAGCCAACCTTCCTGTTTTTCAGATGTTCAGCCAGGAGCAGGCAGGAATGCAGAACTCACGTCTTTCCTGATTTTACGCTTTGAAACCTCCTGCTCGACCTGATGGAACTCTTCTCACAGCCTCCTTCGACATCTTCGTTCTTTTCATCTTCAGCATCATTGTCCGCTGCTTCCTTCTCCATCTCTATCTTTGCTTCTTTTCGCCATGCTGCGTCTGCTGTTCGGTACCAAACGTACCATCCCATCATGACTGTGGTTGTAAGCGGAACAGTGACCGCCCAGTAGATCCAGAAGCGGGTAGAGACGACTCGACCTTCATTTTCAGCGGCGGAGGCCATCCAGTTGAACATGTCCATGCTGAACAGAGAAGAAATGTAGGATCTGGGAAGGAAGAGTGCAGTGATCTGCAGATCCAATAGGTCAGTGTCCCTGCTTCCGAAGAGGGGTTCTCCAATGCTGTAGGCGCAATACTCACAGACGTGAAGGCCATCATGGCTATGGAGTCCTTTTTCGTGGAGCCGGCGATGCGAAGGTTGAGCTCGTTGCTCCTCTGCGCGAGCGCACTGTTTTCTTGCGCGATGCGGCTGTAATCCCTCGCAATTATATTGTCCGTCTGAGATGCTGCGCTGTAGAGCTGTAGTGGTTGTGAGTAAGCCCCACGATCATCTGGAAACGGTTTTGTGATGTGATGATGAACGTAAATCTCTCGTTTCGTCGTGCAGAGTGATGTCAACTTACAACATTGGCTTGAATCTGGCAGCGCTGCTGGAGATGTTTGATGCTTCGCTCAGCTCCTTCTGCCAAGTCGACCGTTTCGTGAATGAGCATTCCCGTAGTCGGCGTTCCAGGGGGAAAGGATTGATTCGATGCTCCCTGCAAGTGCGGATACACGTCCATGTTCGGCAATTCCAGAATGCTGCGACGAGCCCAATCAAGAGTTTCGGCGATGATAAGGAGGTCTGCAGCGATGGCATGTGCCTCAGCTGTCAGTGCTTTGACGTCGATCGACCCTGGCCAGTCTTCCAGTTCCTCGGCTCCTTCCAACTCGCGCCCAGCCCGTGTTATCCCAACATCGTGCTCGAGGTCCCAGAGTCGAGACTTATTGTCACTATACTGTTCTTCGTAGAAGTGGACGTATCTCTGGAGGATCGTAATCGGTAGAAATATTGCCCGTGACCAGAGATTGTGATTCAACTTCAGAAGATGTGTGAGTGGTTCGTGGTGGTCTTCCTCCTCAGGGGAGAACTCGGTCCAGGCCACCAAAGCAGTCGTCCATTTCGTGGAGAAATCATACGTCTGCGGATATGAGCAGGGCGCGCCGAGCGCGGACATACTGGTGAACCGAGGAGGATCAAGAACCTTTGTACGTCGCCGGTCTTGGGGTCATATTCCTTGAAAGAGCGGTAAATGCCTGCAGAGGAGTCCAGGATAGGTAGAGTAGTGTTGGAAAGATGGAATGTTTCTTCAAGAGCCTCATAATCAGTCCTGCACAATGAGAGGCCCACATCGCTAGGTCGCGTGATGATGAGAAGCCTGATGCCACCTCCATCGGTAGCACGAGGGTCAGAAGACCGAAGGGACGCAGTCTTCTGAGACTATGTCAGATCAGTTGTGAACTGCGTGCTTCGTAAGGATTCTGCTGGGTCACGTACCCGCGAGTCGAGCCACGACTTCACTTCATCATGCTCGAGGAAGCCTTGCCGAATGTTGTCCGCCAAGTCGGTTGCTACCCCAGATGAAAAAGGGCATTCAATGAAGTACGGTCTCTGATCGTCCTTGGGAAGCCATTTGAATGTTTCAAGAAGCTCTTGACGCTCTGAGAGATAGAACCTCGCATCGGGCGCTGGATGATGAACTGCTTATACAATACCTGAGCGCGCCACGAGGAACAGTTCCTCCGAGGCTTGAAGGTTTAGCATGCTCGCAAACAGACGTGCCAGATCTTCTCTGGTATATAGAGCTGAGCTCAAGGCGGCAGCAGGGAATTGGTGTGGCTGAGATGCGGAGTTTGGCCACCAAAACGACGCCATCTCAAGCCTCAGCCACACCATCTTTGGCCTTAGTCAAACTCCATATTAAAGAGCTCTCACAGACAGTGCTAAGTGGAGGGTGAAGCGGCTGAAATATGTCCACCCTGCGAAAAAGAACAATAAGGAAAGGACACTGCTTGCGAACCCGAGACAAGGGCTTGGAGGTTAATACACAACTTCTGAATAAGCTCCGGAAGCTCGCCTAGAGTTGGCCCGGGCGGCCCGTTACAGCCTATGGCACAGCTAATCGCGCTTGTGGTTTCTCTCCGAGCTTAGATGTGCCGCTTTTGAGCATGCAGGTTTATCGGCTTCCCAATCCGAGCTACTGGCTCCTGCCGAGTCGTGGTCAGTCTCGCCTTCTCGCTAAGAACGAGCATGTCCATCTAAACAGCCCCTCTAGCTGTTGGAAGTCCTAAGTACGATCTGTCCGCTATAGGTTGGACCTCTGCTATAAGTTGGGACAAGATCCGTCTGCCTGTTGCGGTTTCCTCTCCTTCTGGTTGGTAACTGCTTCCGATGGTACAACAAATGGTAGCCCAGTGGCTTCTGCCACGAGGCGCATGCACGCACGGTGAATTGAAACTCAACGATGCAAACAGGAGCGCAAATGAAAGACCGAAAGGCCTCCAGATTGTACACTGGTACGGGCGAGTCTGCCTTGATAATGAGCTAGGCAAGGATCTTTAGCGAAACGCGGCTTGCTTGGGGCCAACATGCCGCTTGCCCCCCACGACGCCTGGGTTGTGTGGACATCCCACTGCAAGCTTTGACTACACCCCATAGCCCTGGTTCGCTTGATGACAAGTATTCTGAGATATCTACAAGAAGCACATAACAGGACAAATGATAAGCGAGTTTGAGTAGACGTGGGAAAAAAGACAATTTGAAGTGTCTTGGCATAGCGATTCTCCGGGCCTGTTTCGCGGGGAGCTGAATCGTTTCACATAGCGCGTGGGGTATGACTTTACCAACGAGGCTAAAATACCTGCTTATGGGGTAAAATCTGCCTTCGCGAAGGCGGAGCCCAGACGGCACGTGCTTTAGATCTCGTACTCTTCAAGATTCTGTCACTAGGCTGGTTCTATTGGTGAACATGGCCGGATCGAGGCGTATCTACGCGAGATGATGCATATTCTTGATACCGGCCCCCCAGCATTAAGACTTGGCGAACTTGTTAATTCAACGGCTGTGTGACATTACATCACAAGGCTGAGCAACACCTGCATGGTACGGAGCTCTACTGCCTACAGCACAGTATCGTCGGAGTGAAAGCTGCCTCGTCACATTGGTTGGCGCTCGACTCTCATACGCGAGCGATTCGATATATGCAAGACATTGCCCACATACACACTTCTATCTAGCATTCCCAGATGGAATAAACAGAATGATGAGGTCCTCAGGAACTATGTCTGGAATCCGCGGTCGCGAAACTGATCCTGAAATGGAACACGATGCTGCCGATTTTGTGCCATTCGTCACATATCAGCACCACAGCGACAAGGCGACATCAGTGGCGACAGAGCTCCCGGATCGCAACCAAAAACATGAAGGTAGTCTTCCGGCCCTGGGGAAGCCGAGTCGAAGAACACGGTCAGATCTCAGCGACTTACTCTCCGTAATGGTCTCGCTTCTTTGCTTTGGAATCGGCGTCGCTGCTATAGCAGATAGTCGTTTCGCGACTCGACTTGGACAAACCAACCAGCTGGTTGTTATCGGTTTCATTTTGTCGATCATGAGTTTTATCTCATTCAAACAAGCCCAGACATTCATGCTGGTACTCGAAGCACGTTTCGGTCAATCTACATTACAGAATTATGATGGTATGTACTTCTTTTACTTCACTTCTATTGTTAGTATTGGTTACGGCCAAGATTTGACATGACACAGCTATACTTCGAGACGAAAAACTTGGTTCGCAGACCAGCAATATCGTTAGATTTGCTTTGCTATTTCTTTTTGGTTTGCCTTTGGGACTCAGCGCATCGTACAAGCAATTCGTCGGTGGGAGTACTACGATTTCGGTAGAAGCTCCTCACCAAGTCATCCACTTCGGACCTTCAGGTCCGCCCGGACTGCTCGTTCCCAGTGGCCGCCCTCTCTTTCTGAACGCAACTTCGCCCCTCTTCGCTGGTCATAAGGACATCTTGCGGCAAAGCGATATTGATCGACAGGAACGATTCTTCAATCAAAGTTACGGCTTTAACATGTACGTTATCAACGACACAGCAACTGCTATGCTCGACTTACCCGTTTCCTCCAATATGTCACGACTACAATCAAGTCTTCAACATGGCGAGGTCTTGACAATATCAGCACCGGTCAATGCCACTTTCGCCATGCTTAACAGTACACCGGAGTCATCGGAACTAGAGGATCCCGACTACTGGATAAGGATACAAGAACGTTTTGGCAGCTTTGACAGCAGAAGTTACGTTATTAACGGTCTCGGAGGTGGGCCTTATTTCAACATGTACAACAGTATGGTTGACACAACGCTGATCCTCATGTCACTCTTCAATGCGACCAACAACGAGACTTTTACAAGCAAAGCATTGGGTTTTCATACCTATCGTGGCACAGCAGACGGAACATGGCGCATTGCTTCTGACAGCATCAATCTAGTGTCGGCGAGCAATTTTGAGACAAACTTTCTCCCTGATCGACGATATCCGGAAGTTGTCGGAACATCAGATGGGGGATGCATACGCGAAAATGCTACCACCGACTGGAGGCAGAAAGCCATTTACTGCAACTGGGAGTCGTTCGGCGTCGACTACAACAGTATAATTCCGGGATTTGTCATCGGCAGGCCGGACGAGACCAATACATTCAGGCCTTCGCCGCCATCAATCTGGGTAGCGGTTACTGCCTCGATGGCGTGGTCGAACCTTGCTGCTCAAGTGGAATCGTATGGTATTCCGAACGCTTGGTGGCAATATCTACTTTCGACTCCGGAGTACGAGATATGGAAGACTATTCCGACACTTCGTCGTCATTGGGGCTTATATACCGTCCTTGCGGTCCAACCAATGCTACTATTGATTGTTCTGCTTGGGCGTCTCTTACTGCACCCAGCTCCAATTTCGGCCAATTTTGGAATGATAGCACTTCTAGCCGGCGTGGACAAACGAAGCTTAAACATCCTGGACGGTGCATCATTCAGCGGAAAGCTTCACAAGCCAGTCATTGTGCACATCACCGAGCGACAGTATTTCGACGATGCACCGCCCGGCACAGGATTACCAGTTGTCGATTACAGGTTATCTATGAAGGAAGATGGGGTCAAATCCTCAACAACTGAGCATCATTTGCAGAGCACATATCAACAAGTTGGTGGAATACCCAGATGAGATGCGATGGGAGTAGACCATCATTTGGTGCAGCATATGAGAATAAGTGTCCACGCTGCTCTGCGGCAGAAGAGGGAGGAAGTAGGGTGCCTTCTGCGGCCTTTGTTGTGTCCTTGAAAGGGATGCCACAGACACATTTGGGATATGACCAACTGGCAATGTTACTCGCTAAATCGCGAGACGAATCGACTCCTTGACAAGCTGCGTGATACCACCGAGGGTATGAAGATATACCGATTCTTTTTGAATTAGTGATGTGCAAGCCCGCTGATTATGCGTGGAGGTTGTCGTCGATGTTCTAACAATTGCTTACCGAGAAGCTGATGCGACCATGGGCGGAGGGTAGTGAGCTTCCGCGACGCCAACTGGCTGGCGCCAATGCGGATCATCATGCTGCACTATTGCCTGAAGGGTGAGTCTCGAGCAAGTGCTGATTCGTGGACTTTGGAAGGCGACTTGTGAAACATGAATGCGGTCTGAATAGTGCGGTAAAAGGGAAGGAGAGTGTGAATCTGTAAAAATGTGCCAAAAAGAAGCTGTGGGTCATGCCCCGGACTGGGCCACTCGGGGCACGCAGCTCGGGCAGCAGCATGCTCCGGCACGGAGCCAGTCCACCCAGGACACCAAATTTTTTACTGGAACCTCAAGTCTCTACCCCTGGACTAGTGCTGAGAAAGTCCTTGCCGCAAAGCCAGCATTTATATCAACAGACCTTCCAATTTAACATTCATCTTCTGAAGTGAGCAATAAAGATTATTCCAGCTCAAGGCGTCTCAGAGACCCGGTACACCAACTTCTCACCACTCACTTTGCCATTCTTCATATCCTCCAGCCCTTTCAACACTCCTTCCAATCCGTCTTTGCCCACAGTCTGCTTATGCGCCTTTATCTTGCCATCCTTCAATAAGTCCTCGGTCATGGCCAGGAACTTCTTCGTATACTCGAAATCTTCCTGTACGGCGGGGATCTCTGTCTGCCCGAACTTGAATGATTCGCCGAATATGGTGTACATCAATGTGTTCACACTTTCGACGTCCTTGCGAGGCGACTTGGCCTGTAGGATGGAGCCGTACCTGCCGCCCGATTCGCTTGTGAGGGCGTCGGCGCAGAACTGTGCCGTATTTTCTTCGCTGACAGTGTCCCATGCGTATTTGAGCTTGTTGTCTGTAAGTTTCCGGATTTGGGAGGCGGCTTCCTTGTCGTTGTAGTCGAAGGCTTCGGTGGCGCCCAGCGACTTGACGTAGTCGAAGTTTCGAGGCGAGCATGTCGTCAAGACGGTATATCCAGCACTGTTACACGTCGATGAACGACCATCAGTTTCTGACGGTACTAACAGGAACAGGATAAGGAGAGCCACTTACAGCTTTGCGAATTGAATGCCCAAAGCACCAGTGGCTGTGCTTCCACCATAGATCAGGACAAATGTTTTCTCCTTCACGGGGTCCGTCGGCCAGTTGAGCTTCAGAGCCTTCTGAAACAGTCCTTGCATCACGGTGGTTGTGCCGAGCAGCAGAGTCGATGCCGCCTCGAAACTGACGGAGTCGGGGATCTTGAGCTGGACGTCGCCCTTGGCGACCACGTACTCGGTAAACGCACCGTCTTCTGGTTGAACCGCATTGCCGCCGTGAGCGACACCGGAAATCCGGTCACCTTTAGAGTAAGACTTGGTCACAGCAGAACCCACTTCCTCGACGGTTCCTGAGAAATCACATCCAGCGAGGCCACCCTGAGCCTAGAAATCGTTAGCCTCATTGTAAATTACCATGACCAGAGTGATTGCAGAATAGCGATCAAGGCAAATGCCGAGGCTGTGTGTCCTTTTCAGGCAACATCCGGTCTTCACCATAGACGGGTTGAGGGAGAGGGACAAATTTACACCTAAGCCGAAAGCGATGTGCTTCCAGTCGGTCGGGTTGAGAGCCACAGCTTCTGTCTTGACGAGTATGTAATCATCACGGAGTTTAGGAACAGGCCGGTCTCGGTCGACGTAGGCGTCCTTGTCCTTGATAACGACTGCCTTCATATTGAGTGTGCTAAAATAAAATTGGACGGCTCGAGGTGGATTATGTTGCACTCTAGGCTTGCTGGGGCGGAAGATTGCTGAGCGAGTTTGAGAGATCAATGAAGTGCGATAGAATGAACGAGGTGAAATATTGCAATGTTTGAATGAACATCTGGAGATAGTGGAGTGAAGACCAAAAGCGTCAATAAAAGATGACGCTCCCATGATATCATCAACCTAAAATCTATTACAGCCCCGGTTAAGGAGAGAAGAATACCATGCCGGCAGAAAGAATCTACCAGTCAAGTTGAATAGAGTGGTCCCAGAGGGTCCTAAGCGAAAGCGCATTGAGCTCATGTTGATGGTGATGGATTCGCAGGCAAAAGCGACAGTGGTAAGTGGCCTGGTCAGAGCGAATTTGGAATAGGTGGAGTCGTAAATCATCAAGTCGTTAACCTCGGGTACTGAGACTGGGGACAACTTCCGAGGGCGAGCACGCAACACCCTATCGCGACTAGTGAACAAGGCCCGAAGGGCCTTCGATAAATGCCGTCTGTGGGGCCTGAGGTTGGTGAAGACTTGCTTACAATCTGGCGTGCATAATCGAATCTGGTTGGACTGGCCTTTCCTCAGATCCCCGAACTTGGAAAATCCTCCGAGAGGTTCCAGTTGTCTGAAGATAAACCAATCCCGCAAGGCATCACCAGGATGCCTTAATGGCCAATAGCCTCGCATCAGATCAGATCAAGAATCCGTTCAGAAGGGTTCCATATTGGGTTCTCGATCAAGATGCGTTGCTTAGGTCGTTGACGACCAGACTCGTAGTAGCCAGTCTCGAAAGCTTTCCGGCCGGGTGGTTACCATTTGGTTTAGATTCGTGTTGAGGAAGTCATAGCGACCCTCGGCCGTGGTGATCAGATGATGGACACGGGTTTCTCGCGCATGATCACCGACCGCTCTCGCATAGGTCAGTGCATCTTGCAACGAGCTTCTCGTATGACCGGAGATCTCGAACGCCCGACCTGTATTGCGACACGTGTCAGCCACCTAACATGTTCGATCCGTTATTCGCAACGTACCTTGAATCTGTTCAGCAATGGCCACAACGTCTCTCAGGGTGAGACGCTCCCCTCGCATGCGGAACTCCCTCGGCCAAGAAGGCAGATCCAGGGCTGCAACCACAAATCGGGCGACATCGGCAGCAGAGGTCATGCAGATAGTAGCTGGTTGTCCAGCTGTGTTGAGATAGGGGACCTGTGCTCTCCTTCGTCGGAAGTCCATCAAATAGTCTCCCTCTTGCCCGATGTTGCTTTGGATGCCGATCTGAGACGCAGCCATTCCACCGGGAGCAAACCGTTCGTAGAGGACACCGCATGTAAACACAGTGAACCTCATCCCGGAAGACTCGTGGTGGTGAAGCCGTAGAATGGCCGCACGACGACCGTTGTCAAGGAGGTCGTTCTGCGGACGCAACGAAGGAGGCCCACCAAACTCCGAAGGAACGAAGCGTCGGACGTGAGCAGCTGCAGCCGCGTCAATCAGGGCGATTTGCGCATTACCACTGATCGTCGAGATGACCGTGTCGACCCCGGCGAGTTTGAATCGAAGGTCTGCAGGGTTTCCGTAATCGACCTATTCAAGGTGGTGTCAGTAAATGAGGTCCTGAGCCCACAACGCTGACAGTGCGTCCAACTAAGGTATTACAAGTTCAACAATGCCATCGCGCGCGAAGGAACAGCAAGCGACTCACCTGCAGCACCTGCCATCCTCTCGCTGTCAGACCGGGACTAGGCTTGGTAGGTTAGTCATCTGCTACAGGAAGTTCGAAGGCGCGCATACCCTTCTGGATAAGACAACGAACTGGTGGGAAGTCTGGGTAGCTATGCTGTTCGCGATATATTGCGCCAACCCGTTGGTTCCAACCACCGCAACTTTGATCATGGCTGCGTTGTGCTCAGAGGAATGTCGTCGTGAGTCGAACATTGGGACATATATCTGCCGCACGCCGGCATACTGCCAGGGCTGCTCGGCTAGAGTGAGTCAAAGAAACCACAACAACATCATGAGATTGTTCATTCATGCATAGATGCAGTTTGATGGCTGACTTGTGCCTGGACAGGTGTATATCTCAGTGGACGACGGTTGAGTGTAACAGGTCTTCTCAGCCGGGATAGGGTCAAGCAGGAGTATTAAGGCCCGTGCAGTGGGCCCAGAACATGGGAAAAGACCACCAATGAGGCTTGGATGCCGGGGAAAGGAGGATCAGTACGCTACACAAGGCAGACAGGTACAGGATTTCTCGATCATTGCTTGCCTATGACGGCAATCTCTTTCAGAGTCATGCTAGGCAGCGTAGGCATCGAAGGAATTGATACTTAGGACGACTCATCCCGGCAGTCACGCGGGAGATTGTGCGGTCGGCACCGACCCATTTCACTGCTTGCTAAACGCGAGCCGGTGTTCATGCTGCAGCGAGAAGTCGGTGCGGGACATAATGTCCGGAGCGGAGGAAGTTTAACGATCGAGGGAGACGGCTGTGGAAATAATAAAATGTCGCAGGGTCGGGGATAAGATGAGCCTCAATTGGCGGATTGGACATTGAGAATGGTGCTTT
Source organism: Cladophialophora chaetospira (assembly GCA_030247875.1). Lineage (NCBI taxonomy): Eukaryota > Fungi > Ascomycota > Eurotiomycetes > Chaetothyriales > Herpotrichiellaceae > Cladophialophora > Cladophialophora chaetospira. Next base: position 1,848,755 of record JAPDRK010000003.1, read on the forward strand.
TGCTAGCGGTGCCGAGGTGCATTTGCACAAGCCGTATCAACGACGATTTTTGGGTTCTTTGAAGGAGGTTTGGAAGGTACGAAGCTGTTTCTGTAAAGCTAGTGGTATCCCGTCTCGTGCAGAAAGACCATGTCTGCATGATGGTCTTCAGCCCTATTAGGCGTCAGGCGAGCCATTGGAGTGGACATGTATTTTCATGCAGGGACGTTTTTAGCCCTCCGGCCATTCTGACTTGCTGACTCGTAATTTGTAGTGACTACATGGAAACAAGTGAATTTGCTGCCTGTTTACCTGCCCACGGTGGTGGGGTCTGGATTGTTTTGAAAAGCTTTGAGTGTTCATGTCTGGTTCGACAGAGACTTGGGATCTTTGTTCCAGAAGCCTAACCGGTCAATGGGAAGATGTGGGGACAGTCGGGAATAGCATACTTCGACAGTCTCGCACAGTCGTCATCGCACGCTGGTTCTGTTTTGCTCACTAGCCGAGATCAACGTGGTTCGGCCTGGATAAAGTAATTTCGATCTTTTGACGGCCACAGCAATTGACCGACGGACGGAAAAGCATATCTTGCCGTAGGGAAGGTTGGACGGTGTGCAGATCGAAGGGGCAACGTCAAGCCGAGGGAGCAAGGGTGGCGATTTGCGATTCGTACGAGAGCAGTGCGGTAATGGTCACGTTTTCTCGCGTCCTCGTCGCGCTGTTTTCGGCAGGCGGCTGGCGATACATATCCGGGCCTGTTGATCGAGCGAGCAGTAATGGTCCCCGAACGATGCAGCATCGCCTGCTGCTTGCTGACAGAGACAGAACATGGATTAATAATAACATTCGAGGAAACTTCGAAAGTTTCGATAGCCCACGCAGCAGGAGCATGGGGACGGGGAAGCACCCGTGTGATCATGCCTCGACCTTGGTCAGTCCATTCGCGAAGGCCGTCCAAGGATGAAGCCAACAGACATTTTTATCGTTGTCCATGTTGGAGTGAACCCTGGATGGCAAGGCATAAACAGGGGGCCAAGTGCTGAAGGATTGCTGCGTGCAGCAGAAGCAAAGCCTAAATAAGTTGAATGTCGATGAAATGTTTTTAAGCGTGATGGTGGGGCGGACTTTCAAAGTTGATCTCATGGCTTGGCACGTCGGCTGGCTGGACGTGACGCGCCTGAGCCCGCGAATCTCAAAACATTCCCGCTGCGTCCTTCACACCTTCACCTTGTCCGGCGTCGCGGTCCCGACCTTTAGTCCTTCCTTTTCTGTGCTTTTGCGTTCCCTTTCACTTGCCGACGAAGTATGGGGGAGGAAGCGCGGAAAGCGACTGAGCCTGCCGCGACTCAGCACGCTCACTATGCCTTCCAGCTCCATCCCACCAGGATTTCTCCACCAGCTCTGCCCGGAGAAGCTAGTGGTGTGAAGGCTAAGAGAAGAAGAACGAGGTTTGTTACACTGTGTGCTTGTGTAGTTCAGTCTGACTGTCTCCAGTCCCCAAGACCATGTTGTCCTCGAAGCCGCGTACCAGAAAAACTCCAAGCCGGACAAAGTGCAACGAGCTCAAATAGTCGCCCAGGTGTCCTTGGGAGAGAAGGAAGTCCAAGTAAGTCACCGCGCCTCGTCTTCAGGTCAATTGAGGCTGATTTTCCTTCCAGATCTGGTTCCAAAACCGTCGCCAGAACGACCGAAGACGATCCAAGCCGTTGGAACCGCATGAGCTCGTAGCCCATTTGCGCAACAACACTGCAAGCCCTGCCCCTCCTCAGATCGGCTCTTCATCGCCTCCCGAGAACTCTGCAACATCGGATACCCGTCCACCTGCCTCACTTGCACCTTCTGAGCCCATTAATCGACCCGCTTCACGTGCCTCGAGTATCCATGATCTCCTCAATCCAAGTCCATCCGGGGAGACCAGCCCAAACCACAGCATTCAGGGAGCTTTAGACAGCACAACACCCTCTACCAGCTTTGGGGACGATGCAATCTCGACCACGAACGATCGACCCGCAATCAAAGCTACAAATGGCATCCCAGAGGACACGGAGAGAACATCTGAGACCAATAGTGATCAAGGGAGTGCGAGGAAGAGAAACCATGCTGAGATGGCAGGCATGAGGCCTGTCGGGTCTGACCTCGGTGAAGAGAGCAACAATAAAGAGACGAGTCGGTTCAAGCCTCTCGCGAGAACCTCCAGCTTCGTTCGATTGGCCATGACCGTAGATGGTGCAGTCAAAGTGAGGACCAGAGAGGAGGACACGCCGTCTCCCGAAAAGCCACGTCCGTCTTCCTTAACAACACAGGGCAAGACAAAGGCACCTATGTTCCGCAGCAAGAGTGCTCTGAACAGTATTGAAATCTACAGTGACGGCAATCAAGGAACTTCGTCCAGAGCGATAGGAGCTGGGTTCGGTCGGTCGCGTGATGCTAGGACGTGGGAGTTCTACTGCGACAGTTCCACCAAGGATGCCTTGTCAACGCAGGCTGAAGCGGAAACTTCTGGATCCGCTGTCAGTGCGATCAACCTCATTCGGTCTAACAGCTTCAAGTCACGCACTCAGGCACTCAGTCCCTCATTGTCGAAGACCAATATTCATCCGACATCGTCCAGAGGTAGCAAACCCAAGCTGTCTCGCGCGAAGTCGTCGCTAGGCCGTCTACAGGGTGAGGACCCACCGACGGGACCAGTCAATGAGAAACCCAATGCTCATCCAGGCCATCTTAGGTCCCCATCGGAAGACTCGGACAAGGAGAACTGGGCACCTGGAACGACATCGTCAGTGCATGCTCTACGCAGAACTGAGCCTAGTGGCCATCAACGTCCCATCCTGCAGGAGAACGAAGATATGACTTTCCCCGACGCCAGCTCATCGCGGAAACAAGGACGTGAGGTCCCAAGTAATCGACCATCGCCGACCAAGGAGAAGGCCAAGGGTGAAGAGATGGACTGTATTCAGGGCTTGTTGTCGCTCAGCCAGGGTGCGTGGACGATGAAGTAAGATGTGGAGTTGCCTCTGGTGTATTGCATGAGCGGTGCGAACTAAGCAGGAAATTGTACGATACTGGAGATATGGTCACCCAGCTTGTCAAAGCACAGGGTGTTCACGGCCTAATTGAGCCTTGCATGACTGATAGCAGCCAGTCTAATGTGGGAGGCATACTCGACAAATGTACCATCATTACTTCTTGGAAAGGAATCAAAGGCACGCGATTGTCAAATGCTCTGTCTCGCCATCGTTACTGTCTGATTTGACGTCACCAAAACCATGTTGAGCAAGGGCCACGTGGGCGCTGATGCTCTTGAGGAATCAATATCCGTCGCCCGAATTTTGGCCCAACCTGCATGACTGATGTGTACCTTACTCTAGCTACCCAAGCCAAATATTTTTGTTATCCACGACCTGGATGAGTGCATCCATTATTGTTGAGCGTGCTGTTAATAGAGTATCACTATCTCTTATAAACGACTTTGCACACCAACGTCGCTCTCATTTGCCGGGTCCAGCGTCCCCGGATCTCGGCGTTAAAGGTCGTTCGCTGTCTATACAAGCCTCGATCGTGAATTACATTCAACCACTTTTTATGTCTCGGATTTCTCGAGACTTAAGCGCGCACCATGCGGTAAGTGCCACCGCAAACGGCATACCGTCATTGCCTGCAGCACCCTCTCCCGAAATGCAAGCAATTCGTCAAGCAAGTACAATGGCCTCCAGCAAAATCCCCCACGTCGCGGTTATCGGCGCGGGCATAGCTGGTCTGCGCTGCTCAGATGTCCTCGCGCGTAGTGGCGTCAGGGTAACTCTCTTTGAAGCCCGCGACCGCATAGGCGGGCGCGTCCACCAGCTGGAATCAGGCGGCCACCTCATGGACATGGGTCCGAATTGGATTCACGGCACAAAGGGAAATCCGATCATGCACTTAGCCGAGAAGACCGGCACGGTAGTCATGGAACCTGAGGAGAACCAAGCACTGTTCGACACAGAAGGGAAAAGGAGATCCGATGCTGAAGCCGTGGACCTATCGAGTAAACTGTGGGAGATGATCGTCGATGCATTTAAGTACTCGGACGAGCAATCGGCGGAGATCGATCCGCAACTCAGTCTCTACGAGTTCTTCAAGTCGAAACTTGACGAGGAGAAGGGACTCGATCGACGGAAACGAGATGACCTCCTGCACGAAGCGCAGATGTGGGGTCCTTTCGTGGGCGATGCGGTCGAGAGGCAGAGTCTCAAGTTCTTCTTCCTTGAGGAATGCATTGAAGGGGAGAACGTCTTCGTGGCAAGCACGTATAAGAACATCTTGAAGGAAGTTGGCCGGACAGCGACAAACAAGGAGAAGGTCAATCTCCGACTGCAGACACCGGTAGCACATTTCGACACCACGCACAGCGAAGACAACAAGGTCACGATAACGACTTCATCCGGTGAAAAAGCAACCTTTGACGATATCATCGTAACTTGTCCACTGGGCTGGCTGAAACATAACCACGTCAACGCTTTCACACCACCTCTACCTCCACGACTAGCAGCAGCAATATCAAGTATCACATACGGCCGCCTAGAGAAGCTATACGTGACCTTCCCGTCCGCGTTCTGGCTATCACCTTCAAACGACCAGAACGACCCAGCCGACCTCTCCAGCTATCCTATATTCACGCACTTCCACGACCCAACCTACGTCCCTCACGCCAAAGACGAAGCATGGAACCAATCCGTCGTCTCGCTCGCTCACCTCCCTCCCCCGGCCTCTCATTCAACGCTTCTATTCTACATCTACGGCGCTTGCGGAACACACCTCGTGAACAGCATCAAAGACCTACCACAGCACAGCGAGGAATACAATACAAAGCTGAATACCTTCGCGCACCCCTTCTACTCTCTCCTCCCGAACTATAATCCCACCACCCCATCCTGTAAACCGACATCCTTCCTCGCAACAACATGGCAAGCCGACCCCTTTGCCGGAAACGGCTCGTACTGTAATTTCCAAATCGGCTTCGAACACGGCGACGAGGACATCGAATGTATGCGCGACGCCGGTGGACTTACGGACCAAGGCCTCTGGTTAGCTGGGGAACATACCGCGCCCTTTATTGCGTTAGGGACGACGACTGGAGCGTGGTGGAGTGGAGAGGGGGTTGCACGGAGGATCTGTAAGAAGTATGGGATTGATGTTGCGAAAGAGGAGGATGCTGCGTTGGAGGTTAACGGGGTTAATGGCGAGATTGGGAAGAAAGAGCTGGATAAGGAGAAGATGGATGGGGCGAATCTTAGTGGGTTGGCTATTTGAAGATATGCATAGAGGTTCTTTTGTTTTCTATCCATAAACTGTATCGATAGTGGCTGGAAAGTAGTACTCTCTGCTCCTAGGTGGCCCCTGATCCAGGACCCTCAGCTCAACGCTTCTTCGACTAGCTGAATGTCTTCGCAAGTTGATCAGCAATCATGTCCAATTTCTTGTTGTACCCTTGCTAGCTGATTGAGGTCTCTCGGCTCAACGCTTCTTCTTCGACGAGTCGAACGCATTTGCAAGTTGATCAGCAATCATGTCCAACTTCTTGTCTTCCGTCAACCCTTTGGCTTCACCGGCCCATCTCTTCTTCGCAGCTTTCCGCAATCTCTTCTTCATTCTGGCGTCTCGCTTACGTGCAAACTTGTTTACGGCGTTTGCTAGACCACGCTTCTTCGCGAATTCGTCAAACTCTGGATATTCGAAGTACTTTGCCGTGCGTCGGTCGGGCTTGTCTTGTTTCGGCGGGTGGGCTTTCACACCTCGATCGGTGCGCAGCTGCTTTTTCCTCTCTGCTTTAGCCTGACGTTTCTGGACTTTGTTTCCTGCCGTGTTTGGCTCGAAGGTAGGAATGTGGTTCTTCTTTCGAGGTCTTGGGCTCTTGCGGATTTCGATTGGTGCGTGCTCTGTGCTTGTCGTGGGGTGTTCTGAAGCTGGAGACGAGTTTGAGACTGGATCTCCCACGTCAATCTGGATGAAGGACTTGTCTGTGGTGACAGCCATGACAGGAGCACTGTTCGCGGCAGGCGGTCCGGCATCGGTGACCATGCGGAAGACCACAGTGTCTGCATTCCTTTCATCAGTTTAAAGCCGTAGCTTGTAGTGGCAGATTTACCTTTCATCTCATCTGTCACGACTTCATCATAATCTTCACAACTACCCTTGCTTTCAGGACTGCACGGAAGCCGCAGACTTTTCAATCTCAGGCGGCATTTGGGGAGCTCTTTCCGTATCATTTCTCGATAGATGTCTGTGGACAGGAAAGCTTCCTCCTCGATCGGGATGTCGATTTCTTGCGTCGCGGGAACCACCACTCTGATGACGGGTTTGGAAGGCATGTCCATGTCACAGTCGTCGTCCCGGGACATTGTCGTGGCTCTGTTGGGAGATATATGTCCAGGCAGATGTGAAACGCGAACGTGAGTCTGGGATGAGCTTGAAAAGAGCAAAGGCTGTGTTTCGAATTCTTGGAAAGGAAAGCTTTGTGAAGTTTTGGTGGGCAGTGATGGGAGCACGTCTTCGTGAATTCTGTTGGATAGACCTGCACACTGCAGCGTGAATGATGAAACCTACTAGCGCAATACCAGAAGTCACCAGCACTTGCATCAAAGGACATTCAACATAGCGTGACACGGAAAGCACAATGCAGTCCTGTGCAAATGGAGGTGACTGTCCTTGCTCAGACCCGGACTTCAACTTTTTGAAGCGTGTTGACTTGTCCAGCTCGCACCTACCTCAAGCGACGTGTCCTAGTACAGCAATATGCCTCCCTTCGCTCTGAATTGGTGGCAGCCAAAGTAGCCACGACGTCTTGCTTTTTCCATGAATGGGTACCAACTGGGCTGGCAGCGGGGCCATTTGTTTCGGGCAAAAGTTTTACGATAGCATGGTGCTGATTTTTAAAGTAGCACACTCTTTTGCGATTCAAGTTGCCTGAGTGCTGTTAGTTTGATTGAAAGTGAGAAAGGATGGGGAGAAGAGTGTCGTGACTTCCGTTTGCTTCTCAGACGTCATCCATGGAAGAACGTCGGACCGAGGGCAATTAGCATCCATAACTCGCTCACGCTTATTCCTTGATTTTATGCATCCGCAAACTATCAATATGAACTCACAATAACAGACATGCAAACTCCTAAGCGAAAAGCATCACGTCCATCCCATCACGCAAACAATTCTGCCACCGCATTTGTGAATCCATGGCCGTCAGCATCAGCGCCAACATGGGGAGAGTTGGTTCAGTCCTCTTTCCCACTGGGGTGGTATAAGGATGAACACGTTCGACATGAGAAGGCGCGAGATCTCAAGGTGGTCAAACCAGATTGGGGCAAGGCCAGCCTGGAGAAAAGGAATCTGGATACGACGAAGTCCATCATTGGGACCTGGCTTGGCCATGCAAGTGCCTTGGTTGAAATCCCCTCAGTCAACCACTCTGAATCAAAGAGTACCTGGCTCCTCTTTGACCCCATCTTCTCCATGAGAGCCGGACCGACTGTGAACAGCGGAGTAGCTCGTTTCAAACCGGCGCCATGTCAGGTTGAAGATCTCCCTGGTTGCGATGCTGTTTTCATCTCACACAACCACTACGATCACCTGGATGTCCCCTCGATCAGGTCAATCATGAAAAGATTTCCCCGAACAATGTTCTTCGTTGCGTTGGGCATACAACCTTGGTTGTCTTCTATGGGAGTTCCAAAGACACAAATTTGCGAGATGGACTGGTGGCAGAACCGAGAGTCAAGCCTCGAAGACTTTGGCACCGAGCCACCACCAGCATCAACGGACCAAGTGGTCTTCAGATTCTCCTGTGTTCCCGCACAGCACAACTCGGCACGAAGTCCGGTAGACCAAGGCCGTACACTGTGGTGTGGCTGGGTTATAGAGCGCTTCTTGCGGTCGCAGGATGAATCCAGTGAAGCAAAAGCATCAAGAAGAGGCGCTGTCTACCACGCCGGAGACACAGGTTATCGACGAACTTCTAAGTCGGACGTCACATGTCCCATCTTCAAAGAGATTGGTGACAGGTACGGTCCCTTCGATCTGTCATTCCTCCCGATTTGGCGTGGCGGAACTCTTGGTTTCTTCTCGTCCTGGGGACTACGGCTGTCTCATCACGATTTCCCTGCAGCACATCATGCTTCGCCTGCAGATGCAATCGCGATACATCTCGATGTGAAATCGCAAAACAGCGTTGGTGTTCACTTTGGAACGTTTGTCGGCTCGGAGAACGAGTCCTACGAAGCTATGATAGAGCTCGCTCAAGCATGCGAGAGTCGCTCGGTCGCTAGTCTTGATAGTCAGAACGAGGACGATCACGGGCGCGCTGGAATAGTGGACATTGGTGAAAGCTTGGCTGTGGAGATCCGGTAAGCAGGCTGTCTTTCGGCTATCTCTTGCAACGAGGCTTCCGCTACTTCAGACGAACGAAGAGGTGTGACGAGCGGCTTTCAGAGACGCTTGGGAAGGATCCAGTCGCTCAAGACCAAGCGTATTGCGCAAAAGATCGAAGAGGGTTCAGTCGATTGAGCACAGAATTCAAACGCTGCCGACAAGCTGTACGCATCCGCAGGTAGCCTGAGGTGAACGTATGCCTGGCAGGTGTGCACGCCGTTACCCAACACTCCTCCGTAGGCACTAGCGCCTGCTCTTCCGCTCAGCCAGCACAATCTCCTCATTCTCCTAGCTGAATCTCAACAACCAACTCAATGGTTGCCATCGTCAACGTCGTGGTAGATGGTTTCAAAATCATGATACAAACCCTATGCCACATCTATTGACACAGAACGTTTCGGTACAAACAACTTTTTCATAAGACTGGCTCACCTATGTTCTCCTCAGCCTCACGAGGCTGGCCAGACTGCGTTGCAAATCTTTCAGGACATCGACAAATAGACAGTCTACATTATCCTTACATCAACTGGACGTAAAGAACATCTTATCGACTCCTTCTAGATGCCGTCAGAGTGACGTTTCAGTTACCACAATGCGACTTCTCAACACGGTTACATACCAATTGACCGAGTTCAGCCTTCAGAAAGTTCCCATATATGCTATCTTGTCTCACACCTGGAAGGATGAGGAGGTCACGTTCAGCGAAATCCAGGATCACGGAAAAGCTTCCAAACTGCGGGGATGGCAGAAATTGGTCGATTTCTGCAAGGAAGCCGCTCGCCACGGTATGCAATGGGCCTGGATGGATACATGCTGTATCGATAAGACCAGTTCTGCGGAATTGAGTGAAGCAATCAATTCTATGTTCCGATGGTACAAGGAGGCTTTCGTCTGTTACGTCTACCTGGAGAACTTACATGACCCGGAAGACCAGTCTTTGACCGCTAACACTTTCGCTGGTGCACGCTGGTTTCTCCGGGGTTGGACTTTGCAGGAACTTCTTGCGCCAAATAATGTCGTATTTTACGACAGCGGATGGCATGATATTGGCACCAAGGCGTCTTTGAAAAAGGATATAGCTCGCATTACTGGCATCGATGTCGAGGTCCTCACAGGAGAAACTTGCATTGGCGATTACAGCATCGCTCGCAAGATGAGTTGGGCATCCTTGCGCGAGAGTGAGTTGACTCTCTCTCTCACTCTCAAAACCTGTACCGTGAAGACCAGAGATCACCAAAATGAGACACTGTCGCGGGTTCCCTCTTGGTTGCCATTGTGTAAAGTCTGGGTATACTGATAGAGATACTGACGGTCCTGCAGCAACGCGCCTCGAAGATGTGGCGTACTCCCTGCTGGGAATATTTGAGGTGAACATGCCCTTGCTGTATGGCGAGGGCCTGAATGCGTTCAAACGCCTCCAGGAAGAGATTATCCGGACAAGCACCGATCAGTCTATCCTCGCTTGGTCTGCGCAAGACTCGATGAGCATCTCCGTTCTCGCTTCGTCGCCACACGCGTTTCGTAGCTCGAATCGTATCGTTCCCATCCACAGACGTATTTGTCATGAAGACCGTCCGGCTCATCCTGTCTCGAACAGTGGTCTCAAGATTGACTTGCCACTGTATAGGTCCTTCTGAGAGTGACCTTTGGGGTGTCCTAGACTGCTATCCTATCGATGCGCCAGAAACCAGGGTAGCCATCCGGCTCAAGTGGAACAGTGATGAGCAATGTTCCAGCCCTCTTGAATCAAAGTCGAGCTCGGACACCAACACTAATCGACGTCTAGTTTGTCAATGCACAGACCTACGTGTCCTACGCAATATTCGTTTTGACGAATTTGACGTGAGGACAGTTGCCTTAACGATATCGCCGCTCTGGGTACCACCAAAACGAGGACTAAACTCTGCGTCGTGGAGTAGTGAAACAGAGATTGCCCTGATGGAGCAGGACATGGGAGACTCTGGGTGCTCACTTGTCCACACCATCTCAAAAACCCATACTCACCGAAAAGACTGGCATACAAGGACGGTCAGCTATGGGTTCAGCGATGAGTCAGATGTCATGTTTTGGGTTGCCGTGGAATGGTCGGAGAAAGCGTATTCTCTGCCAACCCAAATACAGATCAAGATATCGGATGGTGTCGACTGGGACTGGAAGAAGGGATATGATCTCACTAGTGGACACGGGGAAGAGTTTTCGACAGACGCGATTTTCGAAATTCCCAATCATCCGTGGTCTGTACGGGCGAAGGTACGACATGGGGTCAAAACCATCTCCAGTCCCTTTGTCCAGCAAAATCTGTGGCTTACAGTGGCGGTCACACCTCGGCGCCTTTAGGTGCCACTCAGTCGCAATGTCTGTCCCCGAATACCAACCCAGCTCGAACAATGCTACGAACATCTTAACGTATCCGCTCGCATACGCCGACGAATGACAATGTGCACCAGCCTCGTGGGTCTTTTTTTCCTCATCAGTGGACGATCCGACCTTGAAATTCCCCACCAATGAATCATCGAAATTGGGCATCATAAAGACTGCCATAGTCTGATGAACGACCTGGATTTTGGCAGCAGTTTCTCCAGCCAGGGCGACTGGTCGTCTGTTCGACCAATCCCAGTCTCGTACTCTCATTGGGTGTTCGTCCTGCCCCAAGCACAGTCATTTCTCCTCGAAGACCATTGCAACTTCACATTGACATGAGCGAACGATCCATGAGACTCCACGGATCTAACGGAGCTTCAGGAGCAGTAGATGCAAGTGCCTGAGCACCTACACACTGACAACGATGCTACTTAGCTTGTACAGGAGTAATACTAAGCTCCTCCTTCAACCTTATTCGAATGGAAAGGCTCAATCCCAACGACCATGTTAAGTGCTTACATAAATTCAACAGCTCTCAGCCCATCTAGTTGGTGTGCGCCCGATCTTGGTCAAATCGAGGTCTGTGCGCATTACGCCATGGTTCATCTATTAGGACCACGTTGGGGCTGTGCTCAATCTCCAAAGTGCTTGTGGGGCTATGCAAGGGCATTTGACGAGACGGTCCAGACAGGCAACATCAATCATTTCACCACTTCCCTCCCTATTCCAATTCACAATCTACACGGCATCCTCACATTGAGGACCTGCGCCGTGATGGCTGGACTTGATTGCGGAAAGTCGATCGACGTTTCTTCCCATGATTTTGGGCATTCTCCATTGGACATCTCGCACTGGCCTCGTATTCGACTGTTCCGGTTCCTCCTCAAAAGCAAAGAGGGCAAACTAAAACTTCGCCTCCAAAATAATGTTTTCCTCTCATACAAGACAGCATATATTGCTCTATCTTATGAGTGTGGTCCGTCAGACCCGAAGGCTGGGATTTACGTCAATGGCCGCCTCTTCTGCATAAAGCAAAATCTATACGATTTTCTTGACCACCTCTACCATGACCAACAAGGTCGTAGGATTGGATGGATTTGGACAGATGCTATATGCATTGACCAGAGGAACGATCGAGAGCGATGCCATCAGGTGCAGCACATGAAAGAAATCTATAGGAGGGCTCGTAAAGTCTATTGCTGGCTTGGAAAGATGGATTATGAGCAAGAATTATGCGTCCAGCAACTTTCAGAGCTGTGGATGTCTCCTAAATTACCATCTGAGACACCTCGGACAGAGGCGTTCATCTCTTCTCTCTCGGAGCAGCTGATCGACGCTCTTTTTGCTATGGCATGTCGACCATACTGGAGACGTACCTGGATCATTCAAGAACTGATGCTGGCTCGTCGGATCCTTGTGGTCTGCGGTGCCCATATCCTGACCTGGCCCTTGTGGAGAGCTTTTTACCAGTGGAATGCACTGAAAGCAAGCCGAATGAATATGCAAGATTATCAATACTTTGCAGCCTTACAATTCTTCTATTCGGAATGTCTGGATTTCGATGACAAGCCAACAGCCGAGACACGACTTCTTCGCGTGATTATGGTCTTTGGACATACACATTGCAGCTGGCCACATGACAAAATCTATGGAATGCTTGGTCTCATTCGCAATGCGAATGTCCTCTCGGTCAATTATAACCTCCCACTTGTGGATCTGTTTCTCGATGTGATAGCTGCATCCGTCGCAGAGAAGCTGCTACCTTGGAATGAGCTTTACATGCTTGCAAAAGCTCTACGAATCCGCTTTGAAAACGACGGTGACCGGGTTACTCTGTCAGCCGAGACATCTGCATCTCCACGAATTCATGTCAGTGCCATTCTGCAAGAAAACCACTCTTTGACGGGCGTGATGTGTTCTCGTGGAATCGACTTTCAATCAAAAGCTCTTAGCGGCCGAGTGACTTGGATCGGCCTAGAAGAAAACCACGATACAACTTGCATCGCATACACTACCGCCGCAAGAACTGGGCAGATTTGTACCTGTTCTTGCTGTATACTAAGCCGAAGTTCCCATTACTGCTGCGACAGGAGCTTCCCACATCATCAAAAAGAACTCGAGATCTTCAGACTCACCTGTAACAATTTCACCGATTATCGGGTAGTCCAGAAGATGCCAGTGGTATATCTTATATTCGAGCAACAGCAGTATTCAGCAACCATGGTGCTGGAAAGCAGCCAACTATCTTCACTTCCAACGCCTCCTATTTCAGCTTTGTTTCATGACCCCTGGCATCAGCATTGGAAGATGAGCATTTCACAGGGAGCGGACATGGTCGAGTTTTCTATACCATTAATGTCGGCCTTCCTTTTCCTCGCTCATGTGTATCCACGACAACACAAAAACAAGATGGCTATTGCGGACTGACGTTAATGCGGCCGGATGGAGACACCACACAGCAAGCGGCCGGAGACAAGAGGCAATCTCCCCTGTAGTCCGTGCACAAATTCGTCTTCAGATCTCAGTCAACATAGCACAGCGGAGTCGGCTAGAATAACTGTACTCAGCCCGCTATCTCTCAGCCTTGTGTTGAAGCCTCGGTCAGCCACGAAAGATTCCCAGACACCAGAGGCTTGGGCCGCGGCTGGTCTTCTATCGATATGGTAATTGACTCGATCGAACCGGATATGACTACTGTACGTGTATGTTGAGTTCAAGATCACCAACTACTCCGTGCAATCATAATCGCCCTACCATCAGGTACATTTCCTTCCTCTCTTCGCGGTCGCACGCCACGTCCGAGAAATCCTTTGCCCGGAACATCATCGGCCCCGAAAATTCGGACATTTCATCAGACAGGGCAAGGTTGGTGCAAGGCTCCCAAGCTGTCTATCGATCTCTCCATCACGCTTGTCTTATCCAGATCTCATACACGCGATTGCCCCAAGAACGCCCCGAAACCCGGACAAGCAAGCGTATAGATCCAACCCTAGTCAAAGCGCAGTTGTTATTGCGTATTCGCCCATCAACTTGAAACCTACTCGTACACCAAAACCTTATCTCCTACCCTTGCCGGTGCCAGCCGGGACCACAAGGCTGACCCCGAGCCTCGGAAGACGCGGGGCAGTAAATCGACAAGGTCCACGGCGAGCGAAGCAGACATACCTTTCCGAAACCGATCTACACCTTAAAATACAAGCGCACGACCGCTTCCGTCGGACTTTTCGGCCGCTCTCGCACGCCTTGCATAGGACCACAGGAAATTTGAGGTGGCGGTTGCATAAAGATAGCTCGACCCAGATTAATCAACAAGGTCAATCACAGAGAAGTGTCAGGCCAAGGCCTAACGCCTGATCACCAACTCACTTCCTGCTCGTCCATATTGCAAGCGAAAACAATCAGAAGTACCACTAGCGCAGGATCATCAAGAAGTTCCTGAACGGGTAAGTGCAAGGGGTACCAGCAGAGGACGAAGGAATGCGAACTGCGACGCATGAAGATACCAAGAGTCTCGAAGTAGTAAGGAAAGCGTATCCAATCATAGTCCCAGCGGAACGAGATCTGCGACCTGTTTCCAATCTTTATCTGACAGGGAGGGACGAGCGATATGCTGATATCGGTCTCCCGCGCGATGCGGCCGAAAGTATACATTCTTGCCACCATCAACAATAGACGAGCGTCCGTCTTGCAATATACTTTTTGCATTTTCAGGCCTTCAGCAAGGGTCGTGACAATCGCGAGCCCTCGGAACAATTTCCAGCCCGGTGTCTTGATAAGCACCTCCAGCGAGCGCCACGCCCGACTCTCCGAATCTGAGCAGCGTCACATGACCTAACGACGTCCTTAGTCAGCCGCCCACAATTCTTAGGTGATCGGACGCCGAGGGGGAGTTAATCGATTCATTCCTCCGCGCAAGAGACTCACCGAACAATTGTCATCAATGACCACGGTGCCGCCTGTGCCTCCAGGCCCTCCACCGACTGCTTGTATGTCGCCTCTCTGGAGAGCCAAGACGAATCGGCCCAGCATGTCCCCCTGGCGACATGTCAGCCGCGTAGTTTCGGGGTAGTGCATGTCGCGCGTCAAATCATATGTAGACTTGACATGATCCATGCTCTCGCTAAAAGCTCTTCCATGGAACCTACCGTGACAAAGCTATCTCCCGCGCTGCGCCTGCGTTCCACATCGTTCTGACTGGTGATCTCGTAACTGCGATGCATCGCGCTTCGACTTTGGAGTCCTCGTGAGGTCGCTTCTTCATCTTCCTCATCGCCATCGCTGCCTTCGAAGTCGCCGCTCCTCGTACGCCTGGCACTTCTTCGGCCTCCGAATCTCAGAGAGGAATGCGCACTAGTCCCTGGATTGGCAACGTCGACACCTTTTTCAGCTGCCTCTCGCTCACGACTGTCGCCACCAGGCCCGAAGATCTTGACGGTGCTGTCGATGCCGCTGCAAGCGATCATTGGCTCGTAGGGATGCCCTTGCACGACATTGACGACCTCGCCATCCCCTTCCAATATGTTGAGGATCTTGGACGTTTTCCGGTCCCAAATGAAGAAATGTCCGTCATCTGAGCCGCTCACAACATACTCGTCATTGAGGCCATAGTAATTGACATCCTTGACAGTGCGTGTGTTGCAATGACCCTTGTATACCCTGCTGTGCGACGAATAAGGAACATGAATGTTGACCGAGGCGCGGCTACGTGAGCGCGCAAATCCCAACCGGCTTCGGAACATTATCCGTTCAGGCGCCTCGTCTTCATCAGCTTCAGACTCTGTGGCTTCGGCATCGGAATCATCATTGTCGTTGTTGTCGCCGTCGTCTTCGTCGTCGGCACTAGCTCGGCTTGCTTCAACCTCCTCAACGTGGATAGTAGGAGGAGTGCTCGTTTCAACATCGGCCCGGCTAGATCCATCTGTTGATTCACGAGCAGTCTGTGGTGAATCAATCGACGACTCTGCGTGCGGTAATTCCACATTGGTTGAGTGGGTTGTGCCATCTGAGGCAGCCACAGCTGTCACGATATCGATAGCCTCTAAGATCCTCTCTTCTTCGCCAGTATCAATATTCTCTTGTGATCGCTCTTCCTCAGAATCTGATTCTGCCAGCTGTAGTCTCAAGCCCCCAAAAGCTCGATTCACAAAATCGAAGGTGACACCTGTCGCAGCCCCCATGAGCAGGGAACGGCCTACCTTGACTCCCCAGAATCGTGCCGCAGCGCCTTTGTCCATCACACGGACTGCTGTATCTCGATCCGAAGAGTCAACTCGAGGTTGGGACAGACCTTGCCCGGTGCGCAGCTCAACGTTTGCGAGCGCTCGCGTAAAGGCCAGAACGGCGGCTTTTTGACTCGGGAACACGTGACGCGTCTCATCTCGCTCGAAACGATTCGTATCAAGATCGACGATTGGAGTGTCCCCATCAGCAAGGCCGAGAAGATATGCTTCCAGCTTGGGAATAAAATCGGTCAACGTCTCGTCCTGATCCAAGGGGAATCGAGGACTCTCAGCAGAAATATTTGATGGTTTCTTAAAGCCGCGAAGCACAGCCTCCCGCCCACCACGGAACCAGAGAAGAATTGCCCTGAGGAAATCGTAGTAGAATCTGGACTCCGAGTGTATGTTCTTACCTTCGTGAGTAGCAGGGCGGATCTGGTCAAATTGAGTTAGACGAGGATCTGTTGTAGGACGGAGACTTTGCAGCCGGCCACCGAGAGTCAGCGCCAAACAGCCCGCTGCTTGCACGAAGCGCCAACTGGACTGTCTATTTCGTCTCAAAGTATTCTGCAACAGTACGTCTTCTTCGCTGGGATTGACTGGATACGACCAAGTGCGGATGATCTCATCCATCTGAGGAAGGAGAGAAGCACATTGCCCCAGCGCAGCTGTGAAAGCCGGCCCATGAAGTGTCAGCTCTGACGAACCCTCCATCGACGCAGCAGCTTCGTCGCTCAAAGCAGCAGAGAATTCGAATAAGGTTTTGCGGAGCTGAACTAGTGACCTTGCGACTGACTCACTGGCTCTTTGAGCGTCTGTAAGGAGAAGCTCGTGAGCGGAAAGAGATTCAGTTTCGGGGCCATTGGAAGAAATTGGTATCAGCTCAGACTCTCCACCAGCGTACCTCGCCAGCAAAGCTGTCTGACCCTCCTCCATTTGCTCGTCCGCAACCCGACGAAGACGTCTGCTCGGGTTGGCCGACTCACCAAGACTACTGGAAGAAGCGTTTGCTTTGACTCTCTTTCTCTTGCGGTCGGATCGGTTTCTGAGCCGATTGGCTTGAAATTCAGCATCTGCTCTACTGTCATTTTCGCGAGCATCCGGTGACTTGACAATGTCAAAGCTGTAGATGTGGTCTCCCGACCATGAGGCCACCATCTCGTTTGGGTTTGCATCACTAATCTTGCAGGCGGTAATGTGGCCATGCTCGCGGGGTCCAGCCTTGCGCTTGTTGTTGGGCGCAAACCGACGTACACATCTAGTTGCGTCAGCCATGGCCTCGTCCTCGAGGCTCCCTACGACAGGCTTGCGAGTTGCGGGAAGGCCCTGCTCAGAGTCCAGATCTCGACCCAGCATACGCCGGTCATGCAGAAAACAATGCAGGTGAGCCCCGCCAAGGGCAATATACTGCGGCTGGCTAGGCGCGCAGGAGATGCTGTTCAGATCCAGGGCATACTTTTTGTACGAGATGAGTGGAGGAGGCGTGGCGCCACTGTCACTGTCTGGGCCTGCACGAAATCGAGAGCCACGGCCTCCGCGTGGAGCTGGATATGCGCTCGACGGCTGTCTCAGATCCCATTGACGCACTTCACCATCTTCAGAGCAGGTCAAGAACAAGTATGGGCTGGACTCGGTCACAATTCTCTTTGCTCGATCGGCGTGGCTTCGGTATACCCGACAGTTTGTATTGCCTTCGTTCAGCCATCTAGCATTTTGAAAGTAGTTGTTGAACCTCCGACTCCTTGTGCTTGCAGCGAACGAATCGCTTGAGCCCGCTTGAGAGGCAGCACCGGCGTACTCCAAGTCGAAAACGCGGACTTCGGAATCACCTGCGCAAGTGACAACTGTGCGGTCGCTTGAGTGGGGCATGAACTTGACCGAAAATATGTTGGCATGGTGCCCGGTACTCACGCTCGTATTGAGGGAGAAGGCTTTTGCGCTTCCGGACGGATTGTAATCCCATATGTTGAGATGGGTGTCGTCAGAGCCCGAGGCGAGGAGGTTGCCACTTGACGACCAACTGCCACAGATGGCGTTAGCAAATATTACGTGCGCACAAATAGAGTAGCGAGAACGAGTGAAGCGGAGCTATACCTGAGAGCATTGACGCAGCCAGTATGAGCTCCAAGCTCATTGACTATGTCGAGATCTTCGACCCATGATTTATCTCCGTACAAAGTCCTGAAGGACCGGTGTCTCCTCGTCTCTCCCAGTGATCTTCTCAATAGCCGCTCGTCGAAGTGCTCATTCATTCTCGTGTCAAGCGAGAGGCAACTGATGCCAGTGTACGGAAGGAACTGATTGACACATGCAACTGGTGCAGCCTCGTACGAGCACGGTCGATGACCTCGGTTCGCAGCCGCAGCGAGGACGAAGTGAAATTGTCCGGTTCGGGTGAATGAGCAGAGCTCCGATAGGTTTAGACCGGGAGAAGCATGTGGCTGTTGATTGTGCAGCAGTAGGTAGGGAATGGCAGCGTTCGGATTCGGCAGTGGCAATTCGAATTGGCCAAACCTTGGATGAATGAAGACAGTTTTAGAGGCTCGAAAAGGCCGCAGTCGAGTTTGCAGATATGCAGCTAAGTCAGCTGGTGTTTACGCCATGCTGAGTGATGAACGACAAATTGAAATCAAATTGATGGAAGTGACATGGAGAGAGAATGAGGAAGTTGCAACTGGAGGCCGCCAACCCCGCATCCGCCCAGAACCACCTTACAGGCTGGCAAACACAAGCATATTGTGCACTTGATTGTGCACCCTATCATTTTGATGCAGACGCAAGTGAGCATTGTGGAGGAAACCGCTAATCATCTCCGGCAATGAGGCGGCGAGGCTGTTGATATCATCAAGTCTGCTGCTTTAGACGCGGCATCACCGACTGATATCGCCCTCTTTTGCCCAGTTGGTCTTTGATAGTACAATTTGCCCCTTTAACTCTGGTCGTGCCAGGTATACCCGCCGTTGTCTCGGTTTTCAACCGAGATCCTGTACCAAAAATTACACAAATTGTATGTCCGCGTAATGCAGAATCCCCAGCTGGCTTCCTCGTCTCCGTCTCTCCTTTCAGGCAGTTGGTCCACTGATCATAGCCCGTGGCCGTCCGAAGCAGTGCTTTTGTCGAACCCCCGGTCAATCAGTATTGTTCCACTTACAGGGCTGTCCTCTGTCCATTCCGGGATCTGCGTTATCAATGGGCTCCAGCCTGGCACCTTTGCCTTGATGCATGTACCTCCAGCTCTGGCTTGCAGGATACGAGAGAACGAGCACGGGGCAATTGGGAGGGTGCCGGAATTTGCCTCAACGGGTCGTTGCCTCTTTGGAATTTCTTTGAGATTTTCGTAATCCGCAGATTGCCTCTATGGCATCGTGCGGCTAGACATGTCGTGGGTATCAGAGATGCAGAGAACAAGCAGTCTGCTGAGCAGGCCTTCTCCTCGCCTCGGACTTCAACATACCATCACAATTCAACCTTGCCTCACCTAGCTATCATCTGTGCGCCGCTTCTTGCTGGCGAGGGACTTCCGAACATTCTCCATCGCAGTGATCGCATTCTCGATCTGTTCAGCCTCGCCCGCAAGCTCCTGGAGCATGAGTTCTAATTCGACGCAACGCCGTCGAAGCCTGACGATCTCTTCTCTAAGAACCTCAACGGAGCCCGAAGTCAGAATGGGATCGTTTGCCACAGGGGTCGTGGAACCAGACACCGTCCCGGTCTCGGGAAGGTTTTCCTTACCAGACTCGAGTTCCTCAATGCGCTTCTGGAGCGATGCTCGCTCCCGCTCCCATGACTCGCGCTCCAATCTAAACCGACGTAGGTCGTCCGCACCTTTAAGTTGCAACTGGGATGACATTGCCATAATCTGCCTCCACTGTGCGCCGTCCGCGGATGACTGTTGATGCGCCTCGTCACGTGACCTCATGAGATCTCCCACTTGGGTTTCCAGCCCCTCGAGCTGTTGCTGTAGCCGTATCTTGTCTTCGGTCAAGGTATTGATTTCGTGGTCAGAAACTTGAGACTTCTTGTCCAGAGCTGTACAGCGTATCTGCGATCTGGAGAATGCGGCGAGTAGCTGGTCGTGTTCCCGCTGTAGTGTCTGCAGTGCCAAGGTCTTGGTCGATATCTGATGTTGGAGGTCTTGTAGGTGAGTGTTGTGGGCAGCCTGGGTCGTGGTTGGGGAGTACTGTGTATACTCTGAGCTCCCCGTCCGTGGATACTGTAGCCCCGGTGGTGAAGGCAGAGTCCGACTGGACGGTTGAGATTGCATCGGCGATTGAGCCGAACCAAAATGAGAGCTTGCCGACGACGGGTGTGGTGACTGCCCAGTGCCTGAGGATGCGTGCTCATACAGCGGGTTGCGCTTGAGTTCCTCCCCTTGGAGAATTGGGGGAAGGCTGTGTTCATAAGGCCGAGGCATCTGTACAAGTGGTTGCTCGGGTTGCCTTCGGTGGTAATCATCACTCCGAGGAGTATCAGTTGGGAGTGACATTTTGCGGGGATCATTTATAGATGTGGGAGCCGCCGATGATTGTCCATGGATGGAAAGTCTTCGTATCTCGCGTACGAAGAGGGGCTGGACAACATCAGCCAGGGATGGTAACTCCGGTTTCGACGTAGCTGCATGTGACTGTAGGAGGCGACTTGTATTCCGGATCTCATTGAGGGTCCATGTAAGAGACTGCTTGAGGCCGAGCTTAGTCACTTCAGTTCCGATAGACTTTGACCCTGTCAGCATTTCCCGTTCCAATGATGGGGCGGACCGCTGCTTACTTCGACAGGGCTTTTTCGGCCTGTAGATATGGTCAGAGCACGAGTGACATCGGATCGGAGCTCCAGAAAGCCCTGTACAAGCTCAAAAACTAGAGACTCCGTATCTGAACAGTTGGGGCATGATCCACGCCACGACCTGTGCCGAGAGATGTCCTCCGAAGGCGGCAATGACGGTTGATGCTCACCCGGATAAACATACGGGCTGGACTGGCGGCAAAGCGATCGTCAGCAACAGCACCGACTCTGCCAGCGCCTCCACAAAGATCAAAAGAACCAAGGAACCACTGTCACATACGTGAGGGGGGAAAATCCTTCTCTTCGAAGTGTCCACCGCTGTCTCCAATTTTTCTGGTATATATTCCAGCCGAGGACGCTTGTCGGGGGGTTCACCGGCCTCGCCGCGTGGGCTTGCGCTTCCTGACGGCCAGAAGTGTCTGGTCGGAGGCGAGGACTGTCCAGAACCAGGACGGCGGTAGGGTCCCTCCATGGGCAGGTCGCGTTTGCGCAGTGTGTTCTCAAAGGATGGCGAGAAGGGGACGTCAGTCAGAGGACGCCGGGATTCAGGCGCACTGGTAACTCGGGAGAGGAGGAGGCCGGAAGCCATGGAGGGTTTCGACTTCACATCATCTGGATCATCGGGAGAGTAAGATTCGCGGTCCATCACCTCCACCGACCGTCCGCCTACTTCTTGTCCTTGTTCGACGGGGAGTGGCGTGTGCAGGGCCACATTTGAAGTGGTCGCGGTGGTAAAATCTAATGCGCGTGGCAAGCCAGCGAGGAGGAGGCCCGACAAGGTCTAGGATGAGGCTTTTCCCTTTGGTACGCCGCCTGGTCTATGGCAAGGGACTGGCGCAGGAGGCGAATGTTTGGATATATTGCATGCTCGCGAATTGCGATGAAAGGCCGCACGGAGAGCAGAACATGCCTAAGCGGGCATGGACCGTGTATAGTATGTATGTACTGCGAGCATGGCCTGCAGCTAGTGAAGAAACAGGATGGGGCGAATGACCAGGGCAGGGCTACTTCGAGTGCGGTCGATCGATTGGGCGATTGCGAGCGGGAACCAGGGGAAAAGAGGATCTGGAAGAGGGAAGAGAGAGATCGAGAAGGATTGGAGAAGGACGAAGAGAATTGGATGGGAGTCAGCCCGCAGGAAGTGAGTTGGTCGTAGCCGGCGTGGTATGTACCATTGCATGGTAGATCAGAGATCACCGCAGCTCCATTTATCCTTGGTGGACTAAACACTTTTCTGCAAAGGCTGGGAATATTTTAGTCCAGCGGGGACGGGCGAACTCGGCCTGCGAGCCAGTAAGACCGTGCAGTCGTTTTCTGCAATCGACAGCCTGGTGTGCCTCCATCTGGAGTGGAGGGAGCGTCTTCACGTCGCCGAAAGGACGAAAACTCGCACTCTAGTCACATCGGCCCAGCTGTACGCTTGCCTCGTTTGGATTGCCACGGCTGCAGGCTCGGGATGCGATGCGAAGGCGGGTATTGTGTCATTGGGAGGGCGGCACGGACTGGAACAACCTATCGGAGCCACGACTGAGCTGGTGGTGAAACTAACCTGAAGGAAGGAGCTGCTAACTCTAATGATGTCTTGCCTTCAAGCATTGAAGCCAGACCGCAACGATAACGTGATCCAGTGAGGCTCATGTTAAGAATGCACTGTAACTAATCTGCCAGACCTCCGTCGACGGATGGACAGGTTACCTACTCTGGAAACATGTCGAGGCAGAAAACAGCTGAGCTCTGAAACAAGATCACGCCTCGCTGACTCGTATTTGGCCCATGATGGATTCCGTCACCTGTAACCTCGCTGCTGGATGAGACACTAAGAGCAGCGACGGAGCTCTAGACAGAGCTTAACGAATCTCGCAGGATCGCTTGCCACGGCTCCCATGACATCCTCGGAAGGTGTTGGTGTAACATTATTTCGAAATCAAGCTTCATTTTTCGATGACTACAAATGACCACTTTATTAGATAAGCCGGTCGCTAAACCTAATTCATGCCATCCACTCCGAGCCGACGCCAATAACGCCCGAGTTGCGACCAAATAATAATTGTCAAACCTCTGACCGCACACACGCTCTTGAGACATGTTGAGACGGACTGGCATGGCAGGCACCATGCCTGGCCAAAAGAAGGGCGTGGCTTTTCTCCACCTTGAATCCTTTTATGTCATGCAATGGGAGAGAGCCAGCTGAATCCAAGTCGCGCCCTGCCAATCATCGCTTCGAAGCGAGTATTTGCGTTTGCTCTGGTCATCAGACATAACCGAGTTCCGTCAGAACACCAGGCTGACCACGTGGACTTAGTCTCGTACGACGTTTTTGATAACTGCTTTTTTGCTCTTTGAGACTTCAATACCCAATGATTTGAATTAGCCATCGTGCAAGGACGCTGCGTATTCATCTACCGAATACTTGCCGCGCTGCCGAAGCGTTGTCCGCGCACACTTCACAGACACAGCATATCCATACCTGCGGCCCTTGACTCGACCGCCAACACTGCCAACCGCTAGACGCTGGATGCAAAGGGTGCCAAGGCTTGACGATCCTGATTTGAAGCTGGCAAGGACATGGCATGGAGAAACAGACTTTTGGGCGGACCGCTGCGATCCCTACCCAACGAAGTATGACGACGCAGGGAACTTGGTGCAGGGTTCAGACCACGAATATTCACCGCGTTAGAACCTCAGCACAAGTACGTACTCCCCGAGCGACGTATGTAACAAGAAAAGGCCTCCGCCATTGGAGCTCATCAGTCGCTGAGCGGGCGTATTATTCATCCAGTCTCCACAGAAACCATGGCAAGGAACGGCCACCCGCGGCGCGCTTACTTTCACCCTGTACGGAACTCTAGCGAGATCTGCCATCATTCTTCAGGACTGGCGCCTTGCCGGC
Organism: Cladophialophora chaetospira; assembly: GCA_030247875.1. Lineage (NCBI taxonomy): Eukaryota > Fungi > Ascomycota > Eurotiomycetes > Chaetothyriales > Herpotrichiellaceae > Cladophialophora > Cladophialophora chaetospira. Next base: position 1,872,383 of record JAPDRK010000003.1, read on the forward strand.
CACTGATCTCCGACTGACCTTGGAAATGGATTTTGGGATTGATGGTGGGGGCGTTCGGACGTGTGTGGTCCATCATACTGCATTCGTACCCTCCCCGGATAAGCAGCGGCGATTGGCACATTTATGCATCCTTGGACACATCGTCAAATCGGCTCCATCGTTCCGACATCATCCGGGCAGGTCGGATATATGCAATGGGCACATTTTCCGAACGGCTCTGATCAGTGATACTCTGTACACCGCAGTCTCGCTAAAGCGAGCCACCAGGTGACACTATCCTTCCCCTCTTGAAATGCTACTTCATCGTCGGTCAGGTGGCTGCTTTGAGACGGTGGAAGGGTGTCCTGCCAACCTTAGACCAAAGGAGATACCTTCTCATCGCATTTTCCACATGTGGTATGGCCTTTTCTCATTTGATCCTTCAAGACGAGTACTCTCAAAGCACCACCAGGATCAAGCAAGGTTCGACTCCAAGCTGCGAAAGCTATGCCACTTGCAGGAAACAGTAGCCGGGAGCCGCCCAGGGTCTCGTTCTATGAGCTACTTCGAACTGCTTCTTTAGACGCCCAGATGCCCTGCCTGGCACTAGCTCGAGCTGCACTGGCTAAATGATGTAATTCTGCATGACGAAGAGCAGCGTCCACAGCGGTTTCCACCCACTTGCGTTCTTCTCGAACAATCAGGCCCTCTATCGCCCTGAGAAGCCTAATTTCTTGCAGTATCACTTCGGCAAGTGTCGTGTGCATTTTGATCAGCACATCAATCGATGAATCCTCTCGCTGCCGCCGTAGATCCGCCAATGACGCCGCACTAGTCTTCATTCGATCTTCCACCGACGACACCAAGGCTGCCCATTGTGGAGCTGTAGAAGACCCCGGCTGGAGAAAGTAGCCCTGATCCTCATTGTTACTTCCATCGCGGTTCGACCTTCTAGAAGACGTATAGGCGCACCATTCTTCGAAGATCTTTATTGAATTCTCTAGGGGTCCGTTTTCTTCGGTGACAACCTGCAACTCTTTCAGACTGTGTGCCAGAAGAAGTAGTGTATCAGACCCCGTGGACAATGCATCTTGAGTCTGTGAGTCTCCATCAAGCCACGAGGTCATCGCAAGTGCATTGATAGCGACTTGTCTGTCATGTTGCATTGATATGAGCAAACTTAACTGGTTTTCGACATGTTCATGGTTTGTTCTCAACTGCAATTTGATCGATCTCTCATACGTATGGAGTGTGTTCACTGAACCCTCCTGTACGAGGGTCAACTGCATCAGCTCATCCAGCAGATCCCTATCAACCTCTTTGGAAGGAATGACGCGGCCTGCTGATCCAGGCCGAACACTGGCTTGATCTGAAGCGGAGGCTGATGGAAGAGAGGCATTGATTGGCTTTTTCGGACTGAAACGTTGCTGGTAGGTGTTGAACTTCGGCTTCGTGGTTGACAATGTTGGCGATATTGCCGATCTAAGCAATGGTGTTCTGGAAACCGTCGGTAACGCTGCAGGGGAAGGTGCGGACACAGTCGGCCTGGAACCCGCTTCGCGCAATCTCCGAGTCTCAAGAGTGCCTCTCGGTCTCGTCGAAGCGCTCAGAGCTCTCGTATGCGATGTCGACGCAATGCCTCTGACGTCTCCTGCATTGCTGGCTGTTGTGTTCTGCGAGCGAGTGAATTCCGCACCAACTGCCCTTTCCGACACGGTTGGACCCGCCCGTGTCGCACTGCTGTCGCTGGCTGACGGGTGGAAACTTCCGCGGAAGTTATGTGCACTGCTTCCAACTTTCGTGGCCGGACCAGGATCACGAGGCTTTGAGTCGTTGACTCCTCGTGCAGAAATACTGCTTGTGGCGCGGTCAGAGGCCGGCTGTCGCAACAGCCTTGTCAGTTCTTTTGTACCTCGTGCTTCGGTTTGCGGCACGTCTCCGGACTTTGTCGAGGTTGATGACAGGGCGCTTGCAGCAGAATTTGCCTTGATTGGGGACTGGGAACGCACAGGGATGGGCATGTTGTATTAGTCATGGCGCTGATCGGAAATGTTCCCGGTGCCTGAAACGTTCTTGCTGACAAAATGAAAGATATTCTCCACGCTTAGCGCACTCTAAGACTTTTTGTTCATGTAAATCTATGAGACAGTCAAAGCTGTGAAGAAGAAGTGACAGCGACTTGAACAGACAGTGAGTTCCGGTGAAGCAAAAGCGCCAAGAGTGACGCGTTCAGAAACTCTCCTATTGGTCGTTGAGGTCCACGACGTCTTCGACTTACAGCTCACCTTCACGATCACAACTAAACTGTCCGGACATTTCCGGGACACAGTGACATCGTCGCCGCCGAGCAGGTAAGGCAACGTAGACCTGTCTCCTGGAATGATAGCATCGGAGACTATCTTGTCGTCGGCGCCGTTCGAGTTCAGGCGACCAACTTCTGCCTTGTTCTCGGAGACATACAAGATGTCTCCGACGACAATACTCAGCGCCGGAATGTGGTACTTAACCTGGTGACCTCGTGGGTGCGCGTTCCAGGACTTCTTCTCATGCGATACAGTGAAGAATTCTTGTTGTATATCTGACAGGTGCATGAGGATTTTGCTGCAACCGAGTCTCCAAAGGCTGAAACCACTGAGTTCGAGCGTTGCAAGATTGGTAGCGCCACGATCACCAACCTTTCTCAAATACATCAACAAAGGCATTATGGCCGCCCCGAAAGACGACGCGATGCACAAGATGTTCAACAGCAAAGACTTCACGAAAATGTATGCAGAAGGTGCCGAGAAACTCACAGGCTGGTTTGCCGAAGAACTCGTCAAAGCGGCCAAGCTCGATCAAGTCTCCGATGACGAGAAGCTCGTTGTTCTCGACCAAGCATGCGGGACAGGTATTGTCTCAGACAGGCTTGTGGCTGGGCTGAACGCCAAACAGAAGGCGAATCTTGATCTCACCTGTGCAGACTTTGCCGATTCCATGATCGCCTATGTTGGCCCACGAATCCAGACCTTCGGCCTCAAGAGTGCCCAGACTGTCAAGGCGGATGCTGTGGACACGCAGCTTCCAGGCGACAAGTTTACTCATGTCCTACTCAACTTTGGCCCCATGATATTCCAAGATGGACAGGCTGGCTTCAGGGAATTACATCGCCTGCTGCAACCTGGTGGCACTCTCGGAATGAGTTCGTGGAAGCAAGTTGGCTGGATTGAGGACGTCAAAGCCGCATTTGCCACGGACCCAGAGATCCCCGCGTTTCCACCGTACGAAGATTTTCGCAAAATAATGAATGCCGGCGGCATCTGGGACGACTCAGAATGGATACAAAACAACGTCAAGAAGTCGGGTTTTGTCGACGTGCATGTCCAAGAAATACCTCACAAGAGTTCCTTGACCAGCGTCGAAGAGTTCTCCCGGATGATGGCTGGGATGGTAGGCTTAATACAACAGACACTGTGGTCTAAAGAGCAGCAAGAGAAGTACAAGGATCGGGCCAACGAAGCGGTAGTCTCATACATGCGCAAGACCTATAGCGATGGACCGATCGAATGGGACTGGATTGCCATTCTTACCACGGCAAAGAAAGCTGCATGAATGCTGGTCGTGCCAACCTATTGCGAGGATGGCGGAAGAGAGCCTTATTGCCACCGTCACTAGGCGCATACAGCTTCGACTAGGTATGCAAGAGCTCCGAGATGATTTATCCATGCAGAAATCCGGGATCTGCCGCCTGCATGTGTCCAAATCTCGGTAACCTCATTCACCTCTTTCGATCATCTTGAGAGCAAGTTTATACCACTCCGAACTAAGTCCGAAGGACGCCGTAATCCTTCTCCACAAGTCAAACCGTGTCTTCGCATACCTACACCTGGTATCTTTGACCGAGCTTCCAGCAGACAGTTTCTTGTCGCCTTTAGATACACTGTTCTTGTTCATGATCATCTGTTGACACCAGAGACTTTCCGGGAATCCTAAGATGTGCAGATTGCTAATCATAGTGAATTCGTGAACAGACTGTCCGGGCTACCTCCCGACAACTCGCCCTCAGTGCCGGGCGCGATTACCGCTCCTTCGCAGCAAATATCCAAAGCCGGCGCCTCTCACTCAAGAGACTCCTCTTGCAAGGTCCACGTGTTTGGGCAAGGGGTTCCCAACCTAGCTGCTGAAGCAGCTCAGCTGTGAGCGCAAAACGACCATTGGCAGGCTGTCCAGTTCTTGCATTCCATCGTCTCAAAATGAAAATCGCTAATGTTGGAAGTGGCACACAAATTGCACAAATTTCCGCTCATATTGTCCCCAGCTCCAGTATAGCGTCGCGTCAAGCTATACTCAGCAGAATGACTGCGGTGTTCCAAAGATAGCGCGACTGATCCCAGAGGGCACAGACATGAACGCGTAGCGATATTTGGAAACGCTTACCTCCGCAGCTGTTGCAACCCGGTGAAAGTGAGTTAGAGGTGAGCGGCTGGTCGACAGAAAATTTCGGACATGGCACACAGCTAGTCACTCGGACATGTTGGTCTCACAAGAAAGTAGGCGAGATACCAGGCGTGTTAGCAACTGCGCGATTTGTCTGTCGTCGATGCCAGACACGCTTCGAGGAGTGACTCGAAAGGAGGAACTGTCGCGCCCTTCCGTCAGCGTCCACCCCAGCCAAGACACATTATGTCTCCACCATCTTCGACCCTGTGGAGGGCTGCATCTGGTGAATTCAGGATGCAGCGAGAACATATCGTTTGCTATGGAGAGGGTTAGGACGCACTTCGTGTCAGAGTTCACAGCCCACAACCGGGCTTATGGTGGCATGTGGTACTATGCTCGAATCTTGCCACTGTTGATGACAGGCAAGGCGACCTCGACCTAAGATCGTTGACTCATAAGCATGATCAAGGCAGAAGTTGCACATGTTCGGCTCTCTGAGGGACCGCGCCGAAGGATTAGCGGAGGAGGAAGCCGCAGCTGAAGTGGAAAATTTCCACACGCTGGTCTGGACCTACTTGAAGAAAAGCTTGAGCGTAGCATTCCGGTGTTGTAAAGGAACGTAGCTGAGCTCGCATCAGCACACCTGCTGTTGACCAGAGTCTGATGACTGCTATAAAATATAAACTCACAAAGAAACCGAACATAAAGCAAAAGGCATCTCGATACGATAGACGAACAACCAATGCAGGGAAGTCGATCTCTGCCTAAATTTAGTTAAAGGCGCCTCTGAGGGAATCTAAGCTTTCTAAAGCCGGGCCCCTGGCATTATCGCCGGGACTCTGTCGAGCCCATTTCATCACATCACACTGGCCTTCTGTTGGCGCGCACTCATCTCCACCTCCGCATTGACGGACTGCAGTGGTGACAGCCTCCTTTCATTCACTCTACCTTCAACAACATCTTAACACCACTGTCACTTCAATCGCCACTCGGGCTTGAGATTGTTAGCGAGGCTCGAGTACCTCGAGTTTTTAAACTATCTTCCAGCGACCTCTAACTCAGTCCTCCGAAGACCGCACCGCGAATAGCTCCAAGGGTGCCTTCATTCGAGTCAATCTCGAAACGCATTCTTCAAGAATGCTGGCCCAACTCTCACGCTCATAGTCGCACTACCCGCCTCTCGATTATGCCGTCCTTCGCTTTCTCATTCAGCTGAATAACCCAGACGTATCCTCGATTACCTCCTCCACAACATCCAAGATGTCGCCGCTGACAAACTCTTCGTCGATTCCCTCCGCTACCTCCGAAGCCCAGTCTTTCTCATCCCTACCTCAAATATCGTCCCTCCAGATCCGGGCTGAAGATATCGAATTGCCTCCTTCCCCTCAAGATGACGAACCTGATATTCCACGATCACCTTCCCCCCGATCTTCCCCATCAAAGAGTTTCGAGACTCTCCCAAAGTACGGCCAATATCTTTCACAGAATAGCACACCTTCACGGCCTCGTGCTCCATCGCCTCAGCGAAGAATGAGACCTTTATCAGCCGGAGGTGCCATTAGTGCGCCACCCATGCAACGAGCGCACTCTTCGCCCGGTGTGGACGCTTCAGGCAGATACGTTCATCCGTACGGGGCTCCCAGAAGACCAGAGTCACCACTACATTCTGGAAGGCGGAGAAGCCCACTGAGAATGGCATTGGAAGAGCCGTACCCTGGCAAGCCTGCGTGGAGCGGCTTGGCCATCGAGCCAAATATCCCCGAAAACGAAGAGCTCGACTTTGGTGTAGATGGGGACGCTCTGCAACCATCACCTATCTATTCATTCTCCAACACATTCCCACGAGCACGGCGGCGCACTTCGCAGCCCCTCCACCAAAGCGCAAGTGCCCCTTCCCTTCACGCTAGAGCCGTGAGCCCCAGCATGTCAGGAAGAACCTCACCGTCATTCGCTTCCCAGCGATACACTTATGAGCCGTATCCAATGTACTCTTTCAGCAGCTCTGCATCCAGTATGCCCAGCACGCCCACATCTCTGCGATCGCGATCTCCGTCTATCAGCTCGCTCGAAACCATTGAAGATGTACCTGATGCGGAGCAAGCGGCCATTCTCGAAGAAGAGGAATCGAAGGTGAAAGGAGACGATACTGAGCCAGGCGAATCACGACGAAGAAGCTCACTAGAATCCCGCGGCAGCAATCTGAGAAGCAACAAGGAACGAAAGCGGTGGTCGGTATGCGGAGCAGAGAGGCGGGCGGACTTCTCCTTGGAACCCATCGAGGAATGATGAGGCAATTTGTTCAAAACATGGGGAGGGAAATCACTGGCGAGGCCCAGTGATCGACGGTCGTTTCAGTACGGAGTCAGCAACGAAGCAGCCTAGCATTGGCTTGGAAAATGCATGCGAGAGCATTCCGGGCTATTGGAGAGGCACTGTACAACCAAAGATACCCAGCAAGTAAGCAGAGTCATTGTATTTTGCATTCATTGAATGGCATAGCATAGCGATAAGACATCGAACCAGACAGGATGAGAATCACGAGCTCTCATGAACAATACGAGCATGACATACAAGATTTCCCTAAATTTCACTTCTGCTTCACTTCAGAATCGATGTTTGTGTCACTGCAGCCTCGCCGGAGCCGTAGTTTTAGCGCGGGCCCACTACGCAAGGCTGGTGAGGCTGAACCCTGAGATCTGGCCAGAAATGCTCCTTCGATCCCAATTCTTACACCTGCGCACACAAGGTCAACTATCGTATCCCAGCACTGTCGCGTCGTACACTCGGTTCCCTTAGGGTCGCCGACGTTCTTATACATGTCGGCAACGTCAAGAACAGAGCTTTCAAGGCTCTCGTTATAAAATTAAACCGCCAGAGAGGACATGGACTCCTCGTTTCAGAGCCATGGCCTCGACGAGTCCGCGTTTGGAGACACAGGCTTATCAGGCCTGAGGACGTTCGACGCATTTCGTGAGTAGCACTATTATGCCTCTAGTCGTTAATCATAGCGTCGTGGTGCCTGACTGTTTACAATCTGGCTAACAACTTCTCTCCAGCCAAAACTAAACCACGCTACACCTCTACCACCTCCCGCGGCGGCCAATGGACCATCGCAGTCGTCGTCCTCTGCCTATGCCTCACCTTCTCCGAACTGCGCACCTGGTTCCGCGGCACCGAAACCCACCACTTCAGCGTCGAACGCGGCGTCGGCCACGAACTACAATTAAATCTCGACATCGTGATCGCCATGCCGTGCCGCGACCTCCACGTCAACGTGCAAGACGCGGCCATGGACCGCATCATGGCCGGCGACCTCCTCACAAAAGAAGACACCAACTTCGAGATCTGGTACGACCCGCGAAAACTGTTCCGATTGAGGAAGATGCAAAGCGGTATGTACAGCAACCTGCACGAAGGGGACAAGAAGCGCAAAAAGGCCGAGGAGGAAGATTCACACGTCACGCACGTCCTCGGGCACATGCGCGAGTCCCGGTCAAAGAAGTTCCAAAAGGCGCCGAAATTGCCCAAGGGCACGGCGCTCGACAGCTGCCGCATCTACGGCAGCCTCGAGGGCAACAAGGTGCAAGGCGATTTCCACATCACGGCGCGCGGACACGGATACATGGAATTCGGCATGCAGACGCACCTGGACCATGGGACCTTCAACTTCAGCCACGCGATCAATGAGTTGAGTTTCGGGCCACACTATCCCAACCTACTGAATCCGCTGGACAAGACGAGCGACTCAACGGCCGTGCATTTCATGCGCTACCAGTATTATTTGAGCATTGTGCCGACGATCTTCACGAAGCGCAGGGTGAGTACTCAGTCAGGCAGCCTGGATCCTGCGGCCGTGCCGCAGCCGCCAACGCTGGATCTAAGTCCAAACACCGTGAAGGACAAGGACGGGAGGGTTCGCCACGTTCCGAATCCAGAGCAGGGACGAGATTCCAAGTCGATTTTCACGAACCAGTACGCCGCGACGAGCCAGAGTCGCGAAGTCCCCACGAGTACCGTCCCCGGCATTTTCTTCAAATACGACATTGAGCCGATTCTGCTCATCGTGAGTGAATCCAGGGCGAGCTTCTTGGGCCTGCTGGTTAGGCTCGTAAATGTGATGAGCGGAGTCATTGTGGGCGGAGGCTGGATGTTCCAGCTAAGTGAGTGGGCTGCGGAGGTCTATGGACGGAGAAAGATAAGGCGGAGTGCGACAGGGCTAGGCGTTTTGGATGTTGGCGAGAAGGGTATCTATGGGAATGGGAATGGGAATGGCGAGGTGAAGCATGCTTAATATGAATATGAATTCAGCTTGAGCTGCGCACGTGACTATGAAAATATCCTTGAGCGGCTCTTTGACTTGCTTACCAGCATTTTCTCAACGTGAAGTGAGGTGAAAGTGAAATAGATTCGCGACAGATCGGAGCTTCGACAGCGAGCTTGTCTGCCAACATCTGACCTGGTTCTGAGACAAGTGATTTGAGCTGCACGTGGTGGAAGAAGGGGACTTCCTCGCAGAGAGAAGGTTCAGAACTGGGACATCTCAATTCATCAAGAACGCTACCTGTATGCAACCCCCCAAAATCACCATTCCCCATACTAATCCTTGTGCTATGCGTGCTCCGTACGAAGCACCTGCCCTCCTGCCGCTCATGCTTTTGCCCATTCGTCCATCGTAAGCTATTGGTACAATTTCTTTCCAATCATAATGCATGAAGACCCAACACGAAAGATGAACACTTGGTTCATGTTGTTCCATGCTAATGCGAAGGACGGCTCATCCGCGGCGTAAAAAGTTCATGCACGATCGCATCAGAGTCGTGGAATTCATGCAACAGCCTTGCGCATGAAGTATTCGTTTAGTGGCAGCGTAAACGGACCTGAGTTCCGGATATCACCCGACATGAAATGCCTTCGGCCGGTAATGCTCGCATCAGCTATGCGTTGTCTGCCACGCCACAGAGACTTCCATGATCTCCAAGATCATTTCATGACACCTCTCTGCCGTGCATGACCACATCACGGTACAGCTCGTCGCTCAACTCTTTCACAATCAAAACAGTCATTTTGATCACTTCATCAGCATTTAGGTTCGGGAAGTTTCTTAGCATCTTTCCCGGGCTCTGCTCTGCGATGAGCTTGTCCTTCAGCATCAGTAACTGTGCCACAACACAGATGACATTCAGATGTGCTCCGAAAGCGAAAAGGAAGTCCCATAGCTTAAGCACCTCGGGTAAAGGTGGAATGCCCGCACAAAGTGTTGTCACTGGCGCAAAGGCGTAGATTTTAGCCTGTAGACCTTTGCTCAGTAGATGTGCTGAGAGAGCTGGGCTGATCTCTGCCAGAATCCTATCAATGAGGTCGAGACCTTGGTGCACTCCGGACATGGCCGGTGAGAGGTAAGTCGGAATGTGCTCTGTCAATAGACGGGTCATTATGGCGTAGGCTTGGGCTTCTGATCGTGAGGCGTAAAGCAGCGGCGCTGACAGGACATTGAGACCTTGAAGGTAGGTTGATTGCTTATATCTCTGGGCGAACTCCGAAGGTGGATTGGACGATTGCTCATCATGTATTCGCCATGCTGTGGCATTTAAAACTCGAGTCAGACTTGCATCGGTGACACGCCGCTTGAAGAGGGTGTCCGTCGCCAGGGTACGGAAAACATCATTCGAGATCTTCTCATACGCTGGACTGCGGCCTCGGTGGATGAGTCCCAGATATGTATCTGTCGACAACGGACCGATGTTCAACAGCGTCAGCCACAAGTAGATCCGATAGTCCGACATTCCTTCTTTAGTTGCACTGACGCCGCCTGTCAGGATCGAGTGACGCAGTAGAGACAGGGCGGTCGGCGCATTTGTCCCCGGTGGAGGGCCATCTCGAAGTGTCATCTCAAGACTGGATTTGCGGGCATGTGTAAGGATATGATTCGAGGATGGATTGGAAAGGCTCGTAGGAGGAGGTTTGCGCACTCGGGGGACGTAAGGCATGGGAGCATCGCTGTTTGCTCGGACACGAGAGGTTGAGGCTGTGGTTGACATGTTGTTATTCGAGTTGGTAGCAGAGGAGGCAGGTTGATTGAGCTGCTCGCGCGAAGGCTTCGTGGGAATCCCAGACCGAGGTGGTCTCAGGTTCGAAGATTGATTGCCCATGTTGGCTGTCGACGAGAGCTGGTTGTGGGACTGCAGCCGGCGCAGACCACGGGTCTTGTCGCTAGAAGTCAAATTGTTCTTTTCAGGTGAATCCGGCAACCTGATTGAAGCAGGGTCTGGTGATGGAAGGAGGGCATTGCGACTAAAGACTTTTCGAGGTGAATGAGAAGTGGTGGCAGTCATGTCTGCCGGACCCTGAAAAGGGTGAGGCACAAAAGCACGCGCGATGACAGATATTACAGCAGGGAGGAGCGCGTTGTAGAGTTGGAGTTATTCCACATTCTGAAGTGAGGAGAGCGCATCTCGGCGAATTTGTGGTGTTGTAGCTGAGGGTTTCCCAGCCCAAGGCGGCCGCAGTTGGCTGGGGACATCCCGCTAAAGGCTTCTCGATCGCGCCTATCTCGACGCGTATCCCTGCTTCGGTTGGCCTTGAAACTACCACCATGTGATTTCATGCTCGTTGTCAACCATCACCTCTCCGTAATATCAGCATGCTCTGTTTTTGATGAAATCTCTTATTACTAAACTAGCACCATACAATGCTGAGCAACACTATGATCCGTTGAAATCCGCGCGGAGAACTGAGCTGGTCATCTGGGCTTTCCCGCCTGCATACGCGATGGCGATTGCGCGATTGGAGATAGGCATGGTCCTTGCCCTTCTTGGTGGAAGCCAAAGAGGTTCCACATGTGACTCCCACAACATACTCTCCACACCGCCAACAAACTCTGAGCTCTCCAACCGATTTTTGGACTTATCAGAAAGACAGCCATCTCACCCAGTGACTCTACCACGGGAGCAACAGCAATGACACCCGTCAAACGGGTCATCAAGGCATAGAGGAAAGACGTTTGAAGGGCCACCAACATCCAGAGCGGAAGTTTCGCGTCACACAAAATGGCTGGACGCAGACCATCCGAGACCAGCGCTCTTCTCAACGAGCATGGAATCGATGACTTCCGGAAATCTATCGATCAGATCGACCAGAGGCTGTACGGCACTGCTGCAGAGGAGGACTCGCTGTTAGCGAAGAACCCCGAGCTCGAGACGAACTGGAAGGCGGAAACTTCATTACTAGTTCGCTATTCGGGTCCTTTGATGTTGACTTATGTTCTGCAATACTCTTTCCAGCTGGCTACTGTCTTTGTCGCCGGCAGACTTGGTACAAGGGAGTTGGGCGCGGCGTCACTCGCAACGATGACTGCAAACATAACGGGCCTTTGCGTCTATGAAGGATTAGCGACCAGCCTCGACACGCTCACTTCGCAAGCGTTTGGCAACGGGAAGAAACATCTTGTGGGCCTTCAAGTTCAGCGTATGAGCTTACTGCTTTGTGTGGTCACGATCCCAATAGGTTTTATCTGGCTGTCCGCTCCCTGGATTCTGTCATCTATTGTGCCAGAGAAAGAGACGGGCTTCTTGGCCGGCAAGTTCATGCAGATCTACCTAATCGGCGGACCTGGTTGGGCCATTTTCGAAGCAGGAAAGAGACTCTGCCAGGCTCAAGGCGATTTCACGGCTTCCTTGGTTGTGGTCCTGGTCTGCGCCCCGCTCAACATCCTCTGGAATTGGTTGTTGGTCTTTCATTTCGACCTAGGCTTTGCAGGCGCCGCTTGGGCGGTGGTTATCACGAATAACCTTCAGCCAATAGTCCTGGTACTGTACATCGCCTTCATTGCCCCTTCAAACCTACAGTGTTGGCCGGGCTTGGATCTACGAAGGGCGAGTCAGAACTGGGGCCCTATGGTCAAATTGGCTATCCCGGGAGTGCTCATGACTTTCTCCGAGTGGTTCGCTTTCGACGTCCTTACGATCGCTGCCGGATACCTCAGTGAGCCAGATCTTGCCGCTCAATCTGTCTTGATGACGGTGGTGGTATTAATGTTCCACATTCCATTTCCCATCTCGATTGCAGCCTCGACCAGGTTCGGTAATCTTATCGGGTATGGTGCGCTGGATGCCGCGAGAATAGCATGGAGGACCTATTACCTGATCTTCATATGCATTGGCACATTTGACGTGATACTGCTGACATCTTGTCGCCACTTTATTGCGGCTATCTTCACTTCGGACGATGAAGTCAGGGCGATTGTGACAAAAGTCATGCCAATCACGGCAGCGCTCCAGTTCTTCGATGCTTTGTTGGCGCTGAGTAATGCTCTGCTGCGCGGACTTGGGAGACAAAAGATTGGCGGTTGGGTAAATTTGGGCGTATATTATCTGTTCGCCCTCCCTTTGGCATTCTTTCTCTGCTTTGGACCGCCTCACATGGGTTTGAGTGGAATGTGGATCGGACCCAGTACCGGTCTGGCAGGTGCTGCCATATTGATGGCCACGTGAGTTTTCCCTCTCGGAAAAACTGTTCATTGTTAAATCAATTACCGTTCCTGATCAAGTAGGATACTCGCTAACGAAATCTCCAGGTACATGCGGTTTACTGACTGGCAGAAAGCTGTCGATGATGCCAGAGCACGGGAGGAGTAGCAAATCATGAATGTTTATGGAAGTCCATCGGACCTATCAGCCGACTTATATTCGCCCTGTGGTCGCTGTGGTTTGGCGTCGGGTTCCAGCAGGAGTATTTGAACGAGACTGTTGAGACAATTCGAAATTAGGCAAGCTTTTCCATCTACAAACGGTATGCGGCAAGCCCTTGGCGGCACAAGAGAATCACTGACGCAACCAGGAACTCTACGGATTCGACACGGATACATAAGCTTAGCAGCGAACTGAAGGCCCAACGACGATTTGCTGACAGGGTCTTCGAAGTGGTGGATAATGTTTACGGGTTTCGGCATAATTCCGCAGGCAACCGTTTGCAAGCGCAGCTTGCCGCGTGCATTGACTATTCTACATTCCGTTCCGCGAATCTCTGGTACTTTGCCCCAGTGCTCAGCATCCGCCTCGAGGATCTCGTTCTCTTACAGTTGGAACAACTCCTGACGTATGCATCCCTTGAATGTTCACCTGGGCTAGTGATACGGTACGTCTCATCGGATGCTCGCTTTTTCACACCCCGCTGCGGTAGGTAAGATAAGTCCGTTTGATCCTAAAGTATATATTCTTTGTGACCGCCTTTCGTTGGTGTGCTTTTCCTTACCCGACACATCTCACCTTTGTTCCCGTCGACTCGAGAAGCTGCTGTTACCAGTTACGTTCAGCCTCTAGGATGATGGCCTCCCAGGTCGACTTAGCGGAGTATCTCTTCCGAAGGATTCGTCAGGTTGGAGTCAAGGCCATCCATGGTGTTCCCGGAGACTACAACCTGACTGCTTTGGACTACGTAAGTCTCCCCTCTCTCAAAAGCCCCCTTTCAATCACTGGCGGCCTCTTTGTTGTTTCGGTCACAATAGCACAAGCTAACAGAAAACCGTAGATCGAGCCAGCTGATCTCGACTGGGTCGGAAACGCCAACGAATTGAACGCCGGATATGCCGCGGACGGCTATGCACGAATCAGGGGAGTTTCAGCTCTTGTCACCGCTTTTGGTGTTGGGGAGCTCTCTGCTATCAATGCGGTTGCTGGAGCTTACAGCGAACGTGTGTGACCCATGGTACTTGGACTCGCGCAAATGCTAACTCCTTTCGACAGTGGCACCGGTAATCCATATTGTGGGCACCGCTCCCACTCATGTCCAGGATGGCGGTCTTTGCATGCATCACTCTTTGGGTAATGGCGACTTCAGAATCTTTGCCGACATGTATGCGAAAATCACCGTTGCCCAAGCCAATCTCAGAGACGCCGAGACCGCTCCAGCACAGATTGACAGATGCATTCGAGAGTGTGTGCTGCAAAGCCGGCCAGTTTACCTTGAGTTGCCTACCAATATGGTTAAGGCAAGAGTGTCCGCAGCGCCACTCGAAACTCCTATTGACCTTTCAATACCAATGAACGACGAGGGTTTCGAAGACACCGAGGTCGAGTTGATCCTGAACAAAATGTACAGCTCTAAACAACCCTTTATTGTTGTTGATGGCTGCACGTCGAGGTATGGTGTCAGCGAGGAAGCCGACGAGCTGGTGCGAATTACAGGGTTTCCAACTTCCACCACGCCTTTCGGCAAAGGGATCGTCAATGAGGAGTACTCGAACTTCTACGGCATCTATGCTGGCATCGCCGGCAACGAAGTATACATGCCCTGGGCGAAAGGGTGTGACTTGGTCATCAAGCTCGGACCCCTTGAAAGCGATGTGAACACTTTCGGATTCAGCACCATTCCCGAACCAAAGACCTCAATTGTCTTCCACCGTGATCACGTCGTCATCGGAGGGACCAAATATCACAACCTTCATATTAAATCTCTTCTACGGAAAGTCCTGTCCAAACTGGATAAGGACAAACTCCCGATATACAATCCCTCAATGGACCTAGGCGATCCCAGGGCTGACCTTTTGGCTCTACCGCCGCCGGGCAAGGACGACATGATCGATCAGGCTACCTTCTGGAAGCGGATATCCAAGTTTTTCCGCTCAGGTGACCTTGTTATGGTCGAAACGGGTACAGCATCAGTCGGATGCCGAGATATGGTTCTTCCAGCACATACTTCGCTTATCAACTCTTGCATCTGGCTGTCCATTGGTTACATGTTACCAGCATGTCAAGGAGCCGCTTTGGCTCAACGTGAAATGATCAGTGAGGGCAAGCGTCCAGATGGCCGGGCAATACTCATTGAAGGCGACGGCAGCCTGCAGATGACAGCTCAATCAATCAGTGATATGATACGCAATCGACTCGACGTGACCATATTCGTCATCAACAACGACGGATATGTCATTGAGAGATGGATACACGGCATGAAGGCCGGGTACAATGACATCCAGCCGTGGAGATATCTCGAAGCACCAAACTACTTTGGTGCTCCGAAGGACGACCCTGCCTACCCTGTGGTTACCAGGCGAGCTGAAACGTGGGGTCAATTAAGTGATATCTTGGCGGAGCCGGCTCTTCAGGCAGGCAAAGGCATGAACATAGTGGAGGTGATGATGGACCGAGAGGATGCCCCGGATGTGCTGAAGAAGTTGGTCCAAACCACGAAGAGAAGGAATTCAGGCGAGCCAGCAGAGTCCGACAAACGCCAACGCATGAGCACCGAGGAAAAGGTGATGAAAGTTGCTGCTTAATTTGAACTTAGAGCTCATTGTGGGTGGGTTTCGGGGGAGGATCGCGTTTTCCCACCTACTCGACTTGGCGTTGTGCCGGCATTGCTGCATGAGGATACGGATGAGGCGCAACCAGGAGGCATATTTTGAATTCGAGCGAACATGCATCTAGACCCACGTCTCTCAGTGCGAACAGAGCCAATATATCGGTAAATCAACCGGATATGGATACCGAGGGTCGCTGCTGTTTCCAGTGTACGGAGTAGGTCTCTGGCGCTTTCTTTTCTGTGGTCCATGCGGTGGCTTCAAAGAGCGCGCCTGAACATTTCCAGGAGGCGAAGGAGAAGGAGGCGAGAAGAGGCCAGGCGACATCGCATAAAAGCGGCAACCTCCGTCAACTGGCCACTCTCCTCACTGCGTCTCACGTTTCTCCTCGCTTCTTTAAACGCTTTCCATCTTCCACCACCTTCTCGTGTTCCCTCTGTTCACGTAACGAATCACGTCAACTCGCTAAAGGGTTTGACACTCCGACACACATAACGATGCTTTGTCCCAGATTGCGGGTAGGACAAGCCTTCTCCTCCGTCGATTCTAGCCGCGGTTTGGACTCCGCTGAGGCGTGGCCAAGCGAGCTGAAGAACAAACTCTCTGCGTCCTCGGTTATCGGCTCGCCGGATAGGCTAGGGCTGCTGAGTCGATGCTTCCATTCTTATTCTGGCGGCGTCTCCCATCCAAGCTGAGTTCTACCGCCTGCCCCTTCTCAGAGGCTCCTTGGGCGAGTTCAATCTGTGAGAGCACAGTTCCTTCGGCCGATTTTGGTCAAATGCCATCATCCGGTGACCGCGAAATGGGCGTCACCTTCAAGTTTCGCCCTCTCCACTGACTCCATCGACCCCGAGATCGCGGGTCGCACACCCTTTTCTCTTGCACACCCAGCCAGCCATGCACTCCAGTCTCAACCTCACGCTTAGCGACCCAGCCTGATTTGGTTCGATGCTGCAGAGACAGGGCTCAGGGATCTAGATCTATCCAACAGCATTATCTCCGATCTTTGGCTTTATTGGTGCTTTGTCCTCTCTCCTCGTGTTCATGCGAGGTTATAGCTGTCCTATCCGAAGAAAGACTCCCATCAACGCATGGGTATATCTTCCGGGCTGCGCCATGTATTTCAAAGGTAGGTATAGCTCGTTCCCATCCTTGCAAGTCGTCGTCTATACTTGGAGGAAGTCCCGCCAGGAGGAATGCCTTGAAAACGCCTCGGCCCCTAGCTTACTCATACCATGTTACAATGGCCCCATTGAGGATCAATCCGGTCGAAACAGTCAAGCTATGTGAACTCGGAGTCCGCACGACATCTGTGCTCTTATCTTGTCTTGTACTTTGCATCTTGCTGGCAGTCAAACACCTCAGACGTCGACACAAGATGCCACACATCGAGGAACTAACCCCCTTCACGGCCAATGGGGAAAAGCATTTTGACAGAGATGTCTTCGACGCTCAAGACCCCATCAGTGAGCTGGATCGTCAGCTCTTGAGGGAGCTTCTCAACCCTCTGCTCGTTGCGGGACCTCGACAGTCGAGTCTCATAACCAGCGGATATCTGGCAGCGAAAGCAAAGCTGGCAAGAGTGGAAAAATTGTCTCTCCTAGGATCTGCTCATGAGCAAGCCAGCATGTTGAATTCCCCGACCAAGGATCTCGATACCCACCACAGTCTAGATCAGAAGTTGCAATGGAGTCGACGATCTTCTCCAGGACCCCAGACAGCCGTCAGCACAATGAATGCCGCTGCTACGACTGAATATGACGTAGCGGACCACTTGGTACGCTTCAGCTCGCTTCAAATGGCCTCAAAGCACGACGAGGTGCGACACTTCTGCGACGACCACAACATGCGCATCAAGTGGCGACGACGGACTTTGATATTCGAAAAGACGCCCTGATCGCTCGGATCACGCCGGGCCTCACTCCGCCATGGGATGGAGTGCCTATGTATGAACGAAAATGAGACGTTCGCATTCGTGAATATGCATGCTGAGCATTGCTTTTACTGTCCAACAAGACCTGACACTCTTCCATGACGGAGACGGGATGGGGTATTTCAACTCGGAATTACTGCCGGCAGGCGTTCTGGAGTTCTTGTGGGCAGGGCCCATTGCTACGGCACGGCACCGTTGGGTTTTACATGTCACCTGCTGAAGCGAGGAATGTGTCTTCGAGCTTTGGAAAGTGGATGGCTATCAATGCGTCTGGAAGTCAATCAACAACGACAGGCTGCGGAATATCTCGTGGACATACGATGCACGTATGTCACGCAAAGCACATCGCCATGCAGTTCACGTCGCACCAACAAGAAGAGCATGGATATCGGATGCTAGATGCGGAACCTCAGCTTGACAGGGATACGGGCACGCGATACGCGATCTGCCGACAGGAAGGTCGACCATTCAGGAGATGCCAGGTTTACCATGGTGACAGGACTGCATGTCGTGCTCTGTTGTGTTGCAGATGCTACTTGTAGACGAGCTAAAAGATTTTCATGCTTGATCTTGTTTGGTTCATGCGTCTGTTCGCGTTTATCTTCGTGTCTGCAGTGCTTGCTCTTGTGGAACTAGTCAATCGCGACTTGGCTCGCTCTTGTCTCTGCCAGTAGCTTCGGTGCTAAAGCTCGTGAGGTGTGCAGCAAAGGGAAAAATTCCGAATAAATGTGCCGGGCTGACTCGATTCTTCTTATCGTGATAGCGAAGGTCGTCTAACAGCCCCCGAACATCCGGAGAGCAAGCTTCCAGCTCGCTGGATCACGTTATCCGACCTCACGAATAACTGCCTCTTGCCCTCCACCGGACTCATCTCTCAACGCCCAAAGCCGAACCAACCCCTCTTCGCAGGCTTCTGCTCCTCCTTCGCCTTATCACCTCCTTGGCCGTTGACATCCTCCGCTCCGTCCATCTCGACGTCCTCGCCCTTCTTTCCCTTGCTCGCTTGAACCTCCTCCTCAGGACCCTTCTGGCCTGGGTATTTGATGTAATTCCATGCGAGATCGAAGAAGAGCGGCTTGACGGGCACAGGACGCAGTTTTGGTGGATAGTTGACTAGATTCGTCAGGTCGAGGTTAGGGATATAGGTGTTGTGGGATAGGCGTTCTATCAGAGGAGCAGGGGTCGGTCCCGTGGCGGCAGGAGAGGTGGAGGTCTGGGTCGAGGTGAGGGATTTGAGGTCTGCGAGGGCGCGGTATTGAAGAACCAGCTTACGAAGGGTGGATGTGGTGAGAGTGAGTTGCGAGGCTGAGACGTTGAGTCTAGGAGGTGCAGAGGACGAAGGGCTGCTGCTATTTAGTTTACCCGATGCCGCCTCTGCGAGATCGAAGGCACGGCTGTACAGAGCTAGTGTATTTGGTATGTTGTCGTTGATTGCGTGGGAGCGACCAACGGCAAGGCACTTGAGAGCTCGGAAATATGCCCTCTTCGCATCGAGTTCCTCCACAAAGGCGGTGTCTGCAATGACACCTGGGAGCTCTTTGACGGCATCAAGGCTTCGGAGGGTGGAGTCATATAGGGCAACTCGCTCACGCAGTCTCGAGATCTTTCGTCCAGAAGACTCTTCCTTCGGCGCACGGGGTTTGCCGTCCTTGCGCGGCTTAGAGATCTGCTTGGGTTTCTCGGCTTCGAACGCAAGCCCATCATCCGCGGCGCCGCAGAGAACTCTGTTACGACCGATGCGCCATTCGATGACGGCGTAATTAACGGCCGTGCGAGTGATCTGCAGTGATTGGATGCGGGAGTCGCCTGTATCGACACCTTCAGCAACGAGTTCATCGATGGCGGTCTTTGTGGCGTCGGCGGCATCCTGACGGACGGTGATGACTTCCTCATACGCCGTGGCGAAGTCTTTGGGGCTCAGCGAGCCATCTTGGAACAAGTTGAAAGATGAGTTGAGGTCGTCTTCCTTCTCTTTAGCCAGCCCTAATGCTTGAGATATATTTGCGTCCTCGAGCTTCACCTTGCGGCTTCTCCAGGCAAGGGTCGAGGGAATCTCCTTTGGTCCTCCCTTTGTCGGCGCTGCTTCCGCAGCGGTTGAAAAGGCCTGCGCATTGATCTCTTCAATCTCTTGCCTGATACTGGACTCGGCCTTTGGAAAACTCTCAATGGCTATTTCGTCGATGGCCTTTGTGCGGGGCATCTTCAATTGGTAGGATGCATATCGGATGCTCGGGTCCACGATACCCGACAACAAGTCCTTGTATGTGTCTGTCTTCGACGAGAGTGCCAATGTCGTGTACACAATCTGAGCGACCGAGTAGTTCTGGATGCACTGCTGCCATCTCCCCTTCTCGAAATCGAGACTGCCCCGCAACATAGACAGATAAGCATGTGCTTCAAGATCATCCAGCGCTTTTGCCCCGGTTGTGGTACGGTCTTGCACAATATCCACCAAATTCTCCGCATATGTGATCGCTCTTCGCAGTCTGGAAGCAATTTGGCGTTTCGTCGAGCCAGGCATGGGCTTCTGCGTGTTTTCGGCTGATTGCGCTGACTTCATGGCCATGGCGGACGCCCATGCTCGCTCGGAGCTGGCGAGGAGCAACTGCACCCATCTGAAAGAGAAGTTAGATATATCTTGCGGGTCAGAGAGCATTCCTCACTCTGCATTTTTGGCGGCATTCTCTGCTGTCACCTTGGCCTTGGGCGTATATTTCCTACCGGGAGTTGCGGCTCCAAGTCGTCTGCGAAGGTTCTGGATCTTGCGGGTTGCTTGTGCGTGGTAGGCATTATAGTCCCCTCCCAGTAGAGCTCTGTTACGCTCAGAGGCGACTGAAGTGGTGATGTTCATTTTGCTTTCTCTCGAGACCGGAGTTCATGGATGGAGGGACAGAATATTTCATTGAAGGTGGCCGCAGCTGCGATTGTGGGGAAAGGCGCTCAATTGAGCGACCCGAGCCCAGAAAATCTTTGGGTCATCGATCTCGACCTGAGTACCTTCCGCCATCGCCTCACCCGATTCTCACTTTTCGCTCCTTATCGCTTTGTCTCGACATACTCTGTACAATAGTGTCTTCTAACCCTCTTCTCGTCCTCGCTCGAGCTCTGCATGTATTCGAACCGGCATAATCACGCCTGCCACATCCATCACCTTCTCCTGTACAGTGTTCACCCGTTCTAAGCGGCCGTGGCATGCTAGAGCGTACTGCAGTATGTATTGAGCCAGCTTCTCAACTTTTCCTTCGACGATTTGATCCTCCCGTTCGGTCTCAACAAGTCCTCGGTTCCGCGTTCTGGAGAAATGGAGGGAATCAGCTCGACGTTCCTCCGTGGTGGCCGCTCTACCTCAGGCGCATCCGAACTTCTCGTCACAATGAAGCTGCCTTAGAGTCTGCTCAACCGGGCGTTGGGCTGTCCTGGGTAGCTGACGCCCGTGAGAGATCTGCCAGACTTCGCACTCGAGCCTCGAAACGCAGTCGAAGTTCGATCCCTCCAAATCCGAAGTCCTCACGAGCCTATACTGGCATGGGCACCGCAGCAACAGCCGGTGCAGCCATTGCCTTGGAGAAAAACAAGCGGCTGCAAGGTAGCGATTTGGGAACAGCAATTGCGAATGAGGAGGAAGACAACAATCAGACTGATCTGCAGCTCAAGGAAATTCTTTACAGAGACGGCGAGGTAAACCGAGAACCGACGGACGCCGATCTCGATCGCGCCTGGACATTGTTCAACAAGGTCATCAAACAGCACGCCTATGCTGCTGATGTTTTTAATTTACTTGCCAGGTCCAGCAGGAATCAGGATCAGACACGGGCTTTGGTGGCTTTCAGACTTACCGAGGATGAGAGCAGAACTGGTGACGACTATGAGAGTGCCGTTCGAGTGGCTGTCAAAACGGACAATTATCGCATGGCTTTAAGGATCAATGAACATGCCGTGCGGCGCAACCTGCAACAGCGTTCCAGTGTGTTCCTGCTACTGCATGCGGTCACAAATGAGTTGTGGAATACTGCGCGAAAAGTATCGAAGACTTTCTTCCAGATCCAGGATCCGGCATTCCAAAGCCGTGCTGCCCTCGCGCGAGAGGTGGGCAACTATCGCGACCTTCCACTTGCAATATATCACTTGGGATCTAGGCTACGTGAACGGGCTCCCGTCATCATGCAACACTCAGGCACGTTGCAATATCTTTTCCGCGAGCTCTTGGCTGCGTTGGTCCGGAACGGGCAGCTCATGAGCATTATCACGCCCCAGGGGTTGCAGAATCTATTCGAAATTTCGCACGACATGAGACGTGCTGTACCGTCGCTTTACGTCGATGCCATCAGAACGATCAACAAGGATGCTATGAGGCCCGACAAAGGTTCATTGGCAGATATGATATACACCAATCTTCGATCAGACCTGCCAGAGTTTCCACCAGAACCACACACTTTTGGCTCGCTCTTCTCCATTCACGCCGAGCAGGGAGCCTCAGCTCAGAAGTATAACCATTATCTCGATGAGTTTGCGAAGTTTCACGGTGCACCAGACCGCATGAGCTTTCAGAAGGTACTATCTGCGCTCGCGGCTCAAGGTGATATCGATGGTGTGCAACGAATATTCCTGCGCTTCTCTCAAACGCATGGACTTCCCACGGATCCCGCATTATACACGCCCCTTCTATACGCTTATGCGCGCCTGGGTGACGTTGCTGCAACAGAAAGAGAGCTTGGGAGAATGATAGACTATGGGGTACAGCCTACCACCTATGTGTGGAACATTCTCATTCATGCTCATGCTCGGTCGCCCGAACCTCGGCGCGCACTCGACGTCTTGGATAAGATGAAAAACGGAGGGGTGATCCCGGATGCCTATACCTTCACGACTTTGGTAGGCATATATGCAAGAATTGGCGACACGGACAATGTCCTTGATCTTCTTGAGCAAGCTCAAGAGAACCAAGTCAGGGGTTCGTACGCGCTCGTTACGGGGTTGGTTCAATCATACTGTCTCAACGACCAAGCAGAAGCCGCAGAAAAGTTAGCCGAGACAGCTACGAATGCTAAGCTTCAAGGAAATGCGACCACCATGTGGAACTACTTGCTCCGCCACTATGCATTTTTGGCAGATTCCAAAAGCATGCTTCGTGTTCAAGAGCAAATGAATGAGCTGGATGTCCCAGCGGACAGCATGACCCACGCTGCCTTCATGACAGCCCTGGTAGTCTTTGGCAGGATCCGAGACGCCGTTCAGATTTTAAGGACTTTGAATTTGAGCCAGACGCTGGCCGCGACGTCCTTCCATTACGCGATAATACTCCATGGTTTTGCACAAGAAGGTGATAGAGACATGGCCAACGTCGTCTACCAAGAAATGATTGAGATATTTCCCCGGTTGGGGGCAAGCCCCCGTCTTGCCATGCTCCACCTGCAAGCCAGGCGCAGTCCTATTGAAAATGAGCGACCAATGTTTGCTGCCCAATATCTGGAGGAGATCCTCCACGAGCTCTCGATGGAAGATCGTGCGAGCCGTCAACCGCAGCCTGGGCTGCGGCGGCGACCCGGTGTGGAGGCTGTACCGTCACTCTACGTGGAATACTTTGTCGATCTCCTCGTGAGCAAGGGTCAGTTCAAACGCGCAGAAAAGCTTGCCAATCGGTTCGAAACCCTGTCTGGAACACCATATCTGCACTTGGGCAGCAATGCGGCCACCTCGATCCAAATTTTAAACGCACGAATGATTGTTCAAGCTGGAAGCCAGACGTGGGAAGACGTCGAAGTGACTTGGGAGCGGATTCTCCAAAAAGCCATCAAAACTGCGAGGCGTGCTGGCTTGCGCGAAGAGCAGGTGTCTCATGTGCATAAAAACCAGGCCAAGGACAATGGGAAAGACAAGGGCGATGATCAAGGATTTTCAAAATCCGCACCGATGCCGCCTGTAGGGCTGCCGGAATCCGGACTCATGATCAACCAGGGCTTCAAATTTGGGTCCATGATCGCAGATACCATTCCCACCGCTTCTGCGTTAGACGAACCCGGTCTCGAAATCCTGTATGCGCAGAGATATCTCCTTGAGATACCTTTGACGCGCTACCTTGATTCCCTCGCTGTCCGCCAACTGCAAAATTCTGCCATTGTTCTTGTGGCCAAACTGGAGAAGGTAGGGTTCGCCTTGACCAGCAAAAACTGGAATATGTACATCCAGGCTTTAGCGAGGTCAAACGAACCAGAGCATTGGACGCTGGCCTGCGAGATTTTCGAACAGAAAATGATTCCCAGTATCTCACCATGGCCGATCCTACAACGTGGTTACTGGCTTCCCCCAAGGACATCAAAAGGAGTTCGCCCAAGCCCCGTACGCCGCAAGGTCATCGAGAAACGGAACCCTGGCCAGCTCATGGCTACATATTACACAGCAGTCCATCTTGCCAGTGTCCTGCTCAAAGCCAACAGGCTTGTCGCGGAAGGTGACAGTCGGGCAAGCATAGCTATTCGCAAGACAGCACCTCTCACCTGGCGCTATATTCGTCGTATGCCTTACCTCAAGGACCGGATTCAAGGACTCCTTTTGCGTGATAGAAAGTTGAGAATCCTGCCACCGAGACGCCCTCGCTTCCACCAGGAACCAGATCGCTCTGGAGTGCTTCAGAGCAAATCACCGGTCGACCACCTACCAGCCTCAGAGCTACTCAACTTGGAAGAGGTCGTCAAGCATGAGGAAGCAGTCAGGAAGTCTCCTACAAAAACAGCGACAGCCAGCGCTATTCAGCGAGCCGAGCTCGTTGCAGGGCAGATACCTAGAACTCGGATTCAAATGGAGAAGAGAAGAGCGATGGAGTCTGCAGAAAATTTCAGCCGCAGGGTCAAGTACAAAGAAGGGAGGTTGCTACGAATGTTGCGCCGGATCCGTAGGGACGCCAAGTTACCAAGAACTGTGAGCGACAGTTATATTGGTCATCCTGTGGTTCCCAAATCCGTTGCCTCGTCTAGGGTGACTAACGAGCCTGGAGGGAGTACGTTGTTCGGCAGAGGATACCAGTCTTTGCCCGTGGCAGCGCAAAACAGAAAGCGTTTGCGTGAGCGGTCTAGGGCTCTGTCGAAGCGGATCTTCCACCTTTCTCGGAAGATGAATCATTCGCGAAGATGGGCAAATCACGCGAGCGAATGACTACGGCAGCCAGGAACTCTTTCGTCTTATCCCGCAAGTTTTCCTCATCCCGTCAATTTCGCCAACCACGAAGGAGAAGATGCAAGTCGTGGGAAGTAGTCACTCGACGAGAGCAGGAAAGCAGGACCCCCGCTCAACCAGACGAGATTAACAGGATCCGACAGGCGACTACCTCAATTCCTCACCATGCCCGCAGAAACGAAACTCAGGCAAAGGAGAAACTGCAACATACGACCGCAAACAGCGATCAAGCTTCTCAAGTCCCTGTCAAGCTTGGTATTTCTATCACTTCGATGAGCCTGTGCCATCACAGAATTCTGGACCCGATTGTATGGATGAGTTCTCTGATCACAGGAGGGACATGATAGGGCAAGCTGAAAACATTATTTTTGTTTTAATTGGAGACAGCCGTCCCTCTTGTCCAACTAAGAGCATGACGCTTGTTTATACTGTGTCGAATAGAATAGACTTGTAAGAGTAGAAAGCTTTGAGCAGTGTACAAAAGATGTCCGTGCTCTGTCAGCCTTGTGGAAAGACTCTGTTTGTCGTCATGATAGAAAATATAAGCTCAAGCAGTATCAGCAAGCGAGTTGTGAAAGTGAAGTGAAGGTTGAGAAAGATGAAGATCAACGCCCGTCCTTCGACTGAACTCGTTTCATTATTTAGATTTTTGTGACGACGGCCGTATTCTCGCTAGTAAATGCAGTATTTTCAATCTCGATGGCTTTTGTGTAAAAACATTACGGCCGAGGGGGCTCTTTCTCGGCATGCCCATTGATACCATTCTCGTGTACTGACACTGATGCGGGGCCAAACCTCGTTGCAAATGAAGTCTCAACAGTTGTTCCTTCAAACTGTTCCCGCATCTCTTTCGTGATGCCTGTTGTATCGCATAAATCTTTCCGCTGAACAAAGTCCGAAGCGGGAACCCAGCTCCCATGAATCCCGCCGCGCAAGCGAAACGGCAGATCAATCACGGCTATAGGACCGTTCTCAATAGTCGCTGTGTCCAAAATGATGATGCACGAGAGACCGACATCCCTCCTGTTGGCCACTGTTATGAGATAGCCGTCGGCTTCCGGGGCTGTTCGTATCATTACTGAGGTCAGTTTCGAGATCTTGACGCGGAGATATCCATCAAGGGGCAGTGACGAAGATTGAACGGAATTGGTGATCACCTACCATCAGGACTTCGAGGAACGAACGCAGCCTCATGAACTGCTACACTAGGTCCGGCACACCAAAATCGATACTTCCCACTGGTCACGTCACACAAGGCAATCGAGTTGTAAGAACCGCCGGTCACCGCTTTCTCCCGTCCGACAGTCTTGTTCGTCATAGCGAGAAATATCGACTTGTAGGGTCTCGTGGAGTATCGGTCATCTACACGAGGCATCTCTCCCTCAAGATCCACGAGGACCTCTGGCTCGACATGACGGTCTTCTGCGTTCGGATTAAATCGCCAGCGTACGTAATGGGATTTGAATTGCTGTGTATTGACTTTCGGGTCCCCACCAACAGGGGGAAAGAACCAGAACTTTTGCCGCAGTCAGTGAAGAATCCCTACGTGGTCATCAAACTTACCTTGTTGCCGTAGGTCAAAGGCGCATCAAGGTAAACGCACCCATCCGGGCCATCAAAAGCATTCCCTACATGTCCGAAGAAGGCATTCCGAAATGTGTACCAGCGGACGTCTTCAGGCTTAGGATTTCTGCGAGGCAGAATGCCAAAGACCAACGGAGCGTTCTCATCCCACGCAAAATGTTTGTGACCTTGTTTCAGCTGATCGAGTGATACAGTTGTCAGAGGCGGAAGGGCGAACACGATCCACTTCTCAGTAGCTGCCATGTCGTGCATCATGCCAGCGTACGGTGCATTGATCCAACATTCCTCCAGCTTCTTGCCATGCTTGTCAAAGAGATAGTAAACGACATCCGTGGTTGAGTCACCCTTGGCTTCATACCCCATCGTGACCATCTCCCCCGTTATAGGATCGATTTTGGGATGGGCAGTATGCGTAGGTGCTGAATACTGGCCATGAAAGTCGTAGTAGCATTTCGTCTCCAGTGTGTCCGGATCCATTGCATAAGGTCGGGAGTCCTCTTTCAAAGCCAAAAGTTGATTCTCAAAATACACGACGTGGGTGTTGCCGGTCGAATGAACAGCATGTTTCACGCGCGGGTCATCCGTATACCGATTGCGGTATTTGCCGTACACGGACTGACGAGCCGTTCGCTCGATGCAGAACTTCTCTGTCCGCACATAGCGCGATTTGAAGTCTGCATGGCCGTCCTTGATGCGCAGAGCATTGATACAGCCATCGCCATTGATGAAGACGTCATCTTCGTACAGTGGCGCCCATAGAGAATCGGGCATCACCCTGTAGTAGGTGCCATCGATTTCTTTGGGGATGGAGCCGCGAACCACGCAGTTGAAGACTTCAGCCTCGAACCTGCATGGTGCTTCTGGTCCTGTGAAGAAGGGATTTTTGGGAAAGTTCACCTCTGCCGAAACTGGCAGCCGACTTTCGCACTCTTCAAGTGTCATTGTTCAACGACTTTGACTTGATCGTTTGGATGTATGGACTTGATTCACATAAGGAAGGAAAGGAGACGACAAGTAACTGCCGATGAAGCCGTCTCGCAGTATTCAGCACCGGATGAAGAGGGGGTCGGTTCCCCACAGTTTCGGGCATACTGCTGGTGCAGTAAGCGAGGCGGGGTCAGGAACCCTACCTGATCTGGACTTCGTTCTTAGATATTCACCTACTTGTCATTATCCTCGAGTGTTGGATCCTGGTGCTTTGAGCCGGTTTGCGGCTCATAAAGTGAGTACTCATCATCCGAGTATAATGCCTCGAGCAGGTCGTATTCGTCTAAGTGCGACTCAAGCTTAAACTCTACTAAGAAGCCAAGCCGCCAGAACGGGAAATCAAAGGAGAAGGCAACCCAAAGTGGGTAGAAGCGTAAATAAAATATTTGTTGGGCCGTCAAATTGTGAGAAGCTTCTTTGTCGGCGGCGTTGTCATCGGATTAGGACACATGATTATCCCCGGTGAATATCTGTCGGCGTCGGATAGTCAAATCGTAGGGATTCCTTTGGTCGGCGTCGTCTGAACCGAATTAGGACAACGTCGGCAGTGAAGTTCTAGCGGCGTCGGGTCATCAAAGCCCTAAAGATTTCTTCGATGGGCGCCGTCCGGATAAGAACAGAACAATGTCGGCAGTGAATTTTACCGGCGTCGGATCGTCAACATGAAAGATTGCCCAATAAGGATTTTCGACGCCTCGACCGGGGAATCTCTGACATTGAGGTCTCATAGACGGCACTTTGTTTCACCGGGCTTGGTTTCCAAGCTCAAGAGAGGCAGTCTCAACCGACTGAGCTTCAACAAAGGGAGGTATGATGGACGTATCGATCTGAAACGAGAACAGCTGATGGACTTACTCTAAGCCGTGACGCTTGGAGTCAGCTGCAAAACTGACCATTAAACGAGCCGTGCAGCAACGTTGAATGGCGTCGAAGAGGACGTTTTCTCGTTCCTCGTGTGGAGAGAAAGATTGATCTCTCTCTGGCAGAGTATACCGGTCGTAGGAGCAGGATCCGAGGGCGATAGGAAAGATGCTAGCGTCCGCCACGCACCGTCCTCTTGGTTCCGTGGGTATCGAGGTCAACGCGTTCTGCCGCGGCTGCCGTGTCCGCTTATGTATCGCCGTATGTCCAAAATTCACCCTCGCCATCGGTCTGTGGAATCATCGGCATCACTAGCTGACACCGGAAATGGACATGAATGAGTTATAGTGCCATGCCGCGGCGACTCGGTGTTTATCAAGACAATTTTGTACATACCTGCGCGGAAGTTTGGTGGCTGCTTGCTTCAGCAGTGAAGGTGGAAACATCAACGGATCCATTTTCCTCACTAAGTCATGCGAGGATGGTTTAAATGCTCAAAACGGTCACAACCTCACCCGTCGTGACCGCTAATGGGAACAAGCTCGAAAGGCGATGAGTGTGTGCCCATAAAGGTGTCGTTGACGAAAACTCTGCGTCGGATGACTGGTCAAGGGCCCAAAAGCACAGCCTCGAGAAGCGACGCAAGTCTCGTACTCTCCCGAGTATGGCTTGACGTGGAAGTGGTCAAGGATCAGCAGCGTTCACTGCAGGCTTTCGTGGCCTCGTGAGCTCTCTGAGGTCATCCTGTCGGGAGGCCGTCGTGGCCGCGCTGATTGTCGCGGATGCTCTCCTTGTCGCCACAGTAATCAGCGCATAATTTGGATTGAAGAGCGCTGATATCTCCTAAGACGGAAACAGTCGGCGGCGGTGGGAAGGGACGAGGCACAGGTGACCCGAGAGGTTCAACCCGTCAGCAAAATGGTCAAGCTGTGAGTAATCGGAGCCTGGCTGGCGCCAGAGTACGGAGGTCTTTGTCGTCATCACTCTCCTGGTCAGCGTGAGGGACTCCCGGTGAATAGTAGCTGGATTGGTGGGCACGCGGAGGGTGTGCAAGTTCGAACATGAGTGTCTCGTGACTGCGAAACGAAATCGTTCTAGACCTTGCTAGTACAGCCTCGTCTCCCACGTCTCAAGGCCGGACGTTATGACCACCACTCTGTTGTTGGTGCCGGAGCAGCATTTGAGATTGTGCAGTGACAAACTGATCTGACCGGAGTTGTAGTCCAAAGGCGTCATCTGAGGCTGAAGCGATCGCAAACGAGACCATAGACCTCTTCAGTTCTCGTCAAGAGGGTGTGATGATTATGTTATGCAGGATGCCCAAAATGGCGCGAAGAGGTGATAAATGCTAGATGCGCTTTAAGTATCCGGATGAGCGGAGCTCAGACTGGGTTCTGTGGTCAGCAATTCTACTATATGCGGCGTACTGATAACAGCACCTACTCAGCTCATTATGGCATATCTGGGCGGAACAGGCGGAACCGACATGATGCACGCGTGCTGGTGATTACCATAAGGCTATGAGTATCAGTAAGGCCTCAGGAGGACACCTTGGAAGATAAGCTCTCTGGAAAATGTGCTCAACGCAGGTGGATAGTCGAAAGCGTGTAACACATGGCGCTGGGCCGATGACAGAGCTCAGTATGCACCCTCACGCACCTCAACGTTCTTGCAAAGGGGCATCAGCGTTAGCGGACATCGCGGCTCCGATAGGCACCGCGATCGAGGTACTCTACATCGATTCAAGCTTGGTAGGGGATGAAGAATGATTCAAACCTTCCCAGCGAGAATAATTTCGATGCATCTGACACCTTCACAGTCCCCAATCTGGACAACCTCTGAGACCTCCTTATCAATTAGTCTTGTGATGCATGTTTCAATGCAGTGTGAGTAATAAGGCCACCGATCTCAGGAGAAACCAACGGTTTCGGCATGCAAGGCTGGTAGGGCGCGTCCCGCAACAGAGAATCGATCGTCTTCTTGAACGGCAGAAGGCCGGAGTACCTGCGGCAAATTCTCTGCCTTGCAGTATGGCTATATCACGTCAGTGACAGAAGAAAAGAGACGCATTCGTATCGAGGCGTTCGGCCTGAAAAAAAAGGTGGTCAGCAGTACGGAGTACAAGCGCTTATTTCGGCATGGGCCGGAAAGAGACGTGCCTGGCCGAGGTGCCGGACGCATATTTCTCCTGGGAGTTCAATTGCACACGCCACAGCCATTTGCCATTTTTGGCCGGACTGGAGAAGCCCGCTCGGTAGGGCTTGTGTGGCTGAGGCCTTTGGGTCCTGAATTTTTTGTGCAAATCGAGGCTTTACACAATAGATGGCGTTCCTCAATATCTTGCCGGAGACCGTGATGCCGTGACAAGACTATCCGAGCATTCGGCTTGGTTGTATGGTCTTCTCAGCAATATTCTGCATCTTGTGGTGCGCAAGTCTCGCGGTTCTCTTTCATGGTCTCGTCGCTTCCTTCGGCCCATGGTCGACTTCAAGCCTAGGGCTATGTAGAGAGCCCCTCACACATGATTGCATAATTTTGTCGCAATTTTTGCACAGATGTACGGGCAAAGTGGACAGGGTCTTCATGGCCGATTATCCATTTCTGCTGACCAGGCTCGTGCCAGACTAACCTCGACGGAGGTTTAGAGCCACTAAACAGCAGATCAAACCCACCCACTTGACTTTGAGTGATAGGCGAGATTTGGCGTGGGGTCAGCGAAAACACAGTGTCAAGCAACTGGGAAACGATACTGAACCTATTGTGTGGTCGACCTGCAGAAGATGAGCAGTGTGGCAAGAAGCGGAAAGAGAAGGGAGACCAAGCGACAAGGGAAATGCTTGTCGATGGTGTGAAAATGCAGCCATCCGATGTAGTTCAGAAAACAATGATCGCCGCAACGGTTGATCGCGGTCGCCCAAGCTTGGTTCGCAGTGGGCAAGGACGTTCTGTGCGATGCGACGATATGGCAATCTCGTCTCCAGACCTTGTCGACAATGATGTTACTGCTAGTTGGAGTACTACTGGTTGACATGTCGTAGTTCAGTGCATAATCGCAGGCCACGATGATAAGAGAGACCCCTGAAATATTTCAAGCGGCATCACTCAAAAGGATGCAACACCTTAGTGCCAACGAACGTGCTGTGGGGTAAGGTTAGTGTCGCACACAAGTGAATTGTCGAAGACACCCTGAAACAATGTTGCTGTTGCCAATAATGCGGGCAGCCGTGACACCGCGGGGTCATCGAAAACTAGTGCATCTGACCTGTCGACGGCTGGCTAAGCGCGTGATTCACAGTGTCTTGGACATAAAATAGATTAGCCGGTGTTGCTCTGGTCGAGGCCGCAACCACGTTGACGATATGCTCGCTTGAACGCGGGTTTCTGGCTGCGCAGCGATGACATGTCTGGGAGCAATCGTCTGGCTCTTTGTGGATTTTCCCCGGCGCTCTCAAAATCCTGCCAATGGAAGTCGCAACGTTTTGGATTGAATTTTAATTACGACCCATGGCGTCTGGCAGGGAGGCGTGGACGAGTCATTGAAACGTCTGGCATTCTGTGTGCGCGACTCACACAAAACAGCCACTACTGAAGAAGTCGCAAGAATCTAGGGTGCAAATGAAAGCTGTCTCCTGCTGCCCACTCGCTGCAATCAGCAAGGAACATAAGAGCCTAACGCATGATCCCGGCGCTAGCTAGCTCCCAGGGCTCCTTCTTGCTTCTTCCACAGAAAAAGATATGTGGCCTCGGCTGCGACGGGAGATGCCTTCGCCTGGTGTTTGATGGCTGACGTCGTTGTACGGAGTTGAAAGTGCCGAGAATGCATTCCTGAACGACAGTCAGCATTCCAGAACCGTCGCGAACGTCGCGGCTCCGCCGGTAAAGAGTTATTGTTGAGGAATTCTGCTCGTGCACTGCCATGTGGTCATGAATGCGCTTTGATCTGTGCTGACACGACCTCATGAAAAATTCGTACCGAGGGCATCTCGAGTGGAATGAGAATGGCCTGTCATGCTGGGACCACTCACAGCAGAATGACATCCCACGCACTCTGCACATGAGTTGGATGAAGTGCATGAAGTTCTGCAAGTTCTAGACGCAACTTGGATAGTGGGGGTAGAGCTGGCCAACCAGGCGTACAGCACCACA
Source organism: Cladophialophora chaetospira (assembly GCA_030247875.1). Lineage (NCBI taxonomy): Eukaryota > Fungi > Ascomycota > Eurotiomycetes > Chaetothyriales > Herpotrichiellaceae > Cladophialophora > Cladophialophora chaetospira. Next base: position 1,904,752 of record JAPDRK010000003.1, read on the forward strand.
GGAACGTGCCGACCAGACTTGCCAGGACACTGGAGCGACACGAAACGGGATGAATGGCGGGCATTTCTCTTGAACTTTATCTGGGTCTTCTTGGGGTTCAGGCTGCTAATAATTTGTTAAAGTGGCAGAGAAGAACGAGCACATCTCACCCCTCAGCGCAAAGCATGACCATGAGCGGACAATCACCCATAAGATGTGTGTCAGCGTGGTTGTTGATTTTGGACAGTAAAATTGGTGCTTAGGGCTGAGCAGAGGCCTGACGAGCAGCAAGCTTCATCCACAAAAAGGCGTTTCCAGCGGCTCAGTACACACACTGCGGTTAGGTAGGCGGGTACGACAGAGGTCTGGTGATTCCCGGACGGCGAAACGGCACCAAAGCGTTTCTTGCCTCGTACGTGTCCTGTCCGCTCGCATCGACCAGGTGTCCTTCAAACAGCAGTGTCTGAGGACTCTTGGCAAGAGTTGGAACCAGTTGACGAAGCGAGGATGTCCAAGCGTCCTCAATTCAGGTAGCAGGGAGTCGGCTGTCTGCAGCAGCGGATTGGACGGGTGCCTTGGATTGCGTGGGAGACACGGCGGCCAGGATTGGGGCCCTGGCTCGTCGCGAGCATGGATTCTCTTAGCTGCAGATTCCAGTTAGAGCAGACCAGATGTCGACCTTGGACTCGAGCCATTCCACTCTTGACAGAGTGGTCGATGTTTAGTGCGGTGCGGTACGATGGGTAGGCAGAGGGAGGGAACAGGAAATAGCCCTCAGGCCAACCCAGACGTAAGTCGGTGGATAAGAGATGAGACCTCGTATGCCACGGAAATCTGAGCCTAGCAAGAAAGAGCAGTGGAGTGTAATTTTTGTGCAGTGGTGTGAACACCATGGGATCCCTGAAGGCCGTGGTGGACACCCAGAAAAATTGAGCGCCTGAAAGCTGGCCACTGCCTTGCGCTTGCACGGCTCGTCGCTTTCCTCCGAGTGGATTCGACCCCGCAGGCCTCTTCTTCTTGCAGCTTCAGAAACTCACACTAGGCCCAAGTTCGTCGCTGGCGTCCACCACGCCTGCATTGCTCATTCATTACATTTCCTGATAAACATTATCCATTCCTCCCATCACCAGACAACATTTCGTCTTCATACACTCCTTCCTTGAACTCCTTCCATGAATCATCACTGTCCTCTGTCACAAAGACTCGAAACCTGAAACAAGAGTACTTTGAGCAACCATCACACTCCCACACCCATCAAACGTCAGCCGCATCGGAGAATGAGATCCAGGTCTGCCTGCGTGACCATCCATTGACACCCACCACCACTGCCACACGGCTACCTACCACACAAACTCAAGTCAGCCTGTAGCCTTGCAATACCCTCCCTCGTCGGGGAATATATAAATTGGCACGACTCGCCTCGGCCTTCTAGTCGCCTCAACCATACCCTCTCTTGCTACAGTCGCACAGCAGAAGCCATGGATTTCCTCCTCGGAGACTTCTGCTTGTCCTGCGATCGTCAGACCAACGGCACAAACTTCTGTTCCTCAGCATGTCGTCTCACACAACTCGATCAGTACACCTTGGCGTCTTCAACACCCTCCTCTCCTCGTGACACAAGTATCACCACCTTCTTCTCTTCACAACAAAGGCCTTCCTGGAACCTCAACACGACCGGTCTCTTCCTTGCACCAGCCTACGACTTCTCTCTCCATCGGAACACATCGTCAAACTCGCTTTCAACTGTCTCTTCGCGCCCGACCAGTCCCAAGTTATCGGAACAAGCCCAGCACGACCTCAAGGAGTATGTGGGCTCCTTCGACCAGACCCGGACCCTGAAGAGAAGAGTCTCACTGCAAAGCAATGAAGATATGAAGGCCTCTTGGAGAGGATCATGACACCTACTATCTACAACAGCCACAACGAACTTTCACGAAAACACATGAGGTTGACGAACGGGGATTTTTTGCTGAGTTTTCATTGGAGGAGAAGCCAACTCGATTACAGTCTTCTATCTTTCCTGGTTTTAAGCATATCTGCTAGGGTTATCCAAAAAAGTTTTGTTGCATTTCAAAGTGGTGTTCTATTTCAATCCTACCAGAATGAAGAGATGCATCGCAATATGGAGCGGTTGCAAGCGTGTTCGAGCATGAGAGTTAGAAGAAGCATAAGTCTGCACGATACTCCTGATTGTTGATCATTGTTATGCATCGAGCGTTTAGAAGAGGTCGGCGCCGATTGACAGCATACGGATGTGGAAATGGATTCGATGGACGGGATTACTGTGATATCAAGATGTGACACTCATGTATTGCATGGTCGAAGCTTTGGTGTTTGGGCTATGGATATGGATTTCTACGACGGGCAGCGATGGAGACACCTTCACTTCACCAATTTCCTTATACCGACTTTCTGGAATGGGCGGGAATCCAGGGTATCATCAGGAGCACAGAACTCTCCTCACATCTCCTATGTTCAAATAGCATCTATCATACGGTCCCCAAGAGAGGCCTCTGAGAAAGAACAGAACCAATGCAAAGAAAACATCCACGGGACTCAGCTCAAGCTGAACCCAAAACCCAAACTACTTCTCTACCAGATCCTGCTGTCAGAGTCGTTATCTCTGCTCATCAGCTGGTTCTTCTCACTGCAGGCTTGCGTATCGGGACTTTCCGTTCTCCCCCACACTCATCACCTCTACCCAGACACTAGTCACGCGATCGATTGAGGCTAACAATCCGTGCCCGTCTGCTCAACCCGGCGCCTACACCGGAGCGACACTCTCCTGTATCTCGCATACAAGAGATTCACACTAAGATCTCATCTCAACTCATCAACTAGCAGAAAGTATGGAAGTGTTTTCCATCGCAACTGCCATACGGATCTCACGGCCCACAGATTTGGAATCAGATTGGGTTTTATCGAGCTGCGGCTCGTTCCTCGGTGGGCACAAATCGGTGAAGTAAGTTACGCTACGAGCCAGATGCACGATGGGACCACGGGGCCGGGAAATCCACAGCTCCAAGCCTTTTTGGAGAGGTCATGACGAGGGACATCCCCCTTGACATGTTTCGTGCGTCAACTTTTGTCTGACTTCGTGCGACAGAGCTGCTGCTTTCGTGTTACACAGTACATTTGGTGGAAATGATGTGCGCGGTAACGCATCGCTTATACCGGTGCTTCCGATCTATCGTGATCAATCTGGAGTAGATCTCCAAGGTGGCTTGTTATTCATGGTTGGGGTTGATGGTGGAGTGAGTGCGATCTCATCTCATCTGGAGAAGCGGCACGGCTCCCTCAGATGGGGGTGGAGTACATCGCCCATCAACCATGCGACTATTTGATACCTTGGATCTTGTTTGAACTCTACTTCTGGGGAGATAAAGTTTGCTCCTGCGATTTGCTTTTCCGGGCGGGCAAGGAAAAGAACTCCGACCGCGAACTGCTGGATAGATATCGTAGTCTGTCTGCTTTCTGCAGGTACGAAACAGTAGTGGATCTAGTTCATATTCTTCAGAGTGATGGAGACGGCTGCTCTTTGTCGAGATAACACTGAATGTGACCCTTGAATCCTGGCGAAATCTCATATGCAACTTACACTTTGCATCGAGATGCACAGATCCTCGTCGGTAACAAGGATTGCACGGAGATCTGATCACGAAAGAAGCAGGTACCATGTCTCGAGCGTGACTTCGGATGAAGAATCATCAACCATGGTTGACAATACCGAAACAGGGAATCCTCACCGTCGAAGAAACATGAGACGCACTGACATCTCGTTCCAGTAAAAGGATGCGTGCAGAAAGCAGCTCCCAGCTGACTGGTATTCTTCTCAACTGTCAACGCCTGTCAACCACGCGACAACCTCTTCAAGTCCGTGCCATGCAACCCTGTCCTGCCACCAGATGTCCACCCTCACCGGAAGTGACTTCCTTGTGTACACTCTCCGGAAGTCATTTCCTACGGCCAAAAAGTACCCTTTCAAGTCTGTTCGGATGTTGGCATCACCAGATGATCTTCCAGCTCAAGTATGCAAGGTACCACAGTGGTGTGACAAGGTGATTCTTCCTCTGCAAGAAAAATCGAGTCGTCATCGATGGACTGATACGGACCAGGCTCGCCAAATTTGTCTCGGCCGTCTCAATCCTCTTTAGGCAATGGGTGCGAAGACGAACTTCGGATGGTAGTTACGAACACGATCTCAGCCGGGCTTGTGTGCGTGCGTGTTTGACTCCTTGCTGGAGCTGAGTCACCATACGAGCCTCCTCGCCCTTGCATTGTTGGTCTGCCCTCCCTGCAAAACGGAAGCCCCTATCTGCCATCACTTGACATTCTGCATACTGGACCGTTAGTTGCCCACGGCTTGGCTGACAACGCCACTGACTGCTGGCTCACTTTTTGCATCTCCTGTGTCTCAAAATCTCTTGCGGGGTCAAACAGTCAACCCCAGGAAAGAGAACGTGGGCGGCGCACGCCTAGACTCTCCACAATACGAGATGTCTACGAGAAAGTGCACAGACCACATTTTTCAGCCTTCAAATCGATATTTGCACTATCGCCCCGAGGCGTTCCCCGCAGCTTTGCCTGGCTCTGCCTAAAACCAGTTCTTCTTGGAGGCAAGTGCTCCCTAGCCGAAACGGTCCGCCGCGCACTTTTCGGCGACTTTTAGGCGGGTTTGCGGGCTGAGTAGCCCCCAAGTAGAAATTTTCTGGGGCCAAGAGGCCTGCCGTCCTCCCGTAGCTGGGGTCGGGCTTAAAACTATTAAATTTTAAGTCAAGATCCTTCTCAAAAGGCTGGCTTGTTTTGTTGTTTGGATCGCACGATCTCCTCCGTGCTTGCTCCATCCGCCTCAGCGCCATTGCATAATGTGGGATGGCCTTTTAGCTTGTATCTCTTCTGAGTTGCTGTAGCTCGGAGAGACGAAATGTATGTGTATGCACTGTGTCAACTGTCAATTTCGTTGACACAGGTCTCGAACGGTGCAGACCCAGAAGGCCATAATATCAACCAATGAAATCTCCTGCCGATTACGACCTGCTGCAACAGCGACATCGAGATGTCCACAGAGATGTTTCCAATTCGTGAGGCCCTTGTTCCTGCATCGCATCGGAGCGTCTGCTCCGTGACTGGTTCGCCGCAACGGGTCTGCAGTAAACTGGTGGAAGAAGCACTTCGAAGGAGTCTACGTTTGCGTCCTTCTGCAGAAGCATGTGAGCGTCGTTCTTCAACCTCAGCCCATGTATTCAAGCCTAGACTCTTCCGTTCGCAATGGCGTTGCTTGCACTGTCGCTGAAAGATAATCAATCGCCCAATTGCAACATCGCGTAGCCGAGCGGCTTCGCTAGCCTAGAGCTGGAGTCTGAAAGGAGGAACTGGTCGATGAAATCCCCCCACGCTTGACCCCATGTGTGAGAGGCGACTGTTTCGCATGCCTGACTCATCTCGGCCTTACAGAAGAGGAAGGAGTAGACGTATCCAGACATCTTTTTGATGCTCCTGCGCGGCTGGAGTTCTCTTGCAACCTCTTGGTTGCATCCACAGCGCCGGAGTGTTCCATCGCTCCCGATGCTTTGATGTGAAAGAACCTAATCTTCAGCAATAGCTTCATACCTCATCCAAGTTGCAGCTCCTCGAATCGTGACTATCACTGTTGAGCTGGTGTAGTAAGAAGGTTGCTGACGTCTTTTTGTCTCCTGCACATCGACCACTTCTTTCGAAAAGGAGTTGTGGCAGCAAGGTGGCTTGAATGGTCGTAGCTGAACTCGCGACGGACCAAAACCCGCCATTTCTCGGAAGAGACCACCGCTGTCCTGCATCGAAGAGGCTTGCGTGTACACGATTGAGTCTGGAACTACTGTCGTTCTGTCACATTGCAGTGATGACATCTCCGTCATGAAGAGCATGAGTCGATTCCCTATTTTGAACTGGTGCATACTCGACGCATATCTCTCCTCCTGCGGCACTGGGACAACAACACTCGCAGAGGCGCGGAAGGTATGCGACACCAGTGCATTCAAGTGTGTTTCTCGCCGTTCGTTATGGTCGCGTGTTGTATATTTGAAGGATTCGTCATGAGAGAGTTCGTCATGAGAAGCCGTAGTGGAAGACAGATCTGGTAAGACCACCAAAACGGCAGTGGGTCCCGAAAGTCATAGGTATCGTCCTTCCAGAAAACCAAGTGACCAAGCAGTTCTGTTAGCTGCCGTAGGAAGTAAGTCAGGCCGTTCCTGAATGCAACAAGTTCAGCCAGCGGTTCGAATAAGAAGTGGGTCAGGTCTTGACCAATGCAATAGACTCCGATGATTTTGTTCTGCGGCAAGGCCACATCATCTGTTTGGGGTTGTTGTTGGATAATCTGAGACACTGGCCTCGTCATTTTCTTCTCTGCTTTGCTCTCTGCTGGGGCGAAGATCGATAGATAAGCTCGAGACAATGCAATCGAGCCGTTCATTCCCACCATCGACTGCAAGGCGGGCTGAGCGTGAATGGAGACCTGCACCGGCAAAATGGTTTGTACCACTCCAGATTCGGTAGGTTGCTCGTCGACGCAAAAGTCGACTCCAAGATGTGTCGTAAACTCAGAGCCCTCTTTGCGTGCGAATGTCTGCACAAAGCGTAGCATGGATCGAGATAGAGCAGAAGTTGGCTCAAGGACCTGGTAGCAGCCTGGACGGATTGTACGGCTAGCGACAAAAAGCTTGACCGATCCTCTGACGACAATGGCAGATGTAGAGATATTCTCGAGACCGTTGACGTCCCGTTCCAGCTTCCAAGGAGTAGTATTGGTAATGCTTATACGTGAGATTGCGTCGTAGGTCTGACTGACTGTCCTGCTCGGGAGCTTTGTTCTTGCCATGTTGGCCCTGACCCCATTGGGTTCCAAACTCTCAAGAAGATACCTCCGAGTTCCTCGTGCTTTGCCAAGGACATTGTGTATCTCAGCGCGTGATGTCACCTGATACGACTCGGGAACAGTGTAACCCTGGTTCTCCAAGTACTTGAGGAAAGCATCCCGGCTTGCAAGATATGGTACGTTGCCTGCACGAAGAGCGAAGCATTTGCAGTTGGTTTTCTCTTGGACAGCCTCCCGTGTTCGCGCCTCCACACTTGGATCTGCGCTTTGAAAGCAATCGATCCAAAGGTCTGCATGCTCGCGTTCAACAATGTTGAGAAGATTGGCGACGTAACTGGCCTCTCGTCGCCCCCGAGTCTCACTAGCCAGTCTGTAGAATCTGCTCACAGCATTGGAAAACCGGACATGGTTTAGAAGCGGTCCAGGCTCATAATATGCACCAACAACCACGTGGCCAGTTTGATGAAAAGCTCGAGCGAGTCTCAATCCGTAGCGCGTGTCTACCCCTGTTATGAGAATTTTTCTGGATTTGAAGCCTGGAGTCCTCCTCAATCGTTTGTGAACAGGATATAACGGGAATATCAAGACATAGACGTAATTGAGCAGTAGGATTGGTGTCGACAGCGGAAGACAACAAAGCACCAAAAAGGCGAGAAAGAGATCGGTCAACGCTTTTGATGCGGGCATGATGTAGGTGTCTTGGAGCTTGTAAACGTTGGCGTCAGGGAGACTGCTGTCTGCTACACCCAGAAATCATGGCCAAATTCGAGGTTTTGACAACAAGGGACGATGTGAACAACCAGAACGTTTCTTGTAGGACAGAGGTTGCCCCCAAGTGAAGCACATGTCATTATGCTGCCTTGAATCCGTGAGCACAGAGTGACGGACTTGCGTTACCTGCTCACGCATAATTGAATTTAAGCAGTGCGATCAAAAGCAGCACATGCCGTAATGACGACACGCCAGGAGAATAATGAAGGAAAAGGCGAGTCTGACAGTTGTTGATAAGATCTTAGGGGCAAGGACGAGAGAGCGGGCGCAGCGACAAGTTGTCAGACTGCGCAGCGAGCCGGGGCGGTTTCAATCTCCAGGGCTCGGCTTCGGTAAGCTCACATGCAGCTTTTAACTGGACTGTTGCTTCAGCCGAGAAACGATTGCGTAGATCTAGTGGAGATGCCTTCGGTAGGCACCCAATCATCAGCGCCTCAGCCGGACCCGCGCGGTCATAGCAAGCTGAACCCGAAAACACAAATCGATGCTTTCCCAGCGACGTGTCGACACCACAATTAGCCCAGCGAATCTCGCTCCTAATTCGAAAGTTTTTATCTCTTCCTTCCAGCGCACTTCCCTTACATTTTCACGACTGCGCTGGTTCCGTCCGCACCTGCGCACTTCATCGCTTCACCTGTTTTGATAGCAGTCGCATCTCAGTTCACACGCGCATTGGAGCCATCTTGCGCATAGTCCGTCACGCTCGCAGCGCGTCGCAATCATGGCTCAACAGGGTCAAGCAGCAGGTTATTACAATCAAGAAATGGATAGACCTCAATATCAGCAACAGGGTAACCAGCAGTATGCTCCGCCCCTTCGACCTCCGCAGGGCTATGGACAGCAATACGGACCACCTCAACAACCTCCTCAAGGCTATGGACAGCCATATCAACAACCTCAAGAGCCTTATCAGCCCCAGGAACCAAAGTACAACATGCAACCTCCAACCTACGGACAGAACTTCGCTCCACCGCAAGATGACAAACAGACCTTCCAGGAGACATTCAAGATTCAGAAACCCAAGTTCAATGATCTGTGGGCTGGGTTGCTGGTGAGCCGATACCCTGCAGTCTACCCAGAATATCCATGGTTCTAACGAGAACAGTTTATCGCGACCTTTTGTGGTTTCGTTGCCGTCTCTGGCTTGACCCTCTATCGCTACTCAAAGTATCACAGCTTCAACGGCGGCGGTATCTACGGAAGCGCCAACGATTTCTCCCTGAACACAAACACCGTCGTCCTCTTCGCCTTCATCTTATGCGTCGCTCTCGTTTTCTCCTGGGCCTACTTCCTCGCCGCTCGGGCCTTCACCAAGCAATTCGTCTGGCTGACCGGAATCCTGAATTGCGCTCTTGCGATTGGGACGGCGGCATATTACCTTTACCGAAGACTCTGGGGTGCGGGTATAGTGTTCGCCCTTTTCGCAGTTTTCGCCGTCATCTGTTTCATCAGCTGGATCCCGCGCATTCCCTTCGCAGTTGTCATGTTACAACAAGCCATGGATATCGCGAGAATGAAGAGAGTGCACGTGTTCTTGATCAGCTTCATCGGCGGACTTGTGAGCGTAGTGTTCGGGGCCTGGTTCTCCATCACACTGGTGGCGATTTATACCTCCTACATGCCCAGCAATTCTGGGAGCGCTGCGAATCCATCCTGTGCTGGCGCAGGCTGCTCGAGCGGGAAGGTGATTGGGCTCGTCGTCTTCGTCACATTCGCGGGCTATTGGGTGACGGAATGGCTCAAAAACACCATCCACACCACGGTTGCAGGCGTTTACGGCTCCTGGTACTTCTGCGCGGGTAAACCAGGCGGCATCCCTAATGGCGCCACAGCTGGAGCTCTCCGACGAGCTACGACATACTCCTTCGGGTCGATCTCGCTCGGTAGCCTGATAGTTGCTATCATAAACATGCTTCGCCAAGCCTGCAGCATCGCTCAACAACAAGAAGCCGCTCAGGGCAACATCATCGGCACGATAGCGTTCTGCATCCTCGGGTGCTTCATTGGACTTCTCGATTGGGCTGTTCAGTTCATCAACAGATATGCATTCTCTCACATCGCCCTTTACGGAAAAGCATATATTCCGGCGGCCAAAGACACCTGGAAAATGATGAAGGATCGAGGAGTCGATGCGTTGGTCAACGACTGTCTCGTGGGGCCGGTCTTGACGATGGGTTCAATCTTTGTTGCCTATCTTTCGGCTCTCCTGGCCTACCTTTACCTCGAGTTCACCCACCCGGCATACAACCAAGGCAGAACCTTCACTCCTGTCATCATGGCTTTTGCCTTCTTGGTGGGGCTTCAGATCTGTCAGACCTTTACCACCCCGATCGGATCAGGCATCGACACGATCTTCGTCGCAATGGCCTGGGATCCACAAGTGGCCATGACAGACCACCCCGAGTTCTGGGAACGCCTTGTACATGTGTACCCAAAGGTGCAGCAAATTCTGCCCAGTGTATGAACGGTTTCCCTTATTCAGATTAGATATTCTTACATTGCCATGGGAGGTTTGTACCCACGGTTCAGATCTGCAGCTGGTGTCACAGCCACAAATAGCAAAGCAGTTGATTACCCTTTTCTTGGTGAGCCTTAGATTGTCCTCAAATCAACGCACTCGACGACTGGGCTCAGGCAACCCTGTCGCACGTGGCCTTGCCTGACAGGAAAGACTCAGAACTCGTAGCCGCCTCTGCGCTCCGAGGTTGGTGGCTCGCCTTTCCGTCAAGCGCTTTGCGGCACGGGCTTTTTGGTCGACACCACGCGGTGGGCCTCGCGAAGCATGGCACTCAGGCTCTGTGTAACGTTGTTGTCACAACTTATTGGTCTCGAATTCTGCCGATGGGTTGGGCCGCCTCGCGTCGGTATGTTGGCTTGAAGTTCAGTGCAGTAAACGCGATCTCCGGTTGTCCATCTTCCGGCCTCGAGCTTACCATCTGATGCAGGATGAATCGATCTTTGTCGGGCGACATCGCCCCAGAAAAAACCCAAGCTCTTAATCCCTTCGCTAGCAGTATATGCCACGATTCTTCAAGACGGTGGCTGAGTGTCAACTCATTCATCTGTTGCAGCTTCCGTACCAGCGAGTGCTGCATCTGAGTGGTGACAGGAGAATGACAGCGAGGAGATTAGTATTAGTAGACCAGGAGCAACTTCAGAAGACGCACGATTGTTTCCGCGGCAGATCAGCCACAGCGAATTGATCTTGAGAGACACAATGAATATCTCCGCTCCCATATGAGTGAGACGGGTACCCCGCTGTCGCATCGGTGTGCACGATGGGAAGCGCACTCAGAGCTATATTTAGAGAACGAGGCCCCGTCTCACAGCATCCTGACGAGAAGGCGCTCTGCCGTCAGTCTCACAATGCTCGTTGCGGATCACCAAGTCTCTAACACGAAACGACAACTCACTTCGAAGAGAGTGAGAGAGTAATCAAGGCTTTGGAATCACTATCAAGTAGATAGAGCTCGATCTGTAGAGCTCGATTCAGCCGCATCAGCCACGCAAGTGGCGTTTGCCAATCTGCAGACTAAGCCGACAATGAGAGCTGTGTTGTAAGCAGGCCCGGTTACGTGCATGATCGGCTGGATATCTCAACCTCCTCTCTACTTTTGGTGGACATTTGTCTATGAAGCCCGATGACATCCTGATCATAAAACATGCCACGCGCACAAAGAGCTTGTCGCCCGGTGTCCGGATGATGCGCTTTATACATGATCGTACGCACCGGCAGCTGACGGATCTCCGGGCCCTCTCGCCTCTCGGGACAGATCAGCAGCCTGCGCCTCATTCTCAACGCTGAGCCAGCCCCCAATTTTCCGAGTCCAGCTTGAGCAAAGGGCTCAGTCTCACCTAACGTTATCATTCCTAATAGTCTCAGTCTCATCTAAGGCGAGAATTTCGGACACTTCTGCCCCGCGATTGGACCTTCGGGACACCATTAGAACCTATGGCAAGTCCCGCCGTCCGAAGGCTGAGGAATCCGAGTCCGCCTTCAGTGACAGATATTTCTTCAATGGGACATGGTTAACCCCGAAGACCAATCGTAACTCGGGTTGAGCAGAACAGAGAAAGCGAATCTTAACATTCCCAACCTCGGTCCGCGTTTGCCTGTGGCAAGACTTAGGGCTAGCGGCGTGTCTGCCTTGAGGCAAAAGCAGCAACGAAGCAGACACCACTACGAGACTACAGCGCGGGACTTTTGAAACAAGATTCTAACCACACACGGCACCACGTCTGGGAACCTTTGGTTGTACCGTGTTGAGTTTCATTGCACCGTCAGGTGCTTCTGGACCCAACCCGGTGCCCAATGAGGTGAGTCATCACCGAATCCTCAGGCTGTTCTCAGAGCAATAACGCATCGCACTCACCCATCATGTGAAAGTCAAAATGGGGGGCGTGTCCGACTCTTTGCGTCCCAAAATGGCATGTCACCCCTGTCAAGGCTTCCACGTCAGTGTCAGGCACCACCGCTGATGGTCAGCGGTCCTGTGATTCACTGAAATATAAATGCACTCCGCCAGCATCCTGAGACGAAGGTGTTCGGCCCTTCGGTCTGGTTTACCTGTTGTGGCGCATGACTCGCTCCCCATACTAGCTTCTCGGACAGGCACTGCACGGCGTCTAGCGTGTATTTAGCCTACTGAAGCCTACACATTTTGAATCATAATGGTACACAGCCTTGCAGGCAGCAGATCTTGCATTCCTTCCCGTCTCGATATATCTCTGGGCCAAGCACGGTACCTCCTGCCATGTCGGTCATCTGAAGTCTCTTCGCTCTTGCCGCTGTGCTCAACACAACTTTACCCAAACATTTGTCAACATGATCATGAGGGATAATTATCCAGTTTCGCCTCCAAGCGATACAGATCCAGCATACATATCCATTACACCAGATACGAAGAAAGCGCACATAATCATGGCAGACGTTGGTGTTCCGTCGCTGACAGAGAATCCGGCCAAGATCCCCGGAGCATTCCGCCGCAACAGATCACCGCCTCGCAATGAGCATGGCCAGATGTACTGCGACCATGTCAACTGCCGGAGCAAGAACCAGACGTTCAAGAGAGTCTGCGAATGGAACAAGCACATGGATAGGCACGAACGCCCTTACAAGTGCCGAGAAGCAGGATGCGAACTCAATCCTGGATTCACCTATTCAGGCGGCTTACTGAGGCACCAGCGAGAAGTTCACAAGATGCATCTGTCGACCAAGCAGCCGTTGTTCTGCCCCTTCCCCAACTGCAACCGAAGTTCAGGCACCGGCTTCACTAGGAAGGAAAATCTCGAGGAGCACAAGCGGCGAAGGCATTTGGAGGAGTTGTCCGATCACGGTCCTGGTGAGGCCGCGTCGCAAACACCCATTGCGAGCTCATCAGCCATTCCCCAAGAACCTCCAGCGAAGCGCCGAAGAATCTCGTCGGCATCAGAAGTGCAGGGGCAACAACAGCTGGGCAACATTGTGGCACAGAGCATGGACAACATGGTCGGAAGCGCCGAGAACCAATTGATTCAACATCTCAGGGAAGAGATCCGGCAGAAGGAAGAATACATTCGACGGCAAGCCACCGAGATTCATCGCCTTCAAAACCTACTGCGATCGTTGCCACCGCAAGCCATTTATCACATGCAAAGTCGGATGCCGGGGAGTGGCGTTGGGTAAATTAAACCAGTGTTTCTGTCATTTGGCGTTGACTGGGAGAACAGGCAGGAGGAAAGCGACGCATCCTTAACGATACCACGACGCACGCTTGTACTTTGTTAGGCATACCCTACTGTCGCTACTCTCGTGATGAAAGTAGAGCTACTCCACTAATGATACCTTTGTGCCTTCTGTTCCGAGAAAGGCGAAACGTGAGTCAGTACCAGATACTCTCGAGCTGGACCAGGCAGAAGCAACGACCTGCACTAGCAGGCTGCTTCACGCATGCATGGCAGCCTTCCCTGTCGGAGACTAAGAAAAGGCGAACAAGACTCTCAAGGAAGACGAATCATGTATCAGAATGTATGCTTCGTATGACGCGTGGTTGGCCACTGGACCACGATTGCACAGTTGCGCCTCACTTGCTGCGTGGAACTATCGCCACCAGAAGAAGACAGAAGTGAAGCCAGCTATTCAAGGTTTTGCAGGCCGGAATTAAGTTAGACCGTGGCCGGCGCTTGGCATTGCTGTCACCTGACCATTTTGCGCGTCTCAAAGTCTTCTCTCTGTGGCCAAAGAACTGGACGTGCGCAACCCTGGTCTTGCCTTCCCGGCTTTCGCGACTTCGTTTTGTGTCTTGTGATCTTTTCTCATACCTCCGAACTTCTCCTTGTATCACTCATGTCCTCGTCATTCTTGCCTTGACACCCTTGTACGCAACCCATTGGATGGCGAGCCGTATTGCGAGGGCAGGCCTTCCATGAATCTTGGTGTTCGATACCGTTCGTGTGACGCGCTGTCCAAGGACGTCTACCACGCGTTGCCAGTCCATTCGTCGCACTACGAATGCGGACGGGATCTTGGTCCAGCGCGCCTGCCATTTTGGTGGTCGCAGTTGCCTTTGGGTAAGGGAGGATTGCGAATCTTCATTCCCTATCCCGGTACGTATTGCTAGCTCTCATGGATTCTGATTCGACCTCCAATTTCCGGGAAGGCCTTCAAAATTCCGCTTGCCACACTCCAATTGTCGTAGACGGTCACATGCTCGTGGAATTTTTGGGTCAGTACCCTGTCACCCGTCAACGGATCACGCTCAACGGCCAAATCCACCTCGTGAGGCCAGTTGACGCTCCATCTTGCGTCTATGAGAGGCGTGAGCCAGTCTCGCAGCTTGTTGATCGCAGCGTCTCTCATGGGAGGTCTAGCATCTCAGTCAGCCCTCAAACGCACCCAAGAAGAGGCTATTGCCGCGGGAGGACTTACAGTGGAATTGTTTCAATGGCGCCAATGTGTGGAATCATACATTGGGTCGGTGTCGGCTTCATCATATCCGGGATTCTCTGGTAATTTTCCAGCGTGGGTACCAGGAGCCACTACACAGGACATATCAGCCACTCGATATTGGTTACTGGCGGCTCTTTGACTCAACTCACCCTCATCATATGTGTGAGAAGACACGCTGTGGCCAGTCGCACAAAAATGTTGGTATCGTAACTTCGAGACACCTCACAGGCCCATGAAGCACAGTCAAACTTGTCGTTGGTTCGCCGAGGTCGGAAAAACAGGTCGACCCCTACTCGATCGGTGTAGCCAAGTACATCGCCTGAAGGGACACCACTCTCGAGCATGCGCCGCGCACCGAACACATAATCCGTATAAGTGCGGCTCATCGGCGAGTCGTCAGGGATGACCAACGGCAGAACTAGATGCCTCGGTATCCTGAGCCTCGTAACTTGGTCTTCTTGTGCGACGCACAAATCCCAAACATTTTGCCTTTGCTGGTCGGACGGGAAGTTTGTGATCAACTCAAAGTACGGAGTCGCCGGCGAGGAAGCCACAGTTACTGCGCTCATAGAGACGTCGGTGTTGATTGATGGTTGTGGGGGAGATTGTGTCGAAAATAATCTCGCTGGCGACGCAGACTCTGACTTTATCGATTGGGACTGGTTTGCATAAGTGCCAGCCTCGGAGAATCGTCTGGTCGGAGATGCAAAGGGGGAGAACTGCTGATCATAAGCCAGTGCTTTATTGCGCACTAATTGCAAGGCCCCAAAAAGGCCTTCCACAATAAGTACGGCGTTGTCCGAACAAGCAGCAGAGATCGGAAAACTCGTCGGACCGCATAAGAGAAAAGGAACCCTACCTGCGGGCGGTCGTCTGCACGACTGCTCTGTGCTCGTACATGTAGTACTGGATGCCACATGGCGCGCTCAGCAGCACTCGGGGGACTTATACCGGGACCTGCTCCCTCCCAAGGACTTTTGCCTTCTGGTGACCATGGCGGCAAAATCACCTTTTCCCCTGATTTCATTGCCAGAAATCGCTGCAACAGTGCCTCGCCCTGAGACTGTGAGCAATTCTTCAACGACAACAACAATGTTCGTATTGGCGTAGGCCCTAGGTCCGCGGCCTTGCCTTTGGGGGACTCTGAGGATATCGATTCCGATTTGATACTGGACATCTCAACTGGACTCTTCATGGCTTTGTAGTCCTCCAACATCGGGTCAATCCCGTCTAGGTCCGACGACATTGCTTCGTCGCCATCTTCATCTTGGGAACGACTCAGAAACTCCTGCACGACAATCGAAACATCTGGATTCGTCGCGCCTTTTCTGATATATTCGAACAACGCCTCGAGTCGTGGCGACGGTCCTTCGCGGATGCCATCGAGCAAAGTGTACAAGGCGTCCTGATAGTTCTTCGATTCGTCGAGTGTTCGTTGAAATGCCGCCCTCCGTCTCATGTCGAGGGAGAGATCAATCACACAGTCAGTTCCTAGCGTTTGGCAAAGATGACAAGGTGGTGGTCCTCCAGTACACTTGGTCTTCCGTTTCTTGCATGCCTCGCAGGCAGCCGAGATCCGAGCATTGGAAGTCTTCTTCCTCACGGATGGCGACTTCGAGGCCTGTCCTGCCTTTGCCGGCTTCAGAGGCCGTGCAGTTGGCGGCTTTGGGGGTGAAGGCATGTCTCAATCGATATGTGCACTTCCTTCATTTGCCAGCCTCCATTGCGCAGCTGGTCGAATTAATGCGCTAAACCCTCACGCTCAGCCTTGTTTTCGAAACTTGTCACCTCGACAGAAGTGCTGATACTCGAAAAATGTGGATTGAGAACGTCGATCGAGGCGTTCTTGATGTTGAGATAATCTCTTCTAAGAGATCTGAGCCACTTGTCCTGGATTGGAGATTGGGGGGCAAGGTCGAGCCACAAAGGCCCGAAATCAAGTGCCAGGAGAGCAGGGAACCCAGCTCACGGGCGCAGGATGGACCCTGAGCATCTTGCCGACTCTGCCATTGGCTTGCGGTCAGGGAAATGTTATTCCCTGTGGTTTTGGTTGGGTGAGAAGGGAGGGTGGGACAGACACACAACTGTCTCTCGCGTGTGCGGCACTCAAAGTCCAGAAATGTTCAGTCCAGACTGTCCGCCCGGGTGGAGTAGCACGTTGCCTATCATCTTCGATCCAGAACTCGTTACGGGCTTGCGGTTGGATGATCGGGGGCGATGCCCACGGCTTCATGCCCGGCCAGGCATCGCATCCTGCATCCTGGTGGAACCGCCATGCAGCTAAGCAAGGAGCCCGGAAAAATCTTCCCCTCGGATTTCTTCTGCGATTGGGCAGACAAGTTTGATGTTACGATCGACCGGGAAAAATTTCCGGCCCCATCGATCCTGCAGCGTGGAACCGATATCGAAAAAAGGGCGTGCTATCTTTACAATTGATCCTTATTTGACGGTCGTTTGCTTAGGATCGAACATTCACGGGATCGCAATGCAGGGCACTTCTCGATGAACAGGCGCAAATCCGATGTGTGGGAAGTATCTGCGCCACTCAACGGTTGAGGGTAGAATTCCAATTTGTGGCTTATCTCAGTCGAACCTGTCACAACAACGCTCTGCGATGCTTCTAAACAAAAGTCGATTTGCCCGATCAGCGCTTGTTATCATCGTGCCGGTTTTGTACATGAGTATCTACAAGATTGGCGAATCCAGAGACAGCCATCAACCCGGACTTGTTTCGCGACCGCCCTTGTCTTCCTGAAATATTTTCCGCCAGATGCCAGAACCTTGCTCTTGGTACCGCCACCGCTCATGCAGTCGTTCGTTGAGGCTGTGCTCTAAGTTGTCCCTCACGCCTTCGATTTGAACGTCGTCCATGTGCAGTTCTCCGAGGTCGCCTTCCACGGTCAAAAACAGGACGGTATGTGCAATCAGCATCCACGATGTCTCGCATTCGTTCCACGGATCATGCACGTCAAGCGCGCCACCTGCAATCTCCATCTCGTCATGGAACGCGGTACTATCGGGTTGTGGACACAACTTGATCAACAACCTCTGCAGCTTCTTCATCTTTCGAATGCATTTTAACACTTCATCCACGTGGTTGTAGAACGGAAAAATGGCCACAAAGCTAAAACCTAAAAGGTTTGCAAACAGGGAGTCCCCCGCCGCGGAACTGTTAAAGTGAAGCGCCGTGAGCAACGACGGCGTTCTTCGCAAGAAGAACTCGTACGTGGTGTATGCAGACAGGCTGGACCCTTCGTTATACAGCATATTCTCCCACGGCCGAGCCAGTAGGAAATTAGGTAAGTCGTCATAGTCGATCCTCGTCCGCGCCGCGTCTAGACTTTGATCGAACCGCAGGATCTGCAAGGGCATATCGAACGCCCAAGCGTCATTGCTCCACGAGTGTATGCCGGCCAGCTCGGCGAAGACCTCGGGCGGTGCGACGATACCGAGGCTCGTCGCTGGGACTTCGTTCAGCAGTCGCGCCCACCATGCTGGGTGCACGTGGTTGTAGTGGCCCGACAGATGTGCCACCAGACTGGAGACGCGGTGCGGGAGATTGTGCTTCTTGAGGAAGGACAGGAAATCGGAGAGCAGCAGTGGGTGGAGCACCGCGTGCTTGAAGAGGATCGGAAGCGTCAAGGACCGGATCAACCGGCAGGTCAAGGTCAGAACCTTTAGAGGATACTGCTTGTTTGCTGTTGGCGGGATGCTCATCAATCGTATGCCATCGTCGCCGCACTCCTGTGGCGCCAGTGCCGATTTCGGCTTCTCCAGCAGTCCTATATCAAACGGGCTCTCGGTGTCATGGAACGAGATAATCCGTTCGAGTATCTCGTTGGGAAGTTCGAGGAGCTGCATTGTGGTTACTGAAAGCTCGGAACAACGACGATTCAATTCTCGTCCACTTTATGAGATGAGAGCGTCGACCGAATCAGGCCCTGCCTTCTTAGATGTTCGCAAGAGGCACCAGCTCGACTCCACGACGCTGTATTCGTTTGCTCAACCAACTCTCTTGGAGGGTATGGAAGAATCTGCGATGGCAACCTCCTTTCCGGTCGATGTTTCGATCACGACTGTTCCCAACGTGCCAAATTCGAAGGCGACTGCGCGAAAGTCTGAAATACTAGGCGATTGTATCGCTACTGGCAACGATCGTCACGAGGCTGGCCTAAATTTCGATTTCCACAGCCTGATCGAACAGATAGGCTTGACTTTTGACGGACGATGGATTGCACAGACGTGTGGTCGATCGTATGGACACAACATTGACGTTCGACGGGCCAAGACACCTTGCCCCGCGCGGTAGGAGCATATTGGTCGGGGAACTTACCGCGAGAAGCTCTTTATTTCCGCCCAGGGGTGCTCCCTGCCATCTACAGCTTGGCACCGAGGTTTGCGCGAGAGCGTCCCGTCACACCCCCGCAGTGAGAGAGGGGCTTGTCAGCTCACGCATTTTCACCTTCCTACCTCGTCACCCAGTCATGCCGCAAGGCAAGATACCGTTCAGGCCGTTGCTAGGTTTCAGCCGAGCATGGGCTTTCGAATCGAAATCGCGGATAATTCGAACCAATCGCTGCAGCAGGAAACCTTTTCCAGACTTCCCAGACCAGCGCGAGTCAGATAACTATTATTTTCTCACCTCCCTTACTCTACTGGGTCTATCTGCTCGTATATACGGTAACTAAGTACAGTGACTAGCAAGAGGCAAGTTCGGCGGCACTCATCTCGAAGGACCCGGGCTTTCACGTGCAAGGACAAGCCATCGCAGTTGAGCTTCCCCGCACTGTCATCATCAAGCAAACGAGTACTCGTCCTGATGCGGCGCGAAAGATCTTCATCTGAGGGGTAAGACGTCAAGCATACGCATGATGTCGATTGTTTACCTTCGATCCTCCAGATTTTTGCTTACTTCGATGCTCATTGCAGCTCTCTAAAGCTAGACTTTGCTAGAGCGATCTAGGTTGGTTCTTTTCTCTTTGTAGTGTCGCGGTCCTGCTGGAAAGCGCAGCAGCAGAAGTGAAACCGTACTGAACTCTCCCTCGCGTTCGTGAAGAGTCTATTTCGAAACTCAATACCTCACACTCTCACACTGTTCACCATGTACACGACCCTCCATCGCAATCCACCCTTTCGCGCCGAGCACCTAGGCTCCCTCCTCCGCACGGAGAAGCTCCTAGACACTCGTCATGCTTGGGAAGCCGGCAAGGCCAAAGAGTCCGACCTCAAGGAGATCGAAGACAAAGATGTCAAAGATATCGTCGCCTTACAACAAGAGATAGGCTTCCACGCCATGACGGACGGCGAGTACCGCCGCCACATGTTCTGGGGCTCCTTCTGGCCAGGTCTCGAGGGCATGACCGAGATCGAAACACCCGATCCAGATTTATTCCGAATGTACATTCCCGACATCGCTGCGTTCACGGAAGAAGGGTACAAGCCTGGTGAGACGGTGCTATGTACAGGCAAGATCAAACACAAGGGCAGCACATACACGGACCAATTCGACTACCTGAAGAGCCTTGTCCCGGAGGACCAAGTGAAGAATTTGAAGTTGACGCTCGCCGCGCCGAATTGGTACCACCTGCGGTACAAGCAAGGGAAAGCATATCCTAAGGACGTCTATGCCAGTGACGACGAATACTTCGCCGACATCGCCAAGGCATACCAGGACGAGTTGAAGATCCTCTATGACCACGGTTTGAGGAACGTCCAATTCGATGATCCGAACTTGGCCTGTAAGTACACCAGCCAAATTCACCCTTGGATTCCTTCCGATCCTGCCCGCCTCCTAAATTCGTACTCAGACTAACCGCTCCAATCTCACAGACTTCTGCTCCGAAGCCATGATCGCAGGCTGGGAAAAAGACGACTTGAACATCTACACCACGGACGAACTCCTCGCGAAGTACATCGCCCTGTACAACGACTGCATCGCACACATCCCACCAGACATGCACGTCGGCGTGCACCTCTGCCGCGGCAACTTCGTCAACTCGCGCCACTTCTCCGAAGGCGGCTACGACCGCATCGCGACCCTCCTTTTCCAAAAGCTAAACATGCACACCTACTATCTAGAATACGACACGCCGCGGGCAGGCGGCTTCGAGCCGTTACAGAATCTACCGAAACACAAGAACGTGATTCTGGGGGTGGTGACGAGTAAGTTTCCGAAGATGGAGGATGAGGA
This sequence comes from Cladophialophora chaetospira, assembly GCA_030247875.1. Lineage (NCBI taxonomy): Eukaryota > Fungi > Ascomycota > Eurotiomycetes > Chaetothyriales > Herpotrichiellaceae > Cladophialophora > Cladophialophora chaetospira. The sequence continues at coordinate 1,925,473 of JAPDRK010000003.1, forward strand.
GGAGATGGTGCGTCGCGTGAAGGAGGCTGCAGGGTGGATGGCCAAGGGGACGGGGGAGAGTGAGAAAGAGGCGCTCGGCAGGTGTGGTGTCAGTCCGCAGTGTGGGTTTGCTAGCCATTCGAGTGGGAATGCGGTGAAAAGACCGGATATGATTGAGAAATTGAAGTTGGTGAGGAGGATTGCGGATCGGATATGGCCGGGAGAGCCGTGATTGAGGAGGATTAGCCTGCCGGAGCATAAAAGTTTGATGTAACGTTTGGAATGGTTGAGGACTGGAAAAGCGTCGAGCAATCGAAGCGGCCAAGAGGCATGTTTCCTACATGCCTCTCTGCGTACTGTATCGAGCATAGCGTCCTCAAAAAGCACATGGATGAATACTTATTCTACACTTATATCGCATTTCACTACAAGCAAGACTTCCTTTCCTCCCCCCAACGCTGGGTATCATTCTTTCAATTTCCAAATGGTACGCCCAGCCTTTCGCATGTCTAACGAGGACCAAAGAGTGATGTCCGTCCTGCCTACTCGCCACTATTTCCCCGTCCAACGATTTGTCGAATGATGTTGGCTTTCAGTCAAATCTCACCCGTTCGTGAGTGGGATTGATCGACCACGGAATGTCTGTTGGGCAGTCCTGGCGGAGATAGCCAACCCGATTTGTGAACGGGAGTCCATTCGGTGGTTGTCGATAAACATAGTCACCATCTGACAAGTGTGAAGTCCCCGTGGTAGATCCCCGCTTCTCCATGTGAAATAACAGCCATTGTGCTAAGCGGACTTCTTCATGTGACGACGATGAACTTGACAGTACATGCGTCGCCCAGCGCGTCATGACCACATCGTCAGCAGGTATGCCCTCCACACCAGCGCGGAAAAGCAGGGGCATGATCCCAAACGGCTCGCGAGCTGTCGGTGCCGCCCGTTGGCAAGCCAGATGGAATAGGCTCATCGGCAGAACATTGAGAGAAGGGTAAATGGGATCACTAGTCTCGTCCCGGACCGTGGCGGGGTACTTCAAGACTGTGACGAACAGTTCAAGCAACACCAACAGAGCCCTCCCATTTCCCTCAGTAATTGCGTTGGCCATGCCGGAGAACACAGCATCGAGGGAGACGATCAGATTACGATCATGTGCCTCATATCGCAAACCTTGCCGAAGGTATAGAAGCATTCTGATCTTTGAGTCTGTCCACGGAGCACCTTGCAGAAGTTGGTCCGGGAGAACTCGCACTGTGAGCACTGTTCGTCCTTGCCTGGTGGCAGGGAAGCCGTTTTCGCTCCAGCCCGTTGTTGTAATTATGAAGGGAAGACAGCCATTGTCGTCACAGGGCCCGATAGTGGGGTCAAAGCATCCTGGAGGCTGAAGCTGATCGTTCCGTTCAATCTCTTCTCGGTAGTGCTGCATTCTTGCCCGAAAATAGAGCTCCGTTGCAGGTGTGTCAGCAAGGTTCGGCAGAAGAAGATTGATATCGAGTGAAGGCAGAGTCGCCTGTCGTGTCGGGGATCGACGTCGAATCATGGCTTTCAATGCCCTCTCTTCACGACACCAGCATTCGACCATTTTGAGCCGGCTCAAGATCGGTAGACACGTTTCGAAGAGATCCAAGTTGAACCATCGACATCGAACAATACTTTCTTGCAACCGGACCCGCTCGTCCCTAACGATTCGTCGATACTTGGCAGGTTCGAAATGCTTTGTCTCGAAATGTTCCGTTTCAAGTATACCGGCCTCAGATTCGGCCTCGTAATACGCCAGGAGGACAAGAGCGGTGTAGATCTTTCGGTCAGAGAAGCGTTCGGCGAGGTGCGGCGATGCTCGTGGAAGGTTCAGTTCCAAACAATAGAAAAAGATAGGGTGGAGAACCTCATTCGGAAACTGCTCCATCTGTGACAGAATCCTGGGTTTGGGAGTCGCCGCCTTGGCTGCCTCAACTGCTTCAGCTGCTAAACTTTTGGAGATGAGTTGTTCTTGCTTTGTTCGGTCCTTGCGAGATGACTTGAGCTCCGCAGCTCGCTTCAAAGGTCGTCCACGACCTTTTGACCCGACACTTTCGGTGCTTGAACTCGAGCGGCCCTGCCGACGTTGTTTCCTCGTTGGCATGATCATATCAGCCGTCGACAGTCAGGAACGTGCTTTGAAAAGGCCTTGATAAGTAGCGAGTTCGCTCTGAATGAAAGAGCGTTGGAGAGTGAGCAAGACCTGGAATGTTAGAGCTGATTTAACCACAGCTTTGAGATTAAGAGTAATTTGAATAAGAGAAGAATTAAGATAATTTGCAAAGAAGCATGCCGAGGTGATGTTGATGATCAGATCATGAAGGAACGGTGTCGGATCGCATCCTGCGAAAGGAGAGACAGACAGCTTGCACGAACGATGGAAGTCGCGTTGAACATGAAGGACTGTTGTGGAAGCCGCGACAGTCCCAAAGTACTTTTGTCGCAGTGATGAGCAGGTACGATTGATGTTTCCAGCTGGTAAGACACAGATCGCCGTCAAGTTCTTGGCGAACTCCGACCGTCATTACAAAACTCGCCACGAAAAGAACTGGCTTACAGAATGACATATCAACCATCACCTTCTTCTATATTCACTTCACCCTCACCTTACTTCCACGGCTCGCGTATATACAGCTTGACCTCTATCTTCCTACAGCGTTGTCACCACGCAGATGGCTACGTACCCTAGGATGCTAACTAGCAGGGCATTTGACGATAGCATCCCGGTGGAATGTAAATACCATATTTGGGGAGCGACGGAAAACATATTACAAGCTATCAAGGTGTTCAATATACATACTCAATTGGATCCGTATACATAGAAGTGCGAGCTAGCTTGGTCCAGGTGACAAAATCGGGATCAAAACCGTACTAGCCCAGCTCTTGCAACGTTTCGATTCAAGACTCCGCGCAGATTGAAGCACGACTACAGTCTGCGCTGCGAGCTTCATGCCATTTGCTTCGCGCCTCAGTAACACGTGCCATGATGCGCCCGGCACGCTCCTCTCCTCCAAGTCCAAAGAGTGTTCTCTTGGTGAGCGAAGAAGAACATCCATCAGTACTCTCGCAGATTTGATAGCCGCAGGATGCAATGGCATCGGGTCTGTTGGTGCAAAATTGGGTGGGAGCACAGTCTGCATCTGTGGAACATTGGGCATTGCATGTGATATCTGAGGTGCAATAGTTGTTGACGCCGTTACTATCGCTATCGCAATAGCAGTTTGAGGAGCAGCCGCCGGCGCCTGCAATATTGGTGTTCGGGACGTTGCAGGAGGGAGGGGTAACTGTGGTTGGCCGTCAGTATTGGGGTGTTGGATAACTTTTGAATTAGATGTACTGACCAGTGGCTGTAACGGTGATTGTCGTTGTCGTTGTGGCGGTGTCCGTTTCTGTCGACGTGCTTGTCTAGGCCATTATTAGTTCTCGAATCTTTCGAAAGGAAGACCGGAGGATGGAAAAGTCCATTTTCCCTGGCAAGCGTTGAAGGAAACTTACCGTAGTAATAGTCGTGGTGTCCGTGACTGAACTAGTCACTACCGGCGTGGTGGTACTGGGGAAAAGTCAGTGGATTTCAGTAACACTGGTGGAAGGAAAACATACGTGGTGTCCGTTTCAGTCACACTTGCTGTGGAAGTCGCAGTCACGCTCGTCGTCGTGCCTGTGGTGGTTGTGGATGTTACTGTTGATTGAGTTTCAATGCACACACAGATTGTCTTGATAATGGAGCTGGCTTGCGAAAGGAGACCACTCCAAGCAGATGCTTGGGAGTTAGGTGGACTTGGCTTTGTGGGTTTAACCGGTGTTGGTGCTGCTGACCAAGGGTTGAAGGCATTGACAGGGGCACCACGCTTCTGTAGTGCTCGAACAGTCGTGGTGGTTGTCTCAGTGTCGGTTTCTGTGGATGTCGTCGTAACAACAGTTGTGTCAGTAATGGTGTCCGTTTCGGTAGCGACGATTATCGTGGTTGTGGTGGCTGGGGCTGTGATTCTGCAGACGCTGTCAACCTAGGTCTTTAAATGGACAACATACCTGTAACTCACGTGATAGTGGTAGTAGCAACCGTAGTTGTCAGCGTAGATGTTGCGACCGTGGTCGTGGCGGTAGTGGTCGCAGTGGCTGTGCTGGTTTGAGGTGCAACAGGGTATTTGGAAGAACAATACGAGAGAGCCGGTGGGTAATTAGCAACGGCTGAAGCAACCAAGGCGAGTTGCCCTCCAGGACATGCTGATAGTGCAGTAACCAAAGTCGGCGACAGAGTAATCAAGCTGCTCAAGAGCAGCCCTTTGATTGACAACATGTTGACCGGAAAGAACGATTTCCAGGCCTGAAGCAGTGCACGGGCCCAGCAAGAGATATGAACTGAGTGGAAAAAGAGTGTAAGAACCGGCAACGACCGTAGTGAAAAGTTGTAAAGAACGTGAATGAAGGACTGCAAAGAATGATTTCAAAAGTCGTCGTGGAAAAGGATGAGGGCATGAAGGCGAACTTATATGGTAGATGTTGCGTCGTCGCCGTTAGCCTGACTGAGAGCCGCTGTGGCTGTCTCCTTTTCCATGACGATCAGGTCAAATTGCTTCTCTCGAATCCACGAACCTGAACTGCGCCGCCAATTGCGGCACAAGCAATAACGTCCCGTGTTGGCGCCGCATACAGAACACAGATCCTCGAGCGAGGCCAGTATGGTGCGAATCTTGTGGCTTGCTGTGGGTGTCAGACAGTTTCCGCTATAGCCAGGAAAAACATGGCGTTCCGAGACTTCAGCTGTGCCATGGCATCGACGTGGGAGATCGATGATATTTCAAGGGAACGCGTTGTTCCAGATGAGGCGACAACTGGACATGTAAGTTTCGCTAGTGTTCCCGTCTCGCCTGCCCGGTGAGATTAGCGCGATACGCGAATAAGACACCGCCAAACTCGAAGGGCTAAGTCCGTGAGCGAATTAATGAAATGAGTTGAAATAATACCGTCCTCACAGACGATCATAGCCAGACTGGAATTGTATCAGCCATCAACATAGCAAGACTTGACCACTACCGCTTCATCTGTCGTCATGTACAGGTACAAGGGCGTCCCTGACAAAGTTGCGCTGTATGACAGTATTTCGAACCAAAATTTGCACATTATGTATGAGTGGAGGCACTCTGGCAGAGTGTGACAAAAGTACGAGGGGATCCTCAAACACGTTTTGTTCTTGCTCGGGCGGGAACACTAATAGAAGCTTGCAAAGTTTGGTGCCAGATGTGGCAGAATACGGGGTTAGCCCAATCTTCCAAATTGGCCATGCGAGATTGCGGGGGAGGCGCAGGACGGGAGTTGCCTTTAATAATTGCATCCTGCAACATGATACCTTGACATCGACCATGGTAAAAAGTGGAAAATACCATACCTGTCCATTAGAACATCTCTTTTGCAGCGGTAGACCGAGATGCTCCCTCACCAGGCTGACTTTATGATCTTTGCACAAGGTGCCACCACGGAAAGAATGGCTGGATGATCTTGAAGCTGTGAGAGCCACTTCATGCAGCCATCGTTCACCCCATTCCACAGTTTCTGCGGTCCCAACGGGAAGAAGTTCGGAAGAACCGACGAGACGTTGGGCGAGCTTTTTTGACCACCAGGGTTTCCCCCGAGCCACTTCTTCGACACTGGCGCGGCTAGTTCTATTGGCGCTGGTCTCTGGCGAATCAGTCGGCAGAGGCTGATAGTCCCGTGGTCGTGTGCATCGACTTCCAGTGGCATCGACAGAAGGCGATGCCGCTGTCGTATTTGACAAGGCTGTCAAGACTGCAGGCGTTGCATTCTAGCCTTCCCAACCACGTTCGCCACAGGAACGGATGCAGCTGGGAAGATGCTGTTGTGATTGCGCTCATGACCTGCCGCTTGCGCACGTCCTTCGAGACGATATATCATGGTGGACTATGACCTGCAGGTCAGTAATCTCAAGGACTTGGGCTGATTGATACAGAGTATTTGGTCCAGATAAGCCACTGAACGTACCAGTGTAGTGCCTTTTGAAGCGCTGGCGGTTGTGCTGTATGTGGTCCAGCAGGAAAAGGTAACATGTATACTTACTGGATTGATTCGACATCGAGCAAAGCCACATTTTGCCGACGAAAAATGATGCTAGAGTAACGGGTCGCACTACGAAGGCGGCACGAGGCAGCCTGTCCCTGATCTCTCACCCAGGTCTGGGATGACTAGGGAATGGGTGCTAGGAAGTGGTGCAACACCATGCAGAGTCTTTTCGAAGCATGCGGAAGCCTTGACTGAGAGTTTCATTAGCCAACGAAGGAAGGCAGACTTCGCTTGGACGAAGTGCAATTGCCGAAAGCCCCTTCGAAAAGGGAAGGGACGCCGAGGAAAGTCGTCAAAGTAAGAGCTCGGCATTCGGTACCCATACTGAGCAGGGAGGTGCGCAGATTCCTATTGCGATTGCGCGAAGGTTGGATGTACTGCCTGCTGTGATAGTGTAAGCTGCGCCAGCTCCATCAGATAGTGTCCGGCATGAACGCTTCTGCGCGAGCCATAACAGACAATGCAAGAGAGAACATTGCCAACACGGTGTCAGGTTCAGAACTCCGCCACACGTGCAAGAGACGCCAGAACGAAGGTCCACCACGCGACTTTTGTGTCCCTTATATCTCCTTCCGGCAGCTCGTGAAGTGGATGACACAGGGAAGCCACATCCGGTGACTGCAGAGAACTTTCGCAGAGTTTCGCAGCCCTCGGTGCCAGGAATCTCCGCAGCAAATTGAAGTCCAGACTCACCTGTTGACACATATTCGCCCCCACAAGGCAGTCATGATGGTGCGCAAGGCTTAGCAGGCAGGGCTGAACTAAGCGTCAAGGCATCTTTGGCCAGAGCCCCGACTCACCGCGTTTTCGTGTTGACAAAAAGCCGCAACAAGAGGATCAACGAGGTCATCATTTCATGACGGGGGAAATAGTAAAGCTGTCACGATGTACATAGTAGAGAGAAAATGTTTGAGGAAGCCGAACTTGCCGAGTCGGAGACAAGATAACGTAACTGGCCACGAGGCCGCTTGGCGCGTGCCTAGTAAATGTACGTCACACCCGGATGTAATATGCTGGGAGATGCATTCAAGTCAGGAACGGGGTCAGCACTTGCCACTGCCGCCCTCTGGGGTGCATCATCACGCGAGTCTTTCCTGCAAGGTTCTTGTCTTACCGAACGGATATCTTGTGTCACACGACGACGAAAAAAGAGAATGACCAAAGTCAGTTGTTTGAAAATTCCTTTCCCCTTCGGCTTGACTGGTCCGGCCTCCAAGCCGACGGTACTGTATATTGGTCCCAATATAATAGTCATCCATCCTTAAGAGTATCCCTCGTCACCACCAAGCTCCAAATGCTAAACAAGGTGCGCTATCATGAGAAATGTCGTCAATAGAAGTCCACGGCTTATCCACACGAAAAGTGTCTGGTGGTCTTCGTCAAGAATCCGTCTTAGTCATGGCTCTTTCGCCTGGTGTGACTGTGCGGTATCCCATCTTTTCCGATGTGAGTGTATCTCGAGCCTTGTGAATCCCTGTCTCTGTCGTCCCGGCTACGACTCCTCGACCTGTCACTGCCGCTGTCGCCACCTTGATACCTCCGTTCCCAGCGTTCCTGTTCCCGATCTCGCTTCTCTTCTCGCCACTTCCTGTGCTTCCCATAGTCCTTGCCACCTATCCAGCCGACCAGTGCGCCTCCAACTGTGCCCAGACCTGGAAAGATGAGGTCGCCGATAAGACCACCACCGGCAGCTCCAAGTAAAGCATCTGACTTGGTAGAACGTGAGTTATCCGATACGCGGCGTGGACGACTCTTGTGCTTTCGTCTTTGATGTTCCGGGTCTGATGAGTAGCCTGGCCCCGAGGGGTCACTGAAAGAAGATCTGTAATTGGTTTGGCTCTGCGACTGTACGTAGGGTTGTTGCGGTTGATAAGCCCCTTGCGGTACGTATGGACCTGGGGGATAAGGAGACAGTTGCTGCCCTTGACTGGCGTTGAAATTTGGTTGATTTAGAGAGTACGAGACTGAAGGTCGATGCTGACCAGGCGCACTTGTTGGAGGAGGTTGTGCGAAGTGTACCTTAGGTTCTGCGTTGAGCGGTTGATAGGGAGGTGGAGGAGGAGCAGCGTACGGCGATGGCGATTGAACGGCGCCAAATTGAGGACTTGGGTGGCCTGGTTGAGCAGGACGGTTTCCAAAACTGGCTTGCGATGAGCTTGCTCGCTGCATTGGAGGTGGGGGGTAAAGTCCAGAATTCTGCGATTCCAGCCGAGGCCTCGTGCCAGGCGCATAATAGTCTGTTGCGGCCATTGCGAAAGTGTTTCGAGTCGCGAGATCAATAGTTCTGTTACAACAGGAAAATAAGATCAAAAAGATGGAAAGACGGATGACTTATAACAGGAATAGCAACCTCGCGTCGCTGGAGTGCAGATCCGCTAGGGAAGGCAAAGACCCTTGGCTCTCCAAGGTTCGAAGACTGCCTTAGCAAAGCCAAATACGAGGCACTACTGGGCCGTGGAAGGTTCGACCGGGTTGGAAATCCAGGTAGCGAGTCACACGGCCCCTATCATGCGCCGCTGTCGGGACTGATCATATAGAACCGTAGCAAGGCGGAGGTTGCAACATCCTCATAGATCCTCTGAATTGATTGGGTACGGATGAGTGTGCCAGTCATCTGAAACGCATTATGGCAGACTTGATTTGCAAAGGGCTGGCACCCCTCGATTATGGCTGTGGCGCAAGCATGGCGATGCCTGAGAAGCCTTGGAGAACTTTGTCAATGCGCAAAGTCCCTCGTATTTTCTTGCGCCCGGTTCATCAGCGATGCTTAAGAGGCGGATCGTCCGTCCCGGGGATGACTCTATCTCCATCAATAATGCCATTGGCAGAAACCATTTCTCGGCCATTCTTCTTGCCAATTTCGGCCACGTCTGCTCCCCACAGCAAGCTTATATGCGAACGTCCGATCGTCCCCAAGGAAGTTGGGGGCACCAAGAAGGCGCCCAGTCGTTGACGTCACCCAGGGTTTACCAAGCAGTTGCCTCATTGGTTTACCCCGGAAGAAACCGATCTGGGGCTTGCATGCAGGTCTTGTGCAAAAGTTGCGGTTCACCTTGGGTGAGTTATACCACGTGCAATGCAATGCTGGTCGTGTGGGATCAAGTGATAGTAAACACCCCCGAACAGTCTGAACTTGGAGTGGTCTTCGTCGATTGAGGCTCGGCTTGTCCTCGTATTATCAAAGAGAGAACCCCAGGCCCAGGAAGAAGACGTTCGGTAAAGACAAATTTCTGAAGTCAAGCGATGAGGAGAGGATCGTTCACATTTGCATTTGCGTTGGCCTTCTGCCCCAGAAACGAGCATTTAAGCCCGTCGCCCAATTTACATACGCCTGCAAATGCCTGACATGCTCTCAAGGTTTTTGTTCAAGGCATCATAAAAGTACATTCGACGTTGGTGAAGATAGTTACAAGAACAAAAGTCTCGTGCAGATGTTAGGCGACAATTTCGCCCGCGTCAACCAGGATCGGGGTCCATGGCTTGGCTCCTGGCTCTTCCGTTTCGCTGGGTAATCGGAACTCGGTCGGGCTGTAGAGGTACCAGCCTTTCAGTGCTGCAACTGCGGCTCGCGTTCTCGCTTCGTCCAGGCTTGCTCCTGCGCCTTCGCCCAGCAAATCACTACCTGAGTATATGCCAACAACAAAGACGGGCGTTCTGCTTTTGCGACCGGTCTCGCTTAAGATCTTGGCCACGGGTGCCTGGAACCCTTCTCTTCCGCACAGTTTGCTCAAGTCTCTGGTCGGGTTCTTGAACTGGAACAGGCTGGACATGTCTAACTGTCGAGACATGAAATGGTCGCCGTAAAACTTTTTCGCCGCTGCTCGTCCAGCATGCAGATAGACTGCCCCAATGACTGCTCTCACGAAATTTGTGCTTGCTCTTTGCAATGTGACGCCTTTTGACCTTAGATCCTCTGCTGGTATCGGCCGCTCCTGCAATTCGCCGAATTGATCATTATGGACAGATTTTGCGCTCAAGCTCCTTGTCCATTTTGCCCTCGGGTCATCATTGTTGTTCTCGGCTGCTGGGCCGTCCTTTTCTAACCGTATATCGGGTGGCATTCTCTTGAACTGCAGTAACCCAGGGTCAACCTCTCCACCTGGTTCTGCAGCGACCTCCACACCCCATTCTCTCGCCATTTGCGTGAGCGTCGCAGGGCCGTGATATGCATACATTGCTGCGTACACAACAGCAAGTGGTAATCTTGGGTATTGACTTATGATATATTCGGAGGTGTAGTAGCCCAACAGGTCATTTCCTAGCGAGGCGAACGGTTTGTTATTGAATCGAACTGAGATGTCGGCGGACTCGTCGACAAGTGTTCTTGCCAGGGTCTCAAGAGGAAATCGTGAGGGGAGGGAAAGTCGAGCATGTAGAGCAGCTAGTTTCGCAGATGTCCTCGCCGCCGTGACTGGAGGTGAAGGTAGCTTCACAAGCTCTTCTTCGGAGAGGTAGGGTCCCTCTGTAGAATGGGACACTAGATCATCTTCGGCGTCAACCGGCGCGGCGGCCGTTGCTTGAAACCGTCGTATTCGGCAGAAGGGTGATGGCAAGATGTCTGGTCTCGTCCGTGGTGAAAGTACACTTCCGCTCCATCTCAGGAGCCTCAACCTCTTCATCGGAGCTGCCACCGCCCCTCGAGGTAATTCCGCTAGCTCCAAAGCAGTAGAGAACTAATCCTGGATGCGGTAAATCAAATGATGAAGCGACAGGAGAAGGAATGCGAGTTCACCTGCTCTCGAAACTTTTGATCTACGACACGAGACTATCTGGAAACACGCGAAAGAAATCATTGGAAAAGCTGCGTCCAATCAGAATACAGCTTGGCAAAATTCCCCGAAACTCGATCTTGAACAGGAAGTGATCTTGTTAACTCCGACAGACTTTGCACTTTCCCTCCATTCCACTCTTCTTCGCTATCACGATATTGAGCAGATAACGCCGCCCCCATGACCAAAACCGGTAATACAAAGCCATTGTATAGCTAACATGACTTTTGTGCGCATTATAAGTGAAGTGTCGCCCGACGCAATGAGCTGCAAGTGAGCGCGAACTCATCATACGCTCATCATGACTATTCTTCTCACTGGCGGTACTGGCAAGACTTCTTTGCGTGTAGCTCGCCTATTGCAAGATGGAAACATCTCTTTCTTACTAGCATCTCGTCGAGGCGCTACCGCCGCGCCAGATGGCATGCCTGCAGTCAACTTCAACTGGCTGGACTCTTCAACCTTCGAGAACCCATTCACCCATAGTTTGAGCAACCAAGAAACCATTTCCGCCATCTATTTAATCTCTCCAGAAATAGCAGAGCCCGCCAATTCGATGAATGATTTCATTGACTTCGCAGTACAGAAGCACAAGGTTGGGCGATTTGTCCTTTTGGCCGGAAACTCTATCGAGCAAGGTGGCATTCATGTTGGCAAGGTCTGGCAGCACCTCGTCGATATAGGTGTAGAGTACTGCGTGATTCGTGCAACATGGTTTATGGGTAAGTTGGTGGAAATTGCTAGCTTCTGTCAAATTATTCTTCCCTCTTTACTAAGATTGGCCAAAAATAGAACGAATGTCGGAGCAAGAACACCTTCCCATGATCAAAAATGACAACAAGCTTTACACAGCTTGCGGAGATGGAAAGGCTGCTTTCATTAGTGCTACAGACGTTGCTGCAGTGGTTTTCCAGGCTCTCACCGAGCGGACTCCGCAACACTGCGATTATCGAGTTGTGGGTCCAGAACTTTTGAGTTATGATGAGGTCAAAATTACCCAGTGCAGCAATATCAACAGTACATGTGAAGCTGATAAGAGGACAGATTGCCAAAAAATTGAGTAGTGTTCTCGGTCGCACAATTGAGCATGTCAGGTTGTCTCCCGAAGACAACATCAGACGTTACGTCGAATCTGGCTTCCCGGAGCACTATGCCAAGTTGCTGACCTGGCTGGAGACGAGCACAGCTCAAGGAGCGGAGGAGAGATTGACTGGCGATGTGGAAAGGGTCACGGGAAGACCCCCAATGCTATTTGATGACTGGGTCCGATTGCACAAGAACGTATGGAATCATTGACGTGGTCCTTCTCCGTGGAAGATCCTGCGATCAAAAAGTTGTCAGGAACAGCAAGAACGCCAAGGTAGGTTGTCCGTTGAGGGATTCCCGAGGACAGTTGCCAAGGTGGAGTTTCTCCGTGGTACATCTGTGCCTGCCGCAATGACTGCATTTCAGTCAGCGCCTGGGCAAGAGGCCAGTGGTACATTTGTAAGTAACACGGCTTTGGGGCAATCTTGTACGATGTCTTTCTTCAATGCTCTATCCCTTCTTCCTCAATGCGGAAGTCCCCTTTTGCTGTTCGTGATTCGTTCTTGTTGGTCGCTCATGCTATTGCTTCGTACGAAACAAGCAGGCGTTGCTACTCTCAAAGGCTTGTCAAGCGGTGGGCAGAGCCTCATTTAACCTGGGGCTATAATTGGGATAGGAAAAGTAAGCACTGTCGACTGCCAAGGCATTGTATGGTGGAGCTCAGAGCACAGATCTGTTACTCGGCTCGGGTGAATTGGTCCCTTGGTAGTAATCGACAATATGCATGTCCCCAGCCAATGACACCTTGGATCTGGTATAGTGTCTTGGCGAGTGCCTGTGTGAGTGCTTTATCAGCCAGTTCCGCCAGGCGCAGTAAGGACGCACTCCTCTTTCAGGTATTTTGTCATGCTTCTAGTCTGTACTCCCTTCGCCGGCGCTGGCTATTCCGCGGTTAACGCTGACTGACACCCAGGTCACCGCAAAGATTAGTCGGTTTTTGGCCATTGCTGCCTTCCACTTCGGTAAGTCGAGAATCCCACGGTCCACGTGGAAACTATTTCGTACTCCACCTACTACAGCCAGCAGATGTGGCAGATGTCTATAAAGATGGCCGGCCTCAACTGTGTATGCGATTCTTCTCTCCATACAAACAACAACAAAACGATCAACCAACAAACTTCCAACTTTCCTTTTTTTCTTTCCTTATTTCCTTACTGTCAATCTTTGGGGACCAACTGCTCAACAATCTTTACATCCACTTCTAATCAGAAAACACCTAATTCCAATCGTTCAATAATCTTCAACTCACACAACAAATAAACCTATCAAAATGTATGCCAACACCATCGCCCTCGCTGTTCTTGCTGCCACTGGCGCTCTTGCCGCTCCTCATTTCCGCCGCTATAATGACGATACCGTCACTGTCATCTTGAGTGACGGTGGTGAGAATGGCGCTCAGGTCAGCGGTCTGTCCTCGACCTACAGGGCCATGGGCACCCCAGCTCTGAGCGGTCCTTTCACCTCGATCCAGATCTCGCTTGGCGCAGATGTTCAGAACAAGGACCTCCGCTGCCAAGCCTTAGACAACTATGGCAACCCCATTCTTGGAGTTCGCAGTCCCAACGTCGACATCACCTTCTCTGACGCCGGCAAGGGACCCTGGACTTTCAGACAACCAGCTTATATTAGCGAGGTGGTCTGTGACCCAACCTTTGTCAAGATCGACCCCACCGATGACAGACTGAACCTCCGCGTCATTTTGGAGAACCAGGCAACCGAGACCGGCTCGCAGACACAGCTCCCAGCTAACACCGTCCTCGTCGACCTCCCTCCCGTCGGCTCCTCAGGCCCCTTCGAGACTGTTGAGCTTTCTGTCGGTGCCTTCGTTGAGAAGCAGGACTACCGCTGCCAAATCCTCGATATGGCCGGCAAGCCTCTGATCGTCCTCCGAAACGGAAACCGCGACATCACCTTCTCCGACGCCGACAAAGGTGCCTGGACTCTCGAAACACCCAGCGAAGTCTCTGACATCGTCTGCAACCAGTCCTTCGTTGCCCAGAAGTTGTAAACGACACCACGGAAGGCGGAAGACACGGCGGAATGAAGCTAGCCGTGATTACGACATGATGATTGGCATTGGAATTTGTTCTTGAGTTGCATAGCGATTGGCGTTTTCTGTTTTCTAGACCTTGTGCATCAGCGACGGCGTTCTCTACTTTCAATACACTCCTTCAACTAAAAATAATAAAAACCCTCAATTGAGGAAAACCACGTTCGGCTCGGTTTCATCTATCCCGCGTTTCCAGGGTGAGCTGTGAGAGACTCAGTCCGGCTCATGAGTAGAGAGAGAGCGCCCCTTGCAATGGCGGCGTGTCAATGAAAGCTCCAACAGACGATTCGATAGAACACTGAGCTTACCGTGGCAAGTCCGGACAAAAGTCATGCCTTTCTAATGACGTGTATTTCTCAAGAATCTTCGGGCGTGATTGGCTGTGCGACGAACTCCAGGACGGGCCCACAACGCGACTTCATCGGTCAAGTCGGCCTGGCCAATCTTCTGTTGTTCGAGCCTTCTCGAAGAAATGATATGTCTGCAGCGAACTGAACGGTAGACCTTACAGTATTGAACTGGAGCAGAGAGCTTTGGTTGATGCGCTGGACAAAACGTTGAGTTTTCGGGGTTTCGATTAGTTGAGGTTGTAGGCGAAAGCACTATTTAGCCGATCCCACAGCTGAACATCGCTTTTTGGACTCCAAGACTACGATCTAACGTCCCTCGACAATGCCTGACATATCCCAGTATCAGAATGTCTTCAGAGTGGCGAAATCGAACGGATCGAAGCGCAGCCACGGTCCCAAACGAAAGCACCAGTCACATGGTGGGCAAGCTGTCGAACAGGATGGCGGCCTTGAAGATAACGACAACGTCTCGAAAGCGCAGGCACGCCTACAGAAACTTGAGGATATGGTCACCATGCTGATGCAGTCGAATCAAGGCTCGGCGATCGTGGGCGGTCAGCCCACGCCTCCACCGACAGACGGAAACGATCAATCGACCACAGTGAGCGTACTCTCAGGTGCGCCTGCCTCCTACTCGTCAGTCGAGACGTCCTTGTCAACACCGGATTTGCCTTCCAATGGTCATCTGGATGTGACAGGTGCAGAGACTAAGTACCTGGGAGCGACTCACTGGGCAGCAATCCTAGAAAATGTTTGTCCACACCTGCCAACCAGGCAACCGCTCTTATTAACACTGCACAGATCAAAGAGATTCAAGACTGTCTCGCACCTGACAATGTCACAGGCACAGATGTAGATCTTTCCACTGACTTCGACCGGCCGGACGAGATTCTCCTCAACGCGAAGCCTCTTACGTTGGGGGATGTCTGGGAATCGTTGCCTCCAAGACCGGTGGCGGACAGACTCTTATCAGCGCACTTCAGTGCAAAGTATTTGCACATCGGTAAGGCTTATCGAGTCGTCTCTGGGTGGACTTCTACTCACGCTTTCAGCATTCATACATAAACGCAAATTCTTGCGCGAGGTATGTCTGACCATTATTTGGTTCGGAAACTCGTGCCCGTCACTAATAGGCTTACAAGTACGAGTCGTTCTGGAATGATGCATCGTCGGTCTCCTTCCTCTGGATCTCGATCTTGTTCTCGGCCCTCCACCTTGGCAACCGTATCTCCAATCTCAAGGGCGCGGAGACCCCGCGCTCAGCGAAAGACGAAGGCACGGATTTGTTCCTGACACGGGCAGCTCAAGCTCTGGTGGCCGGGCACTATCAAAAAGCTCGACCGTACAGTGTCGAGGCCACTATGTTATACGCCATGTGCAGATTCTTCCAAAAGCAGGACTCAGATACCGAACCATGGTTGATGATGGGCGTCGCTGCTCGACTTGCTTTGAGAATGGGCTATCATCGGGACCCGCGCCATCTAGCACATATCTCTCCATTCGAAGGAGAAATGCGCCGACGGTCGTTCTCTACCGTCCAAACCTTCGAGCTGCTTCTCTCATTTCAAGCAGGGCTCCCGGCCATTATCCACGAGCAAGTCTGCGACACTGATCCCCCGAGCAATCTGTTCGATGACGACTTTGACGAATCCTGCCCTTCACTTCCACCTTCTCGGCCACCAACAGACCCCACGCCGATGCTTTACTACTGCTTCAAAGGTCGTATTGCACAGACGTTCAGAAAGGTCGCACGGCAAGCCCTGTCGCCCAGACTTCCGGCTTACCAAGATGTCATGCAACTTGATTCTGAACTCCGATACATTCGCTCTGAGATACCCCCCAGCCTCATATGGAGGCCACTCAATGCTTCCATAACGGACGAGACTCATATCATCATGCACCGCCTCAACCTCGAGCTGTTGTACCACAAGAGTGTGATGATTCTGCATAGGAGATATTTGAATTACGATAGGCCGAATTCTGACTACAAATATTCACGAGATGCTTGCATCGCCGCCAGTCTTCAAGTACTGGACTACCAAGCAGCGATATATCAGGCGGAACAACCTGGTGGTCGATTGCAAAATGAGCCCTGGACGGCGTCTAGCATAGCACTTCACGACTTCCTGCTTGCTGGCATGCTTGCATGTCTCGACCTCTACGAGTCGCATCGAGAAAACACAAGTACAACACCCCAGGCACATTCCGAAGCCCAGAGGAGAAAACATGACGCTCTACGGACTTCGCAGCAGATATGGCAATCAGGCAGAACAATGTCGCCGGATGCTAAGAGAGCATCAAACGTCTTTGCCGTCATGCTTTCGAAGATACCCCGTCCAGGTGCTCAAGTGGATAGCACAGGTGGTGGTGCCAGCAACTCGGGCAAAGATGTATCTCAGCCACTGGCACGTTTGCGTCTGGATACTGACGACCAACGAAATGCTCCTATCTCCAGCTTGCCAGCGAGACCTGCTAAATCTGAGGGTCTGGAATATCCTTCTGCTCAAGTTGGACTCTTGGCGACTGAGGACCTTCCATCTCAAGATTTTCTGGACGCAGTGTTCACGGATGCTGACATGCTCGACTGGGTAAGTCCCCTTCCGTATCTCCGGGGCTTCACGTGCTGGACTGACCAACATCGCAGGGTATCCTTGACCAGTACATGCAAGAAGGGACCACCCCAATGAGATCATTCGATTTCTGAAACTCGGAACAGAGAATTGGCCGGTACAATTTAACGGTGGCCTTCGATGATGCAAGTTTGGGTGTCATTCGGGGTTAACTTCGGCTAAGGCGGCTTGTTCGAATCGGGAGTTCTCACATCAAGAGTATTTCTGGGTTGAATCTCCTGGGCTTGAACAACAAGGAATAGGACCACGAATTCAAAGGATTGTTAGGCCTTTGATCAGAGAAGCGGCCCATTCGCCGTTCCCTCCGCAACTCAGCTTTCTTAGTAGTTACTCTAACCGGTAGAAAGACGTTCGGTTCTTTCTGCTTGTTGTGCAACAGGGAAGACTACAAATGTCGCTCCAAAACAGTGTCGCATGGCTCGATGGCGGCGGGAAGAAGCTCAGGATCGGACCAGGTACCATTGGGAAGCCCGAAGCAGGACAGCTCCTAATCAGGAATCACGCTGTTGCACTAAACCCTGTTGACGGGCTGATACAAAACCTCGGCATCATCTGTCAGCAATGGCCAGCTGTATTGGGATCTGACATCGCTGGGGAGGTAGTCGAAGTTGGTGAAGGTGTGACTGGGTTCAAACCTGGTGAGCGTGTCGTTGCCCAGGCTCTTGGACTCGTCACCCAGAGAGCAGAGGACGGCGGCTTCCAGCAATACACCATTGTCCAAGCACATGCGACGTGTCCTATTCCAGACTCTGTTAGGTACGAGGATGCCGCTGTCATACCACTGGCGTTCTCGACCGCGGTGGGAGGACTGTACCAAGATCAATATTTAGCCTTACAGCTACCTCAACTCAAGCCGGAAAAGACAGACAAGACAATCCTGGTCTGGAGTGGAAGCTCAAGTGTGGGCAGTGCAGCCATTCAGCTTGCAACGGCGTCTGGAGTGGACGTGATCGTGACAGCATCTCCCAAGAACTTCGGGTACTGCAAATCTTTAGGCGCGGTGGAGGTTTTCGACCACACGGATGAGGACATTGTGACGAAGTTGGCGGCAGCAATGCGGGGAAAGAAGGTAGCCGGGGCATTTGATGGTAAGCAAAAGCGAAGACTCTGAATTTAGGATCTCCTAACGAGTTCAGCATTTGCGTCCAAGGGCAGCACCTCTAAGATTGCGGAAATTCTGTCCCGTAACGGAGGAGGATTCATCGCAACGGTCGAGGCGCCGCCAGAGCAGCTGCCCGACAACATCACAGCAAAGCAGAGTAAGCTGATTGATCGCCGGAAATGTGGTCTTGCTAACTCAATCCCCAGTGTATGCTGCGCTGGTTCCGGGCACAGACGTTGGAAAGACACTCTGGAAAGATTTCCTGCCTGCCGCATTGGCGAGCGGGGCATACAAGCCAGCGCCGCAGGCACACGTGGTCGGCGAAGGGTTGGAAGCGATACAGTTAGGATTGGACACACTCAAGCAGGGTGTTTCTGCGAGCAAGATAGTTGTCGATTTGTGACAGAAGTAGAAGAATGGTCCTCGTATTCCGTACAAGCTGTAGATCTCCAGCTCCTAAGCTAGCTCAGTCCGCCAATCAGAGCCCGCCTTTTCAACGCATCTTCACTTCTCCGTCACTCGCACCTCAGACTCAATTCAACCTTCGCTGCTCTCCCACGCCCACAGTCCACCCATCTCTCCCACCCAACTCTCCCTCTCCTCAATACATACTCTCCTCACACCCGTCACAATGGGAGGCGGTGGCAAAATCCCCTACCCCAAACACGTCTGGTCCCCCGCCGGCGGCTGGTACGGCCAACCTCACAACTGGAAGTCAAACACACTGGTCATGGGGGTCATCATCGCGGCGTGCACGGCAATGGCGTGGCGAGTAAGCGCGAACCGCGAGGTCAGATATAGAATGCCTAGGGAGGATGCGTTCTTCCCGAGTCGGTAGTAAGTCTTCGTATGAGGTTGAAGGAGGGAGTGTAAGAGAAGCAGGAAGGAGAAGAGCTCAATCTTTAACGAGCAGCTCTGATGGAGAGGGTGTGGATGATGGGCTCTGCTGACAATTATGCAGCTGGAGCAAACAGATAATCGAGCACGAGAAGGCGCAGAAAGGCCAATAAACCCTCCCAGGCCCAGTCGTGCCATTTCCAACGAAGCCCCAAACGAACGATGACCACGATTGCATTACAGCACCCGAAAGAAGGGACTCGGAGGACCCGCACACCCACCGCTAGCGTGAGGTGTCTTCGAGGAGGACGGAAAGAGCACCAGATGGTAAAGCCGGCGCGGCTCGGGGCTCTCATCGAGCGGATGGCCGTTCGCAAAGAGGCCGTATGGCAAGAGTTGACACCCCTCAGCTTTGTACATATCATGAAATGAAAAGCGTCCAGAAAGCTTGGAGGACTTGAGCATACACAAGGCGTGAGCACAGCCTACCATATTTGACGAGACATCTTCACCGGTTTTGTGCATCGGTACAGGGTTAAGGTTCATTCACGCTTCTCCAAAGCTGACTGACTATGTGTTCTCGCTCCCTCTTGAGGTACTCTACAAAGTGGTCTGGATACCTGTGCCCGTTCCAACTATCGCCGTCCATTGCAGATACGGTTGGCATGCCGATCTGCTCAATTGCAAACCCAGCCGCCACCGTGGCGTGCACGAGTCCAAGAAGAAGGCTTTTTTGGTCTGCCGGAAAGCCCAGATCATCGAGGATGCTTTCGTCGGGTATCGTTATGCCGGTCAATCCGATTGCCAGCGCTCCCAGGAACGTGTTCCCTCCACCAGTAGGGTCTATCACCTTCTCTTTGCTCTGATGGTGTGCATGAAGATGCAGGTGTTTCTCGTGGAATCCGCTGTACATTGAGCATCCATTTGCGCCCTCTCTGACCACCACTACTGTGTTCAGTGGCCTCTTCGATGCGCCGTTCTCCCTCCTCGTCCCAAGTAACCACTCAACTTGGCTCTCCCTCGTCCCACAACCAGGCATCTCCTTGAAGAACGCGGCAAACTCCTCCGCGTTGGGACTCACCACGTCCACGTGGCCGGCAGCTTCCCTCAACCTGACCAACTCCTCCGGCGTGCAAAGGTCAGGAACTGGCTCCCATACAAAGATGGGCCGAGGTTCTTCCTCAACGCCCTCTGGGCTGAGACCTTGTCCACTGAGCAACCTCTTCCGTCTGTCCAGGATGCCATCAACGAGACTCATACATCTAGCAGGCGAGCAAACCATATGAAAGCTGCGAGCGAGGACCTGTTCGTCGGATAGATCCCTCTCCTCGAGCCGCAGCTTCGGCGTGAGGTATTTGAATGCTCGGTACTCGTTCTGGCCGTAGCCGTTCCATGCCGTTGTCGTTAGTCGCCTCGTATCGAGCCGAAACGTACAGTCCGTGTGCCAGGTCGAGATCAATTGTTTCAGGTGCGGCGGAAAATCTGAGCCCATGTCGACGATCCAGCTTACTAGATGAGCATGGCGGATGCTGGCGGCGAGGCGCGCGCCCAGGGCTGCATAGGTCCCTGCTCCGCCGATGATGTTCTCTTGAGGACTTTGGAGACCATTGAGATATTCGATCTTGTCTGCTCTGCAATGGTTAGAGAGAAGCTGGATGTGAGGCTGGAGTGAGGTAGAAGTGAGGCAGACCGATGATGAACATGCCCAATGTACAGAAAGCGAGTCTTTCGCTATCTTTTGCCATCCTCACGATACCTTCGACTTTCCCTCCTAAGGCCGTCTTCTAGGGACAAGATAAACCCTCGTGGTACTGCGCGACGCAATAGCGAGGCTCGGAAGCCAGCGAATCGGACTTCAGCGACACAAATCTGTCCTTTGCACCACAAAGGTGTCCTCAATCCCATTTTCTTACAAACAGCTCGTGCTTGCTATGCTCTATACTTCTGGTCTCTTCTTCCGTCACTTCAGTCTTCCACCGGATAACGAAACTGTATGTCATTGACACGGGTCACAAGGCTGGCACTATGACCCATGTCCCCTGGAAACTTCTCAGGTAACTTTTAGATGACAGAATCTTCTAGTTATCCAATGTTGTCGCAAGGCGTGGACCCAGCGAACCACTGTAACACTGTCGATCTTAAAGGATCGTGGCCGCGCGTTGAACTCTTGTTTACTTTTAGTCGGCAGGTACAATTCGAGTCTTAAGAAGAAGTTGCCTGAACTCAACGCAATTCGTTCTGCAAAATTCACTACGCCTACGGCAGGGCGACTTTGGCAGTCTCTTTTAGAGTAACGTGCCAGAGTCCAGGTTGATTTCAATGATAGAGCGAAACCACCTTGAGGCAGGCAACATGCCTCACATCGAATCACCCTGGATCGAGACCCCCCTAGTCGAATCGACGGTTTTATCCAAGATTGCCGGCTGGTGAGGAACCATCCTTTGGCCGACGTAAGCCTCACGAACCGCTGACCAACATTTCTCTGTACAGTCGCATCTTCCTCAAACTCGAAAACCTCCAGCCGTCTGGATCGTTCAAGTCGCGAGGCATCGGCAATTCCGTGCTCAAATCGGTGCGCGACCAAGAGTCAACACCCAGCGACGATCGACCTCTACATTTTTACTCCTCGTCGGCTGGGAACGCGGGTATGGCCTGTGTCACGGCCGCCACTTCGTTGGGCCATGCTTCATCTGTCGTAGTTCCGCTGAGCACAGATGAAGCCACCATCACCAAGTTACGCGCCGCGGGAGCGAGTGAAGTCATCCCACACGGCGAGAGCTGGTTTTTCGCCGATCAGTTCCTTCGAGAGACGGTCATTCCAGCAGCAGAGGCGAGGGGCGAGAAGGGGATCTACATCCACCCCTTCGATAACCCTGCTGTATGGGAGGGAGCAAGCACGATGGTCGAGGAGATACAGAGACAGATGCCGGGCGGAGACAAGCCGGACGCGATTGTCTGCTCGGTAGGTGGTGGCGGGCTGTTTTCTGGCATCATGATCGGCCTTGATCGCGCGGCATGGGACAAGGACGTCAAAGTTCTGGCTGTGGAGACGAAAGGTGCGGATTCGCTCGCACAGTCGCTGGAGAAGAAGGAACTTGTCACTCTACCTGCTATCACCTCCGTGGCGGCGTCGCTAGGCGCAATCCGCGTAGCGAAGAACGCCTTCGAGCAGGCTCAACGACCGAATGTGAGGTCCGTGGTTCTCGAAGACGCGGAAGCATGCGCTGCTTGTTGGCGCTTCCTTGACGATGAGAGGATTTTGGTAGAACCGGCTTGTGGTGTGAGTATTGCACTGGCGTATGATGGGCGATTGAAGAAGTATCTGAAAGATCTTGGACCGGAGAGTAAGGTGGTGCTTGTGGTATGTGGAGGAAGCAAGATCAGTCTTGAGCTGCTGAACAAGTACAAAGAGAAGTATCAGGTACGGAGTGAGGAGCTGGCGAACGTGTATGCTTAGGCTGAACGCCCTGGATTCCTTCTCGGTTCGCAACGAGACCGACTGCGAGGTCTGGGGAGGCATTACCCTTGGCTATTTGTCTTGGTGCAGCAGATTTTAGACCTGGTATAGACGGTGGCATCGGTAGGCGGCTATATGTGACAAATGGTCCGGTCGAAACTTACGCACGAATCCCTTCATACGTGCACTGCGCCCGCAATATGGCCGGCAGGCAGTGGGCGGCTTGCTAATGAATGCGCTTGGAAGAAGCTGCTATGCTGTGCACATAGACATTTGCTGCTTCCAATTTGTATTGCAAGTGCTGATATGGTCTTCCATGTTCATTGCAACGGCCAATCAGATACTTCTTTCTTTTCTAGTTCTGCGGGCGTCGAAAGTCACACGAACCCAAGCCTCCGTCGTGTCAGCAATAAGACTACACGAAGTCGGACGATGAGTAAGGTAGACGACGCCTGCTCCTCCACGGCGGACCATCGGAATCAACCGACAAATCCGTGGCGGTGAACGACATAAACATGATGGCCCATATAGGAGTATATATTATGTGTTTGACATTGGGATGGGACCCGTCTGCTTGAAGTCTCAGATACTACCTATTGACTAGAGAAGACCTGAGAAGAAAAACTTGACAGACACATCGAACCAATGGCACCTCTCAGAATAGGTTTAATAGGGCTTTCTGCAGAAGGGTAAGAACCGTGCCTTGGTCACTGCGTTGAGCTTCGAACCGCTTTGCTAATGGTTTCGCAGTTCCTGGGCATCCACTTCACATTTACCTTCGCTGTTGAGGTCGCCCCATTACCAGATCACTGCCCTCCAAAATAGCAGCAAAACGTCCGCAAGAAAGGCCGTTGAAAAATACAACCTCCCAGGAGAAGTAGCCTGTTACGGCGACATCGAGTCCCTCGTGCGCGATCCAGATGTCGATCTTGTAGTCGTTTCGGTCAAGACCCCGGAGCACTACAGACTGACCAAGCCCGCATTGGAGGCGAAGAAAGCCGTGTTTGTAGAATGGCCGCTTGGTGCGAACCTGAAGCAGGCAGAAGAATTGACGGCTTTTGCGAAGTCGCAAAACGTCAAGAACGTGATCGGATTGCAGGGGCGTCAGAATCCCAGTATCGTGAGAGCGAAGCAGTTGGTGGCGGAAGGCAAGCTGGGCAACATCGTAGGAACAACAGTAAGTCACAACATTTTCGGGCCACATGCCCCGGGCCTTGCTCTGTCGAGATGGTCTCAGAAGCCATCTGTGCTTTCACACAAACGGCCTGAAAGCTGAGGCTGACCTGCTATATTCGACAGATGGTCGCTTACGGAGTTATCATGGGTGAAGTTACCCCGGTGGCCTTGGAGTACGAGCTTTCCTTCGAGTCAGGCGCAAATCTAGTCACCATACCCACTATGCATGGAACAGACGCACTCTGCTATGTGCTCGGCGAATTCGAGTCTCTCCAGGCCACCTTGGCGAACCATCAACCTGAGGTCCCAATAGTCGATCCTGGATCCGGAAAGGTCTTGAGAACCGTGCCCAATGATACATACGACTATGTGAGTGTGACTGGGACACTCTTCAGTGGAGCTGTGGCGACCGTGGTGTACCAAGGAGGGCAATCCCCTACTGGCAAGGGATTGTACTGGGAGATCAGAGGCAGCAAAGGCACCCTGATCATCGAAGGACCTAACGGTCTCTTAGAGATGTTTCCCACCACCTTGGAGTTTGTGGAAGCAGGTCGAGAACCTCAAGATATTGAGACTGAAGTTGCTGGGGACTGGGCCTTCAATGTTGGCAAGGCGTGGGATGCGTTGGTCGGGGAAGGCTCTGGAACGGTACCAACTTTCGAAGATGCATTGATTCGCCACAGGATGATCGATGCGATATGCAGGAGCCATAAAAATGGTACCAGGGAAAGTTATGTCTGAGGTTGAGAGACACTAGTTCGCGTTCGGCCAAAGCGAAATCCAGCAGAGTGCAATTTAACTGGCAGGTAGCGACGCCATGGGTGCTCGGACCTTAATATGCACTTCCAATGTCCATGATCGTGCCGAGCATAGCTTTCAGGGTGGTTACGATTGAGTGATCGCAAGGATGCGTAGCTTGTCCTGCTCTCATAACAGCTTCAGCTGTCCGGTGACCTGGTCAACCACGCTCTTTGGACCCAGGACGCCCAGGACCGTAGCACTGCCAGCGGCAATTTGTGTCCTTCCCGCGTCGTGTATGATTCTGGCGCACAGCCCTAGGCTGACAGCCTGTGCTTGCAGTGTCTCTAATTCCTCTTCGGACTTGACCTGTACGGCAATCTTCGGCTGTCCTCCCATTTCCCAACGCTTGAGCATGGGAGCTGAGGTGACGTGATTGAGGAGGAATTTGTAACATGCGAGCGTTGCGTGAGAACATTGAGCTGCGATCTTGCCTGCGCGAGTGGGTTAGTCCAGATTTGTCCACCGCGTCCGAGGAACTTTCTCACCTTTTCCCATGCCTAGATCAGTCCTCACTCCTAGGACAAGCTTGACCTCCTCTGTAGAGTCTTTGAAATCTTTCAGTTCTTGTCCATCATCTTCATCTTCCTCTTCGTCTGCCTCGTCCTCGTCGTCCGCCTGATCGTCGCTCGAATCCGCATGCACCTTGACGTCGTAGCTGTTCGGCCAGCTTTTCTTAGTCTGCTTTGCACCTCCAGTGCCACCAAAGACTCCAATACTAGAGCCTTGGCCAATGAAATAGCCTGCCAGCAGGCCGAGCATGAGGGACGAGACCGCAACGGCGGTGAGGGAAGGAGGCCCTTTTTCTGCCATAACGATGCTGACCCGTAGTTGGGATCGCTGTAACAGGGAGAGGTCAAGTATAACGGTAAACCTACTCCAGTCCTCTGCCTCTGTTTTCAACAATTGTGCCTGCGATTTTAAGGCACCTGCCAGTGCATGTCAACAATTTTCTGAGGGCGATGCAAAAGGACAAAACACACCAAGACTTGGTGGGGCTACGCGTTGTTCCGTTTCGCCGCGAAATCACTTTCGCCTCAAATACCCTTCACTTCAAGATTCAACTTTGCTGAAAATATGAATTGCTTCGTTGGACTCTCTCTCTGGTCTCTCGCCGTGTCTAAATCGTCTGGACTGGCCAGATCGCAGATATTTCTTTGAAAAATACTGCTATGAGAGGTGATATGACTCAGCTGCAGCTCATCCCAACTCTTTCAGACCGACTCTTGAGGGCATGAGACTGGAGCAACTTTATGTTACTCCAGAGTTGCAGGGACCACTCGACTTGCGTTCGACATTGCGCTGGCTGCTCCGTAAACTCAAAACTTCACGAGGGACGTGGCATGATCCGCGGATGCGCTCTCGGAATCTGAGAGCGTCTCAACAGCGACATTGTCACCAGCCTCTCCTGAAACTGCAACGTCGTCGTTGCCGAAATGCCTGACCACCAACCAAGTTGGGAACACAGCCACTGCCCAGAGTCCAAAATTGATATACACGCCTCCCACCTCGGCGAAGATCTTGATCGAATTCAGCCCGTAGCTGACAGCTTGCCAGGCCGATTCCGTACTATCATTGTCAGCGTGATCTCGTTATGGGGCAAGAGGTTTTCATACCCGCGAAGCAGCGCGGCGTATCGAATGATTTCGACCGGCGTTATAGCGAGTTGGCCAATCAAGAAATAGCAGAACAGATAGTTCATCTGGAAGCCTGCCGTCAAAAACAGGTAGGGCACAAACGCATGGCCAAAGCCCGAACTTGTCCAATCGTACACTGGTCTCGAGTGGTGGAATTTTGTCACCAGAACCGTCGTCCAGAGCCACCAAGCACCTTGAAGCACAACAATCGTGGAGAACGCACTTCTCGATCTGAACTTCAGCGCGATCTTAGTGCGATCCAGGTACTGCCCCAATAGATTACCGCACGTCACAGCAATGATGCCTGACAAGAACGAGCCGAGCGCACGACCTCGGACACTGAACCACAAAGAGAGGTATGTGAAGAAAACAGCCTCTGCATAGACAGCCTGACCGATGAACAGGATTAGCAGCAAGTACTTTTTCGTGAAAAATGTCCTTGTCGTCGCCCTGAGCTCGTGCCAGGGGTGTTCCAAGATCTCCAGCTCGACCTTCAGACCATCGGTACGTTCAACCTTGTGAGGTCGATTCAGCAGCAACGCCACGAAGGGACCCAACGCTTGCAGCGCAATGAAGACCAGATATACGGTATAGCTGACTTTCCCGGCCTCGCTTCGAGTCACGTTGATACCAAGATTGATCGCGCCACCGAGGATTTGACCTCCAAGCCTGTAAGTCAACCAGTACCCTAGTATCTTGCCGCGGTTGTACGGCTCAGGATACGCCAACGCAATGGCAGCCTCCGCCGCCCAGAAAACGCCGGCCGAGATGCCACAGAGGGCAGCACCGACGAGTACGAGCCATTCCGTGCCAAAGCGATTGTTGGTATACAGGCCTGCTGCAAATGGAGCATAGCCCAAAGTGCCGAAAATGAGGGCACCTTTGATGCCAATATACTTGGTGAGGACCGGGGAGAAGAGACATGAGACCACCATCAGGCAAAATGTCAATGCGTTTGCAGCATTAACAAGATATGGCTTCTCCTCCCCTCCCGCACCTAAACTGTTCATAGCGCCCCAGATGCCAGGTGCTGAGAAATTGCAAAGTCCAAGGACTGTAGCATTGTAGAAAGTGGAGCGGTACCAGCGAACTGGTTTTGTCAGGTATGCGCCAGCGCTTTGGAAGACGAACTAACCAGGATGCTTCTTCACAGATGACTCCCTCACATCTTGTAGCTCTGGATGCTTCGCGGACACGGAGCCAGAGCGAGACATTCTGTCTAACGATTTTGATGAAAAGCAAAAGTGCCGGGCTACTAACTTGACACGTTTGAAGCCCAGGTCAACGGACGAGATGGATCACAGGAAATTCGTGCAGAAGAAATAAGGCGCGGTGACCTTCCTACTTGTCCAAAAGCTTGAGGTAAGATTCCTCTCACAGCCGACGCGTGGTGGTCGAACGAATGATAAGGTACTAGTGCCTTGCGTGAAGACTTCAATGCCATGATATTGGCCTCTTCAAAGACGTCAAACACACGAAGAGCACGCAATGGGCGAGACGTGTGTTCGGAGTAATGCACGCATCCCCACCGGGGTGTCCAAGTGTTTTGTGCAGATCACAGCATAGGACGCTGTAAGACCCATTGTTAGCAGACCACATCGGGTTGACGACATCCACTCGGCCATACAATGGAAGTGAACCGAGGAGCGCTGGCCTCCTAGAGTGGTGGTATAATGGTAAGAACTGTCCCCTGCGAAGATTTCTTCAGCTCCTCCGATGGGAAGGATTGCATTGCCAAGAGGTGAGTCGCGACCATGGTGGGAGAAGCACGACGTGATGTGTAGAGAAAATTGCACCATCTTCAATGTCTCCGAAAAGGTGCTTGCTTGAGAAGATCAGATCATATGCCATTGACGGACATCAGCGCGGATATGTTCGCAGCCTGGACGGCAAACTCAAACGTCTTTCCTGCAGGAACACCATCGAGTAAGCGAGCCAGACCGGTGGTGGAAGAAAGGTTCAACCACCTCACACTTCATTTATTTTTACTTGTATGTAAGTCGCAGTTACGTCTCATTGACTTGTGCCATGTCCTCAACGAATGGCACCGGAGACGTGCGTGAAGGCCCAGGACGGGTCAAGAAGCAATGGATCCTGAACGCCTTCGTCGAGACCTGCTCCGGTCACCAGTCGCCCGGACTATGGAAGCATCCTGCCGACAAGTCTCACGAATTCAACAAATTGGCACACTGGACAGAGCTTGCGAAACTTCTTGAGCATGGCAAGATCCATGGGATTTTCATCGCAGACGTCCTGGGCGGCTACGACGTGTACAACCAGTCCTTGGACCCAGCCATCCGGTCGGGTGCACAATGGCCTGTCCATGAACCTCTTGCCTCGATACCAGCCATGGCTGCAGTGACGAAATCTATTGGCTTTGGAGTGACGGTGTCTACGACATATGAGCAGCCATATCATCTTGCTCGCCGATTGTCGACGCTCGATCATCTGACTGAGGGTCGATTAGGCTGGAATATCGTTACGTCGTACCTCGACTCGGCGGCTCGGAACATGGGCTATTCCAATCAGCCACAACATGACGACCGCTACGCCATGGCCGAAGAATACATTCAGGTGATGTATAAGCTCTTTGAGTCCTCCTGGCGAGACGATGCGGTCAAGCTGGACCGAAAGACTGGCCTATATAGTGATCCTGCTCTCGTGCGGCAAATCAATCACGAAGGCAAATACTTCAACGTACCTGGCCCACACATTTGCTCACCGTCTCCTCAAAGAACACCGCTCCTGTTGCAGGCAGGTACAAGCTCGAAAGGCAAATTGTTTGCGGCACAGCACGCCGAAGCTATCTTTGTGTCAACCCATGCACCAGAGGCATGCAAGGGAAGTATTGCAGACGTGAGGAAACTGGCGAAGGAGAAGTTCGGGCGGGATCCAAACAGCTTGAAGGTACTGGCACTGGTTTGTCCCATACTGGGCCGGACCGAGGAAGAAGCTCAGGCCAAGTACGCCGACTACAAGCAGTATGCCGATCTAGAGGGAGCTTTAGCTTTGTTCGGCGGCTGGACGGGGATCGATCTAAACCAGTACGACGAGGACCAGGAGTTGAGATATGTCGAAAGCAATGCAGTAAGGGCGACTGTCGAGGCATACGCGACGTTCAGTCCAGGAGTCGGCAAATGGACAAGGCAGACAATCGCGGAACATGTCAGTATCGGGGGTAACGGACCCGTGCTAGTCGGGACACCGAGTCAAGTCGCAGACGGCCTGCAACGGTGGATAGACGTCGCCGACGTGGACGGCTTCAACCTCGCGTATGCTGTGTTTCCCGGCAGCTTCGAAGATGTTGTGGATTTGCTAGTTCCGGAGTTGCAAAGGCGAGGTTTGTTCTGGGATGATTATGCTGTGCCAGAAGGAACCTACCGGGAGAATTTCTACGGAAGGACGGGGCAGACAGGGCCACCTGATGAGCACATAGCAAGCAAGTATCGATGGCGAGAAGGACTGTCCGCCAAGGAGCATAAGATACCCGATCAGTGATGCTTGAACAACCTGCAAGGCTGAATACAGTACGTAATAGTTTTCTTTCAACCCATGACTGTGGAGAAAACACAAGCATAACGTAATTGACTTTCGAAGCATTCTAGAAAAGTGCTGCAGGCGATCGATTGAGCATAAGCTAAAATTGACCGCGCCGAATTCCCATCCCATACATGGAGGTGAAGCCCTTGAGAGCAGCAGGCGCACGCATCATCGGGAACACCTCGTTTGGCGGAGATTGGCCGATGAGAAGATCTACTAATACCTTCCTTTCTTCGCTGCAATCGGAAAGATTTAGGGCTTCCAGACGAACAAAAGTACTCCATACGAACAATGGATCAGTCCACTCCATTTGTTGGAGTCAGGTGAGTGCCTGGGGCAAGCGCGGGTCAGATCTTTCAGAGGGTCGTTCTCGCTTTGGACGAGTGCGGCAGTGGCCTCTCGGTTTAGGTGCTCTCGATAAGCTTGTAGGGCTTTACCAGATTTGGTGGGTGGTCGTGCAGTTGATCTTCTGTTCGCTTCCTACCCAGACCAACGGTAGACGGGCGCGTTGACAACACAGAACTTGTCAAGATCTCGCGTGGGCGGCCTCAAATAGCAGGCCGGCCTAGATTCCTTGGGCCCGGTGTTTGTTTGCGCGGCCTCCCAGATTCGCCATGCCCGAAAGGAACTGGCAGGATGGACGGCCAGAGCCAAGCCCAAAAGGATGCTTGGGTGGAGCTTATGGAGCTTGAGGAGCTTGGTCCATCGGCGCGACCCGGACCCCACGATTGGACGTGCTGGCCGTCCTTGCTTCCATCCGAGAAGGCCGAAAGCCTACTGCAGTGCCGACAACTCAGCTCTAATTACACAGCACAGGTGAATTGCTTCTCCTCGTTGTTTCTGCACGCGATCTATAACGCGATACAGACTATGGCCCTGAAAGGAAGCTCTATCGGCGGATGTAACTCCAGTCGGGGGGCTGTTGGGCTAGAACTCGGAGTGATTGGACCCCCAGAGCTGATTGAGGTGTTGCACTCGCGATATCGTGTGGTTGGCGCAGGCTAGCTCCTGATCAGGTCGGGTACTTCCTGCCCTGATTCGCCAACTCGGTCCTTATCCCAGCTTTCGTGCTGGCCTATCTCGTGTTCGCCACACACGGCAAGAGCTAAAGATTGCTTAGAGGTGCTTTGAGAGCTTGGATAGCTTATCTCTGTGGCACCAGTTCGCAAGATATACCCCAGTACTTATTTCGGCCAGTCCCCCTCTTCTAACCGAGCTGCCCTGCTACACTCACTTTCGCTCTATCTTTTACAACTGAACCGTTCTTGCGACAGTCAACATGAGTCTTCGGCGAGAAAGCCTCCAGCTGGAGGACCCGGAGAAGAAGGGGGCTGAATCAGTAGAGCCGTCTGGTCTGGCAGCCCATGCCCGTGGCCGCCAATTTAGCGTCGATCCCCACGATGTAGGCATGGTCGAAGCCGATCAAGGCAAGCTGCACCGGAATTTGAAAGGAAGACACATGCAGATGATTGCCATGTAAGTCTTTCTAGCAGAAGCATTACCGAAACATCGGTTCCCCTGGCAGCGGTGTCAGCAATCGGCCTTTCATTCACTTCGTCACCAGCTTTTGGACATCATGGCATGCTCTAACTTGATGACAGTGGAGGCGCAATTGGTGCAGGTCTATTCATCGGTTCTGGAGGTGCTTTTCAAACCGGAGGTCCCGGCGCTGTCCTCATCGGCTTCATGATCATCGGTAAGTGCTTGACAGTCCAACTTTGATTGATAATGTTAACGGGTTTTCGGCAGGTGTTATGGTGTAAGGGTACACGGCTTCCGCCGCCATAATCGTCATGCTTACAATCACATTCAGATACCTGATGATGCAAGCGCTTGCCGAACTGGCCGTGATGTACCCGATCAACGGAGCATTCACCATGTACATTTGCAGATTCATTGACCCTTCATGGGGTTTCGCCTGCGGATGGCAATATGGCATTGGCTGGCTTACGGTGCTTCCCTTTGAGATTTCGGCCGCTTGCAATGTAAGGACCATTTTGAGTTCGTTTGTTGAAAACTGACACCGGCAAGATTATCCACTACTGGGAGGGCACCGAGGATATCAACGACTGCGCTTGGATCATACCATTACTTTTCCTTCTCACAGTCATTCAATATTTTGGTGTGAGAGGCTATGGAGAGGTAGGTGGCCACTTCTGGAGCTAGGCTTTCAGTTTTCTAACCTGGTCAGGTCGAATTTGTTCTCAGCACGATGAAAGTCATCGCCTGTGTCGGTTTTATGATCCTTGGAATTATCATTGATTGTGGTGGCGTTCCAACGGACAACCGAGGCTACATTGGAGCCAGATACTGGTATGGTCACATTAAAGCAAACTCCCAGCTACAAACTGACCGAGGCGTACTTGATTTAGGCATCACCCGTACTCCGCTTTTCTCAACGGTTTCCATGGATTCTGCACTGTCTTTGTAACGGCATCGTTCGCTTTTGGTGGAACCGAACTCACTGGACTGGCCGCCGCCGAATCTCAAAACCCTCGAAAGGAGATCCCGAGAGCCTCGAGGCAGGTTGTATGGCGAATCTGCATCTTTTATATTATCAACCTCTTTCTGGTCGGTCTCATTGTCCCGGAAAACAGTCCTCTTTACACGGCCGAGGGATCATCCAGTCGTCACTCACCTTTCGTGATTGCCATCAAATTGGCGGGTATCAAAGCGCTTCCCTCAATATTCAACGCCATGATATTGATTTCAGTGATGAGCGTGGCCAACTCATGCACGTTTGGTTCTACCCGAACTTTCCAAGCTTTGGCTGAACATGGTAAGCCCACCAATGACAACCTCCAAACTACGGGTCTGATAATTGAACAGGCATGGGACCAAAGCTATTCGCATACGTCGACAAGAAGGGCCGCCCCCTCGTCGTTACTATACTGCAACTTCTCTTCGGATGTTTGGCGTTCCTCAATTTGGACAAGGATGGAGGCGGTAACATCTTCAACTGGCTGCTAGCCTTGTCTGGGTTGTCCTCGTTCTTCATCTTTGGCAGTATCGCGTTGTCCCATATTCGCTTCCGATCCGCATGGTAAGCTACTCTGGCCCCTTCGCAATCGCTCCAGGCCGCTAACGATAAATTCACAGGAAGCACAACGGTCACAGCGTCGACGAACTGCCCTTTAGAGCTGCCTTTGGAATCTACGGCTCTTACGTCTGCATGGTTATGAACTTCATTTGCCTGATGGCCCAATTTTATGTTGCGCTCTATCCGGTGGGTGGGCCAAATCTCGACCCCACCATCTTCTTCCAGGACTATCTCGCAGGTCCTTTCCTTCTCATTCTGTATCTCATGTGGAAAGGCTGGTCTTGGTTCAAGATAAAGGCACATCGCCCTCTTTACGTCAAGATTGCGGACATCGACATCTACACCGGAATGCGCGAGGGGCAACGTACTCTGGTGAGCGGACCAGACGTCTCGGCAGACCAGCGAAGGGCGAGCATCCAGGAAATCCAGGAAGAGCAGAAGAAGCGGGGTGTCAAGGATTGGGCAATGTCTGCCGTCAGAGCTGTGATTTAATCTGAATATCGGCTCCAGGCTTTTCGGGGTCATTTCAGCGGTACCCATTCCTAGATTGGCCAGAGAACACGATGCATGTGATGAAGGAGGAAACCAGGCGACGCAACATTTATAATGGCAAGAAGTATGTATGCATATGCCGAACTGGCATGGCATTCATTTCTGGGATGCAAAACTACTAAGGACTTCTTTGACTTGTTTACTTTTAGGATCGAATCAGAATATCTGCTCGACAGATTGCAGCAGGTGCAAAAGCTCGGCGCTGACGTCAGGTGCTCCAGCTGCTAAGTTTGATTCGAATCTCCTTTTCGAATCGCCCATCACTCAACAACATCCTTCAAGTCTCTTTTCAATATACCTTGATCTATAATCAATTATGTAAGAGCTAGTCTGGAATTCTCTGGGCCCAAAGATGAGTACACATCTTCATTTCTCCTCACCCACTATGCGCTTCAACCCTTTTCGCCATTGTTCGGCCACTCCCTTATCCAACTCTATACGAGCTTCTCAGACACGAGCTTTTTCAAGTATTCTTCCGTCAATTCCTTGACTCCAAGAAGCTCGTTGTCATTCTCATCATAAGCGGCACCGTATTTGTCGCCGGCAAGTGCCGTACCTTTGATGATCTTCATTATGACAGGAAAGCTGAAGTCGCCGGCGCTGAGTGCATCCAGACCTTCCTCCAAGAGCGCACTTGCGGGAAGCTTGCTAATTTCCCATTTGCCCTCCGGTTTCAATCTTTGCGCAATTTTCAACAGCTGGTTCTGCGTCAAGATCACCTCCGAAACTCTCACGACCCTGTTTTGGGTGACATCAGGGTTCTTCAAAATTCCTGCGATGGCCTTCCCGACATTCGGTAGGGACGTCGAACTGAACCTGTTGTCGCCCTCGTCAAGCAACTCGGCTTTGCGACCCGCAAAGTCCAGCAGGCCGCCCATAAACACAAACTCCAGGAAGGCCCCACATGCAAGCACCGTCCAGGTAAGCTGTCCTGCATTTACTTTTTCTTGAAGGTAATGCTTGATCTTGAATGACGGAGCGTACACCGGAAACTTTTCGACTTCGGGATTGGTGGTCACAGAGCCGTACTCGGAGGGAATGAAACGCTTCACCCCGGCAATGGCGGCGGCGTCAATGAGTACGTTTTGGGAATCAATGGCCGTACCGGCCACGGTTGACACGACTGCGTCAACGCCTTTAAGTGCTGCAGTCAAGGACTCCACTGATGTGAAATCCACTTCGACTACATCGACGCTAGCATCGAATGCTCCTGGCTTCTTGGATCGGGTGAGAACCTTGACTTGAAAATTTGCGCTGGTGAGCGCTTTGACGACGTGGACTCCAAGCGTGCCAGAGGCCTGGTGAAGCTGTCAGTCAGTCGCCTCAAATTTGGCTTCTAGGGAGCTCATACACCAGCGATTGCGACTGATTTGATCTCCGACATAGTGATGATCGCCACAGAGGTATTGCTCCCAGTCCGATGTTGACCTTTGAAGGTTTTGTATGAATCATTGTTGAACCAAGTGGACGTCCTTTATACTACTTTCTGAGCCGCAGAGAAATTGATCCACCAGCTCCACCATTTCGGCTTGATCAAGCACGACGTTCAGAGTCCGCACCGCGATCCCGATCAATGCCCGCATTTCCCGCACCTGCAGCCCGCTGCTTTGCGGGGGATCCACCCCGCCCTTACAAAGCACTTCCCGCCTCAAACTCAGAACAGCACCGCTCGTTCCTCTTGCTTTCAAACTCTGAGAGACGTTTTCCGCAACACCGTCTTAGACCCGACCACTAGAATGAACACCGAGGGCCGTGCGACGATCGCCAAGAAAGCTTGTACTCGATGCAGTAAATCGAAAAGGCGATGTGACCGCATATTACCAGGGTGTGGGCTCTGCACAAGGTATTCGGACGAATATTAAGTCAAGCTTGCTGTGTATTATGTTGCTGACCAAGATATATTGCAGACTAGGTCGAAGATGCGAGTATGAGGCCTTCGAGGCATCGTCCTTCGGCCCGACTCCCTCGCAATCTCCAAGGTCGGAGACCTTCAATGCCTCGGATCCAATGACACGGAGCCATCTCAAGAATACCATCATCCAAAGACTTGAGCACCATACACCAGAGAGTGTCATTTCAGCGTATCACCAAGCAGTCGAGCCGTGGTTTCCGATTGTCCCCAGGCTACAGAGCCGACTGCGATCAACGTGGGACGAGACCCCCCTCGATGTTGCTCTCCTCTGCCTAGCCATTTCTCTTCTCACCACCAGCCCCTCTTCGACTACGAAAGATAACGGTGATGTCTCCGAACTCGAAACCTCTTATCTTCAGACCAAGAGCAGCCTGGCCTTGGCTGAAGGACTTGGAGTCAACTCTTTTCCGCTTGTTCAGTCGCGGATTTTGATCACCCTGTTCGAAGTCAGCCATGGCTTCTATCCCGCTGCTTATATTTCTCTTGGATCCACTTTGAGAGCGCTAGATGCACTTGAAGTACTCGCTGGACTAGACACTTCGCGATCTCACTATTCAGACGGAGCACCAAATCATGAGGAGACTGTTTTGACTTGGTGTGGGATTCTAGTCCTCGACAGGTGAGCTTGAACTTCACAGAGCTTTGAGAAACGAGGCGTTGCTGAAGGATCTGTCTTATTACTGCTTTTAGATACATCGCTGCCGAATCTGGGCCACGTCCTCCTCTGACCCGTTCACGAACCGAATGGCTGCAAGACCTTTTGAAGCCCTCCTTATGCCCAACACACGAGCCCGATGTGGACAAAAGCAGCCCATTTTGCCGCTTTGCTCGCCTGGTGGAAGCCTCCTCCTTGCTTGATAAGATCCATACCACCATTAACAGCCCCACCGCGGAGCAAGTGTTCAACCTGGAGGAAGTGATGTTGACGGTCAAAACATCAATCAACCTCCAGACGATACTGACTGAGGAGGTCTCAGCTGAAGAGCACCTCTACTCTGGCGGGCTGGGCTTGTGCCACACGTAAGCTGCCAGACCGTACAGGCTGAATTCTTCGTGTGAGACGCGACACTGATGTATGAACAGTGCTCTTCTCCTAGCATTCGAGAACGGCACCAAAGCATCTTTCTCGGCCAAAGCATCCAAAGACTGCAATTCACTTGCCACGACGTCTCTGATATGCATCCTCTCCACCATAACCAGCACACTTGAGCTCTTCACGACGGGGACCCGGTCCATTGAATTCAACACCTTTCCGCCGCTTGTCACGTTCTCGGTGTACAAAGCAGCAATGATCACAACGGAGAGGATGTCAATGGAACTTGATTCAAATGACGGATTGGCCAGGCTGAGGACTTTGAGGAAGTTCTTGAAGATCGTGGCAAAGAGGTGGCTGAGCTGTGGTAAGTTGAGAAGGATGTCCTGGAAATTCCAGTAAGCTGACCGAAGTCATAAAGAACGGTACCTCAAGCTTCTTGACGAGGACACGACTCCAAGAATGATGAAGGCTATTGAGCAAGAGCCAGGGACTTTTTAGGCTGACCTATCGGCTTGTCTTCGCTCAGCGACGGCAGTGGACAATCCCGCCAACACAAAGCATCAAGTTGCACCTTCACATTAGATCGACTCTGCAGGAATTCTACAGCAGGAGCAAAAGAGACCTACACATATGAAAGATCCAAGGGACCCGCTCAATCGAACTGATCTATCATTACGGCTTGTCCAAATGGCGACCGCCCACAACGGCCATGGAATATGAACGGGTGGCATGGGCTACAGATAGTGCATTCTATCTGCTCCGAAGCACGCCAGGTCAAACAATGTCGTTCCCACCCAGATTAATCCCAATATTTCTTCAACAGCTCTTCCTCAATGCCACGCCACCTCGCATACGTCGCAAGCACTTTGCCCACATAGTTCATCATCCCGCCCTGGAACCCCGGAAATCGCATGTCACTCATGTCCCCGATGAGAGCCGTGTGCAACAAGCTCCGCGGCATGCCCGTCTCTGGGTCCGCCAGCCCGTCGTTATTCAGTCCGAAGAGAATGTACAGGCTTCTCTCGAAACCCGCATGCGCTGGCCGCACGTATCCCCTACATGTGACGTCCTTGTCTCCGTCGTTGAAGAATCGATGGACCGTGCCGATCGGGATATCCGCACCTTCGCCGGGCTTGACATAGATCGTCTTTAGGCTGTTGAGGTCTTTGCCCAAGAGGAGGCCCATTTCTCCATCGATGGCTTCGAAGCGCTCTGCGTATGTTGTGTGGTAGTGTGTGGGCGGACCACCGCCGGGTTTGCAGACGAGGGTTGCGGCCGCTTCTTTTCCGTCGCTCTCGTATCCGTACTTGTTCCATGTTATCGTTTCACCACTGTTTACATTGGTGATAGTGCGGCGCTTTGCGTCCTTGACGCCGGGTGGGACGTTACGATCTCGCAAGGGACTTGACATATTCGATGGTGCAGTGGCGGATGTTGGCGCCCAGTGATGAGATCTTCAGAATTGAAAATGTGTTGGAAAAGAGCAACTTTCGCACGGCACCTCAAGAGATTTGGGCGTGGATGAGTTTGGCGGGACGTCCATAGCTTTTAAAAGGCGAAGGGACTCAGCAGGAGCAAGTCCCAAGCCAGGATTATTCCCTCGCGTACGCCCATCCTGCCAGGGTTCGACTTTTGGCCTCTTCGCCGTCAGATTCCAAGACCTGAACCTCGACGAGACCTGGCAGGAGGTCATCATTAACCTCATTTGCACTCGGCTGTGGCCCTGGCCTGCAACAACAACACATCTTGAAAAGGCACCTCGTCCTCCCTCGAATCGCTTCCGATGAGTAAGACCGCTTGCACGAGGAGGTCGGACTAGCAGAGGCAGCCAAGCCTGCCTGGCTATACGCCAAGTGCATTCGCCCACCTACCTTCTTACCGATGACTTCGTAATAGGAAGTGCGCTTTTCCTGGTTGCTGATTCCGCTCGTGTCTAGCCTTAGGAGGCTAACCATTGTGCCGGCGAGGTCGCATTAGCTAATGCTTTGATAGCCTGTCTTCGTTCTCAGCCCTGAGAGGATAACACGGCCCTTTTTTCAGCTCGTATTGCCACTTGTTGACCAAGCAAGACTGAGCAGTTGGAAGCGTCCCATCCTGGGCGGAAAGGTATTTCCGCTTCAACTCACATTGAAAGAAGTCCTTTTGCAAAAGCTGCTCGGAGGCTCCCCCAAGGTGACATATTCTGCGGGGCTGTGTTGTGCTGTGCTGACAAACGCCACCACCGGGGCGCCAAGCGTCTCGAACGGGGTGAAGTACCCAATGCTCTTGTCGGGCTTGGTCACTGGTTGTACCTTTTCATCTCCTCTCATCACCTTCGAGCGAGCGGCACAAGCATGTAATGAATCCAACGGCCAATGTCAACGGGAGGGCCAGGCTGAGGCGCACGTGCAAGCAGCGAGGCTTCTTCGCGTTCAGCTCCTCACACGACAAGGCTGTTTGAGATAGGGAGTGACTTGCACGTTAATCAAAGATGTCACCCGCACCCAAGTTCCGTGAGTGTTGGCCATCAGTTTGGGTTTACTGGCCACCTGATCCTGCCATAGGAATCAGCGAGCAAGTGAACGACAAACGTGAGGACCACGGCTTCAAATATGCCATGTCCCTGCCATCACGACTCCGTTCGCACAATCAAGTGACAAGATCTCTATGGCATTTGCTTGCCCAGCGCGTGCCATGGCGTCTTTGAACCCTCCATCACAAGTCTTGAGCCTCGTGAACCAGAGACACTCGATAGGTTCATCTCGCATTGACATCTGTGTTAGCATCAAGAAGTTATTTTTCCGCCCAGACTCCAGAAGACTACGCGATGGATAATCTTGTGCGCCACTACTGGTCGCGCATGCCCTGCGCGGAAAACATCATCGTGGGCATCATCGGCCTCGGGCCCGGTGGACGTGAACTCGCCGAACAAATATCCCACCATTATCCAGTCTACGCTTTCGACCACGCCCTACGAGGGCCCCAAGATCCGTCAAGGAGTATCCGATGGACATGGAATCCTAGTGACTTAGAAGTGGCGACCCACCTCATAATCGCAGATCCTGCCACGCATAAGTACACAGGGAATACCGAGGACGGGCGGATAAGCGATCTGCTTTGGGCGGTGAGTATCGTGCGGGCAGCCGTCCACGGGAGAAAGGATGTGACAATCATCATGGCGAGTGTGGTGCCTGCGCAGGGTACAACGGAGATGCTGCTGGGAGAGTTCCATATGCAGGGACATCGAGTCTGCATCGCTCCACAAGTGGGTTACAGCTCTTCAACGGCGTTCTCCTGCGTGAAGAGAGGCTAATACCTGACTCCCGCCATAGCTTCCATGGGCTCATGCCTCCGACGACTCATGCGACTTCCTCCCGAAAGTCGTCTCCGGCATAGATGAACTATCTCGCTTCAGCGTCTGGTCCTTCTACAGGTCGATCTTCGGGGAGAAGAACGTTGACTTGTTCAGGGAAATCAGCAGTGTTGAGCTGTTAAAAGACTCCGGGACGTACATCAGCGCGCTGATAGGTGCCAGTGACCAGAGGGTGAAGGAGCTCCGGGAACGGTACAGAAATGTCGAAGTGGAGGAGGGCTTTGCTGATGACGAGGGATCTGACGACCTCGAAAGCTTGGACGAAGGCGATGAATCCGACGCAGCGACCGAGCTGGCGACTGACTCTGATGAGTCCAGGATTCCCAGCGATGATGAGAACTCTGATGGCCGGGAGGACTCCGCTGATAGCGGAGACGCCGACAGGATTGACAAGCTCACCGCCGCCGGCAAGCAACCACATAAGCCCAGCCAGGGACACAACCCCGGCCAGCAGCGCGAGCATGCTGAGCTCTCGAGGAAGCTGATCTCGGCGCTAGCCTTGAAAATAGCAGATGTCGCGGAGTCACGAAAATGAGCCGCGACAGAGTTCTCGCTATGGTGGCCGTTGAATCACTGTGTTATGATAACGGGAAAACAAGCCTTGCTTCTTGAGAGAGCTCCCTGGGTGCTCTCTCGTCGATTCAGGTTGAATGATGCTGCCAAAAGAGCTGGAAATGATGTGCTGCCACCTGTCATTAATCTTACACAGTCGTGCTGAGCGTTCCGATTTCAACTTGATTGTGAGTGGCCAGTGGAATGTACTCGACTACGCAGGGACCCACGCTTGCTGCAGAAAGAAAGACTTAGGGAATCCGTTAATCCAGGAACAGCACCCTCGCCAGCATGGTTTGTGGGCGTTCATTTCATTGCGAACCACCAGACTTCTGGTTGGTCATTGGCGGGTGATAGATGAACGCTGGCACAACCTGTGAGGAAGGCACTGGCCAGGTCTGAAGGGTGGTCGGTAAAAATTGGGTGAGGCAATGGGTCAGACAGACACTGATAGCGATGTGAAGGCCAACTCTGACCTCGTGCACCACCAAAAAATTGCAGAACATATAACTTGCACAACCAGAAAATCGGACAACTTCGACCGGAGAAAATGATCGATTTGCAGTAAGGCCCGTCCATCGTCTGTTCAATGCTGGGTTATTACAGAAGGCGCGTAGTAGTGGATATTCCAAAACTCCGTATGCGTAGAGGCTCTCAACGTATCCTCCTAATTCGCTACGCCGATATGGGTAGGACCATAGTGCGCGCCTTTTCTCAATAACTTTGGCAAAAACATTGATCAGCTATAAGTGGGAGCATCATCATAATTTGATCCAAGTGAAGATAAGAACAAAAAAAGTCCTTCGTGGGGTTTTCTCAAGGCCTGAGTTTTTTACACTTTTTGACCGGCTTCAATTTCTGTGGGCGGACAGGACTCGGTGACTTTCGAGTCATGATCCGGTGAATGGAATTGGCAAACATCCTCTTCCACGGGATCTTCGTTGACAGAACCAGCCTTCCGGACACGTCACACATCGCTCAAACTGCTTCATCTGTAGCCTCAAAACATTCCACCAACGTGTCCAATCGATCTACATCGAAGATGCGCGACAAGCGAGTTCTCATAGTTGGGTCAGGACTCATCGCTCAACGCTTAGCATTCAGCTTCTCCCAGAAATTTGACACTCATATCCACGATGGCTCAACAGCACGTTCCGACAGGAATGGTGGACTGAAGAGAATGGGTCCCGCCGATCCTTGCAAGTACACACACGTCATCTTTGCAACTTCAACCGACGACGATGCCTGCGACCAAGTGAGAGTCTTGCAGGAGAAGGTAGACAGCTGGAGGCGAATACTCAGAACGAAAAAGGAGTGTACCATCATCCTGGCGAGTCCGACTCTTGAAGGCGGCAAAGTCGGGTTGACGAGGAGAGTGCTGGAGTGCTTTCACGCTTCTGGGTGGAAAGTTGGGGTTGCGCCGCAGGTGAGAAGGCAATCAAGATCGACCATATACCTCAATGAAGAGTCTAATAATCTTCTTGGGTTTCCGGGTAGTTCAAAGTCTCGAATGGTGGTCAAGGCTTGATCGACCCGCTTCCGAAAGTTCTTGCTGGCATCAACGACGAGTCCAGAGCCGCGATCCGTGACCTCTATGGAGAGCTGTATGGTTTCAAGAATGTGAAGGCGCTCAGAGCGGGACACTTGGAAGGCGTCGAGGTAGTCCACTCACATGAGATGCTCCTGGGGCTGTTGCAGATTTCTACCACCAGGCCGGGATCAGCAGATGAGGAACACCTAGTCGACACATTTCAGGCAATGGCAATTGAAGCGAAAGAGAGAGTTGGGACTACGGCGCCGGGGGTGCCCATTGCAAGTCAGACTGCATCGGTTCCATGGTCAGAAGAGGGTACGGAGCCACATGATTGCGAGATGTCTGGGTAGGCTTGCGACGAGATGGCCGCTTGGAATTGCGGGACTGCTGTTGCCGGGAGACGAAGACCGGACTGAATGAACCGAGGTTGAGGAAGATAGAAGAGAATCGAAGTGGCAATCCTGATAAAGTTGAGGACGTGACATCGAAAAGCGCCGAAAGAACTAGTTGATTCCATACCTTCCACCTGCAAGTTCAAAGGATTGAGGAGGTAGCTGCGTAACTTCCATTGCAGCTCTTCCGGTATTTGACACAGTCATAGCACGGATAACCAGTTCCAGTAGCACCGCTTCGCATCCAGTGGATCCGATTAAAGCCTAGCGATCCAGGACGAAATTGTGCCATCAAAGGCACCTGCGCAAAACGATCGCAGCGTCTTTTGAGCCGTTTTCATCATGCTCCTGCCAACCATCCGCATTGACTCAAAATCCCTCTTTGCCTTATCCCAATCGGAGCCAGTCGGCCTTCCCGATATCAACACCCTTCGACCTTAGGATATCGTAGGCAGTGACAGCATGGAAGTAGAAGTTCGGCATGGCAAATTCGTTGATATAGCTCAGCCCGGTAAACTTCCAATCCCTCAGAGTGACCTCAATACCCTCCTTACCCTCAAAATCCTCTCGCTTTACATTTTCGAGGAATTTGAGAGTCTTCGCAATCCGGGCTTGCAATTCGTCAAACGTCTTTTCGTTGTCATCCCAGGGTTCATTTTGAGCGCCAGCCACTCGGACGGCTAGGAACTTGATGCTGTTGGAGACAGTGTGGATATGAAATGGAAATTCGTTCATGTCAGGAGCAATACGGGCGTCAAGTAACTCGGCGTGTGAGATGCCCTTTGTGTTTGCAAACGCCTCGCCCTTTTTGAGAATGTGGGAGAGATTGTGAAGAACCCGGGTCATGGGCACAATCGATATATCGTACAGGTTAAGTGGAGGCATGATGAGGTTCTTACGATGGTCGTTGTTGGTCAATGGGAGTTGGTATGTCTGCTGTGATGTGTTATTCTTCGTAATGAGTTCAGAAGCAGCAATGGTTCAAGGTAGTGTGCATGAAAGGTTTTAATGTGAAGCCGTCTTCCTCACTGCTTGAGCTAAACCTGAGGCGCGAGTCAGGTTGATTTGTCAGCTGGAGCAAAGGCAAACACGAAGCCGCCCAACGTGGAAACCATAAATAAGTCAAGCTGTAGGCAACAGAGCCCAAGGAAAGGCTCGAGCTTCGCCTTAGCTGTTCGTGTCTGCGCGTTCTGGTCAGCCGTCCATTGGTCCAAAACTGCTTCTGAGTCAGGACCGGAAAAGAGAGTCTTCAATTTGCGTGCAGGGAAGAGCCTGGACTCTCAAAGTCTGGGTCTTCTTTAATTGCACGCAGGGTTGTATTACAGCAAGGCTGAAGCATTTCAGGAGATTATGTAGAAGTCAAGACGAGAAGAAAAGCTGTTGTCTTCTGTAGCTCATCTTGCGTCATCCCAAAGCCAACTGCGGTAGCCCGGTGTTTAGCCGATGTCTTCAGCCGACCTCGTGCTCGAGTCTCACCACCGAGTTGAAGTCACCAAGACAATACCTCCCATATTATGATCCACAATGAGACAACGAATACCCATATGAGCTCCTCAGTATCACGATGACATCGGCGCGACCACCTCCCCTGCCAAAGCCGCGGACATGGCACGAGGTAAAGCCAGCCAGATCCTGTTCCGCATCTTCTACAGCACCTCGTTTACTCTCGTCTTCATCCTCCTCATCATCTTCGCCGCGGTCACTCCGGCCGACACCATCTATGAGTCCTACAGGCGCAACCGCCTGATCGACATCTTCCTAATAGGTGGACTGTACGTCTTTACCGCTCTCCTCGCGGTCCTTATCTATGCCTCGAGACTCTACACGAATCGGTCAGTGCTTAAGGACATACCGAAGACGTTCATGCCAATCGAGAGGGAAGACCTCCCAGGCCGAAGAGTGCACCGACTCGTACAAGAGGCGCTAGAAAGATGCGCCGTCATCGCATTCCAGGCGAGGCCGAGAAGCAAGAGACTTGAGTATGATACAATCAATGCCGGGATGAGGATGTTGGCCTTGACAAAGACAAAATCAAGCACGGATCAGACTATCGAGCCGAGTTGGGGGCCTATTGCCCATCCCGGATGGTCTTCGCCTGCGGCAAAAGACCTGGCTGGGCTCGAGTATGCCACGGTTATTGATGAACTGGTTGACCTGGTCGAGGCAAAAGCTGTCAGTCTTGTACCTGTCGATCCGTTGGTTGAACCTGGCACGGATGGCGCGCCAATGCCTGACCCGCGAGTCATTGAGGAGATCGCTAGAAGCGCAAGCATGGGCATGAGGGCATATCTCCGCTACCTGATTGATATTGGTGTTGTGCCCGATAACTCCCTGACCGTGGCATTTCTGGCAGCATACGAACAAGCTCGCTTCTCATCCACGCCTTTAAGTGAGGAAGACTTCCAGACCCTGATGCGCTTGTTTGCCGAATTACT
Source organism: Cladophialophora chaetospira (assembly GCA_030247875.1). Classification (NCBI taxonomy): domain Eukaryota; kingdom Fungi; phylum Ascomycota; class Eurotiomycetes; order Chaetothyriales; family Herpotrichiellaceae; genus Cladophialophora; species Cladophialophora chaetospira. The sequence goes on from JAPDRK010000003.1 coordinate 1,969,782, forward strand.
CCGCAGCATGGCGCCTGTTGAAGTGGATTTACTTGGTCTGGAGGACGACTCGGAATACCGGTCTGATCCACACTCCCTCGCACGATCCGATGCATCAGGCTCAATCAAACGCACTTTGTCTCATGCTTCACGGCATACCCAAGCTGAGACAGCATCCATTGCTTCAACATATTCTATTTCGGGCTCGGTGCAGCACCACAAGTCGCCACCACAACGGGTATCGGAAGACTCCGCGCCATCTATGTCCTCATATGAGAACATACACCGGCCGTCCTCAGAGCCAGACATGGAGCTTGGCCGCGGTGACCTTGATGCTAATGAGACAAGGGACGTCGATGATCTGTCTCTTCACACTGCACCGACTATAGCCACTCGATCTCGCTCAAGGCCGAGACCGTCCTTGAGGACTGGTTCGACTAGGATGTATTCTGCTGTCTCCAGAATGCCTTCGCATCCCAACGACTCCGGCTCTCTACACTCAGATACTGGGTCAGTAGTGCGTTATGAGGTGGGCAAACGCAGTGCTCGCTCCTCCAGGAGCTCGAGACGCAGACGTCACAATGGAAGTGGTGGTGTAATCAGTCTTGCGAAGACAGGCGAGAATGTTTCCATTGGCGAGGACGATCGCCTACCCTACCGCATACACCCTCCTTTGAGAGACGCCGATTGAAGGGGGACAACCGAGCCCATATTTTTGACGAAACGCTACGATACGAGCACCATCAGATTTCGACGTTACTTATCATAGTTATAATGGATAGGGCTATTCGATAGCTGGCCAGTGGGTCGAAATCGATAATGTTTATTGTATCATACGGATTGAGGGCTGTACTGACTTTGCTTACATGTCAGCGAGTTGTGGTGTTGAATTCGCTCAGACATTCACAACCGAAATGGCCTTCCCCTGTTCGAGACTTTTCAACACCGCCTCTACCACAAGTACTGCTCGGAGCCCATCATCCACCGAGCAGTTTGGAACTGCTTCTTTCCGCGCCGTGGCAATGAAATGCTTGAGTTGGTGTGAAAAAGAGGGCGTATCGTCCACCCACTTTCGCGCGGTTGCATCCTTTTCAAGCGGAAAATTCCAGTTTCTTTCTGCCTGCGGCCGGTTGCCATAATGGTAGCGAGTGCTTGGGCATCAAATCAGCCGACGGAGTCCAGAAACAGATGGCAGATTTATTCACTTACAGTGAGGGTACGCTGATCGAACCTTCCGACCCGAAGATAGTGAGAAAATCTTGACCTGTGGCAGGAAAGGCTGGAACGTCACCAGTACCGGCCTCCCAAGATAAATGCGACGCCGCTGTGCTGTGCACAAGATCGCAGTCAGATTTCCACGCAGACGACAGAGTGAAGGTGTCGATACACTTACTCCGTGAACAGGAAGGAACCAATGGTTCCAGATGCGAACTTCATGGTCACCTGGACGGTGGAATCGACAGGATAAGGCCGCTCTTTTGGACCTTCGAGGGCATGGACTTCTACAATCTCGCCGAGCCAGTATTGAAGCATGTCCATTTCGTGGATGGCATTCGTCAAAAGCTATCACGCCGTCAACATCTAAGTCAGCATAGTTGACTGGAGTCGTTCCCACCACTCCGCCAGAACCGGCTTGTTGGTGCCACGGAATTTCGAAGTATCGGTCTGACTTGCGCTGCGCCCAAACTGGACTCAGAGTCAATACAGATCCTCGATTCCGGGTCCAAAAAGTGCTTCATCTCACCTCCATTCACTGCAACCACCCTGCCGAGCTCGCCCTTATCGAGAACGTCCTTGATGGCTCTGACGTAACAATTATGCCGCCGATGGTGTCCTACCATATACACACCATTCGTATACTCCCTGGAAGATTCCAGAAATTGGCGTCCCTCTTTTCCCGTCGATGCTAAAGGCTTTTCGATTAAGACCGAGAGCTTGCTGTCCAGCAATAGATTGGCCATGGCTATATGCGTATGAGTCGGCGTGGCGAGGATGATCGCATCTGCCGCCACATCGCCTGCTTTGTAGGCATTCAGAAACACTTCGAGATCCGGGAACTGCGGGACGCCATGTTGCGTTGCGGTCGATGCGATGGACGGGTCAGTGTCGCTCTCATATTGTCAGCAAGCGAACCTGAATAATACAACGAGAAGCTCACATGAGCGCAGCGAGTTCTACATCGATTTGATCAGTACGCAAGCGCAGAGATTTCGAAAAACTCACCAGCATCCTTCTCATCGAGGATGTGTTGTAGGTGTGCTCGGCCTATAAAGCCATTCGCGCCTGCAAGCGCCTGTTTAGGGTTAGCAACATACCCGTCTATTAGAGACAGGAGGCTCACAATGCGAAGTGGTCGCTGTTGCATTTCGCTGTTGTTTGCAAAGGAGATGATTTAGAACGTCACAAGCCTTCGCTTAACACTTGACGATACTAATCATTATAAGACAAAACTCGCGGCTCATGAAGTACCACAAAGATTTCATTCGTGGCACTGTACATTCCGCCTCCATTCAATTTTTAGTGGGCCACCAAGGCTGCGCGGGCCAGGGCCGGAGTTGCAATACTCCCTAGGACGTGTACAGTAATGCGCGCAGCTCTCGACCAACGTGATGTCCAGGCCGGAACACTACTTACCCGAGATCATTCCCAAGCTGGTGGCCGGCTGACATATTGTGGGGTAGACGCCTCGAGCGATCGCAACCGGGAACACGATTTGGACAAATCGGAACAAAATCTGCATTCCCCTCTTTGTAAATCCTGCAGGTAAGCGGCTTCGCGGTTGCTGCGGTCAGAGTAAAGCAGTCGTGGTTTAAGATGACAAGTTATCACTTCCCTGACTGCTCCTTCTCGAGGTTTTGTAGCGCAATACAAGCATTGAATCAATGACGATGGCCGCCCAGCTCAAAAAGTCTCTTGAAGAAAGCGTCAAGGCTCACCAAGTACCCGGCATCGGCGCCATTGTTGTTGATAGGACAGGTAGAGCACTCTTCGACGAAAGCTTTGGCACCGTCAACGCGAACGAAGAGACCGCTGCACGTTTCACCAACGACACGCAATTGTATCTTTGGTCGTGCACGAAATTGCTCACCAGCCTCTGCGTGCTCCAACTCCTCGAGCAAGGCAAAATCGACTCTTTAGACGGCCCCGTCGCAAAATATCTTCCACGAGATGGCGAGCTCCAAGTCTTTGAGCGTTTCGACGAGAATGGGAAGCCAGTTCTGCGCAAGCCGAAGACCGAGATCAAATTGATCCACCTCCTGACACATACCAGCGGGCTGACATATGACTTTTGGGAGTCCGATAAACTCATGTTCGATTATCGTACGTCGCAAGGGCGGCAATCTGGGACGTACTTTGTGGAGAACACCGAGTGGCAGTATAACGACGTATTCCTGGCGTTTGATCCTGGTGAGAAACACCACTATGGCGTTAATATCGACCATCTGGGCTTCGTCGTTGAAGCTGTCAGCGGACTGCGCCTGGAAGATTATATGAAGCAAAACATCTTCAAACCGCTGGGGATGAATACATGCGGACCGCAGCCTACGGGCGAAGACTTTCTTCGAGTGCACATGAAGGACGAAAATGGGAACCTGACGGCCATCGATGCTCTTCGACCACTGAAGGACCCATGGCGATTTGGTGGAGGGCATTTTCTGATCGGGTCTTTGAATGATTTTACACAAGTCATGTTGACATTGCTGAATGACGGCACCCATCCAAAGACCGGCAAGGAAATTCTGAAACCAGAGACGGTGAAGGATTATGTCTTCAAAGACTTCATACCGCATGTCGGGGCATCGCCCGATGGGATCGGCAAATGCCTCAAGAGTATAACACCAGGAACGTCGAATGCAGGCGACGTTGGGTACTCGTTCAGAGATTCTCAGGCTGCCCGTGGTTGGAGCTGTGGGTTGATGATGAACCTTGAGGACGTCCCAGGCGGTAGGAGCGCTGGCTCCGGAGCTTGGGCAGGATTGGGCAATCTCTACTACTGGATCGATCCCAAGAAAGGTGTTGCTGGGATTATCGGAACCAATGTTCTACCATTCCTCGACGAGGACAGCCTGGAATTGTTTGAGAAGGTAGAAAGGTTCGCGTATGCTTGAAGCCCGAAGGAACTACGGACCGCCATCGTCGCTCTCCAGACGGAGCAAAATCTTATGCGAGTACCAAGTGCGATTCGCCTAGTGCGCGACGCTTCCAAAACTACTCGCCCTTCCTAGAGGGTTTTGACACGTTGACCTTACCCTCCTGACATATCAAGTGTGCTCCGGCCTAGCGTTACGCGATCGGCATATGACGGCTACTATTGTACATTGGCTTCTGCGTCGGTTCAGAATACTCACTTGCTTCACCCAGAGAAAACCTTCTTGAGTCAAGGACTCACAGACGTCTGGGCCCACAGAGATTTACCCAACTCCCTTCTCTCGGGCGGTGCAAAGATGTGATGAACAGCATCTCCCAGGTCTTGCGTCACAGTGTCTAAGCGGGACTTCTTTGCCTAAGCCTTGGGTCTCAACCCCATATGCCCTCCTGTTCGATCCAGTCGTCTGAGATGCCCATAAGTGTATCTGTTTCTGGTCCTGACATGTAGGAACCGTCACCAGATCTGTTCTCGCTCCACTCTATTTGACAGACTCCGACTCGAGCCCAGGTCCGGATCCCAGCACCCTCCATTTTGGGATGCCATTCCCTTCGACTCTTGTGAAGCGCCAAAGCCTTTTGCCCTGGCGCGAGTAGCAAAAGACCGCCTAAGCCGACAGACCTTAAACTGTCCGAGTGGTTGCGGACGCCAAACAACAAGACCATGAGCGTATCATGACCATAATACCGAAGTACCTCATCAATATCCGTCGCATCAAAGGTGGACATGTCAGGTCCAGCGTCAAGATATGTATAACATTCTGTCCATGTGGGAACGAACTTTGTCGAGCGCGAGCATTGCACAACTCTGTCGAAACGACATACTTTGCCTTGAAATTTCGCCCATTTTACTGATCCATCTTCAATCGTGGAGAGGCGACAGTCAGCTTTGGCAAGAAAAGCGTCCTGATTAGGCGCCGAAATCCCATCGGTGAAGGTCCCCGAATACATTGCCAATCCTGTTGGAACCGAGGTCCCATCACACACCCTCCAAGCCTTTCCAGCAAATGCTGGTCTATCGTGTTGGAACAGCTGACTTGTGTACGGAAAGGTCTTCAGTATCAGATCGCCCAGCTCGTCTTCCAGCTCCTCAAGCGTGAACTTATGTTGCAACCCCACGCTAGATCCATCCAAGGCAACACGAGCTTTGCCCACGCGAAAATCGTCTCCGAAGATTTGCATAATGCCATACACTCTGTCCAATTCATATTCGCACTCCCGATGCTGTGCAGAAGCCAGAATATGCATGGGTGAAGTACCCGGAGGGCTCTGCATCCCTGTGCGGTGCCACATGTCCTGAAATTTGGTCACAACGTCTTGCAGCCCTGTGTAATCGTGGCCATTCTGGTGAAGGAGATTGTCAGCTACTCCACGAATCTCATAGAGTTCCACGAGGCGTTCTTTGCTCGGCACCTTGCCTAGCTCAGCGCTGGTTACGACATAGCCTCCTTGCTGTATAAAAGACTCTTGCAAAGTCCACATCGAGCCGAACGAAGGGTCGCTGAGTAAATTGCAAAAGAATTTCATATATCTGGCTCTTTCCTCGGGATTATTGCCGTCCGATTCCCACACCAGTTCGTCTAATTCTGCGGGATTTGCCTCCGTCAACCACACATACGCATTTTGAGCGCCTCGAAAGATCCGAGCTTGACGACCCACTTCGGAAGCCGCGATGGTACTATCATCCCATTGCGGAATACAGGCAATGTCTAGCCACACAAATGGTAAGGCTCTCCGCTCGGTAGATATTCGCGTAGAGTGATCAACGATCAAATCAAGAACCTGCTTGAACTGGTTTGCCGAGAAGTGTTTTGTCGGATCGACTTTAGGGATGTTCCAAGGCACGCCTTTGACATTGAGCGACTCGATAGTGGAGTTCGGATCTCGAATGCGCCAACGACCCCATGTATAGCTGATGATTGAGTACTCGGGATTTGCAATGCCGGCGAACGTGTTACCTGTTTGCCATTTGTGTGAAATCATGGTCGGCACATGAAGCAATCTACGAGGCCAGCGGCTGTTGTTGTCGAATTCGGGATGGTCCAAGTCATCGTGGCCTCCCGGATTTTGGCGTGTGCTATCAACTCCTTGCTTTTTCAGTGGCGGTAGTTTTGCTTGTGGCTGGGATGGGTCGACACAAGGCGTAAGTTCTCTGGGTAGATGGACTTTCCTAACAATTTTCGACATGACGCCTACTTTGCTCGTCGGCATCTGTACAATCTATACCGCTCTCTGGGCAAGTGGTTGGAACAAGAGCGGTAATAAGCTTTCACCTCACCTCGCTAGATGTCAGGGTTTTGTTCTGGACATATCATAATCACTGTTGCGTGGTAACAATCGTCCCAAGTCACGATTAGGCAGCACACTCTTACCGCTGCGGGAGCACGGTAATTTGCGGCGGCGTCATGTGTACCAATGATGATTGCATTCACGACTTCCGCCTAAAAGCGGCCAATGCACAGATGTGCGCGATCAGGCTGAGTCGGAAAGAGGTAACGTTGGTGGCTGGACGTGGTTCGTTGATCCGAGATACAAATGCCAAGTGGCTCTCAAGTGCGCAGAGGAAAAGAACACTCGTAGATATCAGCCTAGCAAGGTTTTCTTTCCGATTGGCAATTCATCCCGGCTGTCGCTGGATGTGTAAACTTGTAAGGAACTTCTGGTTCTAGCACTGTCGATGCAACCAACGCCGCTCGTTTCGACCTTTGCTCCACTTTCGGTGGTTTCAAAGTATTGCAGCTGCTTAGTGCCGAGTTGCTAAACTGGTCAAGATGGCGAACTGGTCAAGATGGCGAAATGGTTCGCTGTTGTGGTAACCTTGCTCAATCTGAACCGTTATTTCGTGATGCTCTTTCAGGCCGCTGGACGCGCTGGCCGCGCTGGCCGAGCATGCTCACCGAGCTCGAACGGGCGACTTTGGTGGAGGTCAACGGAACGAGGAGGATTAGTCGACTCGAAGAAAGGTTGACAGCTACATGGCGCTTGAATTCCTTAAACGAAAGTGGTGATATCTCCGAAACAATCGTGTAGACTTTCATTGATGCGTTGCCATATGATTTTTGAAGAACAAAGAGTGATCATACTGCCGACCGCTAGGGACGAAAGACCGCCCGCTCAAACACAAGGGTATAACCATGCAGCGCGCCTCGCGTTATGCACTAAAAGCAGGAGCACATATTCAATCGTCCTCCACCCTTGAGCCTCGCCCTCTAAATCCAGGGAAACACTCTACTAGTTCATCGGCCTCGTCGGGCGTGACACTCTCCTCCAACATCTGGGTTGCCCTTGCGACAGTCTCGTCACTAACCCACCGATCGATAACGAATCCCTCACTAAATGCCAACCTTGTAAGCACCACCCTGTGCCTGTGAACCCCACCGTTGATAACGGAGAGCTTTTCCTGCAGGTTTATTGTGCCAGAGTGCAGAGTGAGGAGGTGATAAAGCAAGGCAACGCCTTTGTTGATGAGCGCGGCATGCATAGTGTGTGTAACTGGGTGGAGTGTGTACATTGCTGAGACGGAGTCGTAAAGATGGCGGACTAGGCGGCCTATGGCGTGGGCGTCGTTAGCGAGTAACAAGCTGCCGTGGTGAGTTGGATCATCTTGAGGGTACGGCGAGGATGTAATGGCGATGTTCGTCAACAGGTCCATGACTTCAAGGCGGAGTTGACATAGCTGGGCGGAGGTATAGGGCGAGAGACCTTCATCGACTCGGGGTGTTTCCCACAGAAGGTAGCACACCCGATTTATGATCCAATGCTCGACTTTCGTTTGCTGGTCATCGAGACAGACACTTCCAAATGTGGAGGAGAAGATACTCGTAGCAAGGAGCTGGAGCATGAGTGTTATATCTGAAATGGGCTGCCAAGCATTGAGCATCATGAGCACAAATTCAGGGTCCATAAGGCGCCAGAAGAGGGAGAGCATTTCTGGTTCGTCACAGACAGTGTACGCGATTGTGAGCATGAGTTCCATGCAGCGTGTACCGTTGACTTCTTGATTGAGGACCGACTGTGGTGTCTCACGGATTTTCCCATAAGTGGCGTGATTGACAGGTGAATGCTTGAAACGTTTCTCTGCATTGAGGGCGATGGACGATTGGAGGAGGGGAGTCAAATTGGTGATTATACCGGTATCCAGAATGGACAACTCCGTGTCGACGATGTGGGCGACGATCTCGAGCAAGAGTGCAACTGGCGCATAGTATTGCTCTTTCATGCTGTTCGACCAGAGGTCTATGAAGTGTTGGAGGAGATCGCCCGGGAGACCGGGACCTTTGAGCTGTGCGGTGCCTTCTAGGAGCATGGTGGAGAAAGTTTTGCTGGGACTCGACGGCAATGCGAACTTGATGAAAACTTCGAAAAGCGGCTCTTTGGTGTCCCTGACTCGGTATTCCAGGATGGACTGAAGGAATTTGAGGTGCCGTTCTGGCTGCTTATCCTTCCGCACGATGGGCACCACTTGCTCAACCGTTTGGACGAGCTGAGGTGGTGGTGGTAGCATCTCATCCCTGTTTTGGTTTTGAGTGGCGGGCCGCAACACTAAAGGCTTGACAGGGCTTGGGTCACCGGCCTTCCGTTTCCTCTTGTTTGCTGCCGTGGGAGTGGGTGGCTTTGAGCGTCGAGCGGACTTGGAAGGGGACATGAGCATGATATCGTCATCGTTGAAGCCATCTCGAAGAGAGCTTGCCATACCTCGTCTAGGAGTGGTGGTAGGGCTGGCTGCTCTGTCAGCCTGTGGTCGATCCTTCAGTCGCTGTCTCAATGTCTTTGTTTCTTGTACCTCCTGGTTATGCTCTTGCCGCAAGAAGTTATAACGGGTCGTCAAGTTGTTTGTCTTTTCTGTCATGATGTTGAGCTGGGCCGAGTGTTTGGCGGCCTCTTCCTCCATCGACTTTTTGAGGGCTCCTAACTGTCGGTCGTACACCTTACTCTCCTTCTCGTGATTTGCCCGGATGATGGAGATCTCACCCTTTTGCATCGAGACAGTATCCTTGACGGCTCGGAGTTCCCTGGTAAGTTCATCTCGTTCTCGCATGAGTTCCTCAACGCGATACTGAAAGGCTTCACGATCGCCTCCTTGCACAGCCGGCCCATGTTGTAGTTGAGATGCGTCTAGCATCGTCACATCAGGCCTGGCGGGGATGTGTTGAAACGAGCCATCTCCGTGAATGACTCGAGAAATCCCTGCTTGATGCTGGTAGTTTTGCTGGTTTGCTGGGCGCTGCCCAGTTCCATTGTATGCCTGGCCATAGCGCTGTTGACGAAATTGTTCTCTCTGAACGGCCTCATTAGGTTGTGGTCGGCGATATAAGAAAGAGTCATATTCCTCAACTGGAGTAGCCACACCCTCGTCTCCTACCAGCTCGAAGCTGTCATCTTCTTCGGTAAGATATCTTTGAAATGCTGGGTTGCCAATGAGAGGTCGCACATTCGGCTGGGCTTGTACGGCTGCTATCCTTGACTGAGGCAGAGCAGTAAATGGTTTGTGGGCAGTTTGAGGTAGAGCTGCTACTTTGTGGGCTTGAGCCTGGGTTGATAGGATGGCATGGTGTTCGAGCTCTTGTAGAGCAGTCTCGGAGAGGTTGTCAAAATCGTCGTCCTCGAAGAGATCTGTCTCGTCTTCGTTGTCGTCCATGCCATTCATATTTGACCTCCATTGAGGACCAAAGTCGGCGTCAGGCACAAAGAGTGTTCTTCACGTGGCAGTGGAGGGGCATCGTTAACGTGGTAGGTTCTGGACGCGAATGGATGCTGGGAGTCGCGGTTAACGCGGTGTTTTGTTGCCAGTGGCAGCAACGAGGGCGAAGTTGTGCACGCCGCCGCCCACCGAACTGTGCATTAGCGGGGGCGGATCCAGGCCGGCAAATCGGAATAATTGGGCCTTTGGGCACCACCAACTGCAGTTGACGTCGATTGCTTTCCCCTATGACGCAAGCCCAAGCGGCGCCCAGGCGAAATCAAACTTACTTTTTCAAGCACGGGTACTAGGACTGGACTGACAGCCGGCTGCGCTTCGACTTGGTTTACCTGAGCCGTTGCTGAATCACTTTCCTATTCTTTCCACGACTTCCTGCGCCCAGATGATTTCTCCCAAGTGACCGTTAGAACGGAACAAGATCCTTCAACATCCCAAGTCGCAGCACACAACACCTCAAGCATTGCGCAAGCCTACCGGTACAACTGGGCAGACACCAGGCGGCACTTCAGCACGTGTCAACGAGGCTTTAGCATCCCCTCTCCTTCCCACTTCGCTGTCTCCATCTCCATCATCAGCCAACGCGCTCCCCTGAAAGTACCAGAGAATCTTCTATTTGCGACGCCTTCACGTCGCGCCTGAACAGCCATGCCCAGGCAAAAGGGTGTGAAGTTTCAGCATCGGAGCGGCAGCAACAGCAACGGCAATGGAACCGGGAATGGGAGTGGCAGCCACCACCGTCGAGCCAGCTCCTCCACTGTGAGCGACAGTGCCTCCGAACCTTCGAGCCCTCAAAAAGAATCTCACGACCAGATCGCAAATGGATCGTTGCCAAAAGGCGCAAAGCCAGCAGAGCCCTCAGACTACGAGAAAAAGAAGCAGACCTTCATTACGCGAATGATATGGACGCTGGTCATGATCGGTGGTTTCTTTGGCGCCATGTTTGCCGGCCACATCTACATCCTAATGGTCATCACCGCGATTCAGATTATCTCGTTCAAGGAGGTGATTGCAATCGCTTCAGTGCCCACGAAGCATAAGGGTCTGCCGTTGACCGTGTCTCTCAACTGGTATTTCCTCGCCATCACCATGTACTTCCTCTACGGAGAGAGCGTGATCTATTACTTCAAGCACATCCTCTTGGTTGATAAGGTGCTACTTCCCTTCGCGACCCATCACCGCTTCATTAGCTTTATGATGTATATCTTCGGTAAGTCGGGATCCCGGTGTCTTGATCTCGCGTGGCGCTAATCTCGTGATAGGGTTCATCTCCTTTGTCGCCTCGCTAAGGAAAGGGTCCTACCGGTTCCAGTTCTCTCAATTCGCTTGGACTCATATGGCACTTTATCTGATTGTGGTCCAAGCACATTTCGTGATGAACAACGTATTAGAGGGCATGATCTGGTTCTTCTTACCTGTCTCCTTAGTCATCACCAACGACATCTTCGCATACATTTGTGGAATCACCTTTGGCCGAACTCAGCTCATCAGCCTTTCACCCAAGAAGACAGTGGAAGGATTTGTGGGCGCCTGGATCTGCACGATCTTCTTCGCGTACGGAGCTACCAATGTCATGATGCGCTACAGTTACTTCATCTGCCCCGTCAATGATCTCGGTGCCAACATTTTCACCGGTCTGCAATGCGACCCGAATCCTGTTTTCAAGCCTTACCCCTACAATACCCAAAAATGGACGGGTTTTGACTACACATTTTGGATATCACCTATGCAGGGCCACATTTTCGTCTTCGCAACATTTGCATCCCTCATTGCTCCTTTCGGTGGATTCTTCGCGTCAGGTCTGAAGCGTACATTCAAGATCAAGGACTTCGGCGACAGCATTCCGGGTCACGGCGGCATGACGGATCGTATGGACTGCCAGTTCATTATGGGTCTTTTCTCATACATGTACTATCAGAGTTTTATCGCCGTCTACAAGTCCTCAGTCGGTGGTGTGCTTGAAACCGCCGTGATGGGTCTGACTCCCGAGGAGCAGATCGAGTTGTTGAAGAGACTAGGCTGGTATTTGCAGAGCCAAGGCGTTGTTTCCAACAAGGTAAGCATGTCTGATCCGGCGTGCGCCTGAAAGTTACTAATGCATCCACTACAGGTCGAGCAGTGCTTAACAGGTGTGCTTGGGAAAAAGTGACGATGTTACGAATGGCATATAATAATTCTTCGATTCCAAACATGAGCCTCCCCAAAGACGGCTCTGTTGAAAACAGTTTCTGGACTAGCATAGCGGAGGAGTCCAGGTGATGGAACTGATTCAGCGTCTGTGGTCCCTCATGGTAGTGCGCTCCCTTTCGCTTTACGATCAGATTTGATCGGATGCGACGAGTAAAAGGTTGGCTGTGGGTTGAATGAGCAGAATCTGTAACTCTAGCCTTGTAGAAGTCTCGACACCGGCCGTGTAAACTGGTGTTCGTGCGTAGCTTTTGAAGACCTTGCGCTGTATCATCTTGGCTGTCGCAGGGAAAAGCTGATGACACTGGTCGTAACTCCGGGTCACCCTAACTTTGACCTCGTCCTCCACCTCTGCCCCTTCCATGGTCCCTTCCACCTCCCCTTCCTCCGCGGCCACCGCCCCGACCGCCTCGATCACCGCCTCTGCCGCCAGGACCGTGCCCCGCTTGGCCCCCGCGCCCTCCACGCTGACCACCGTCCTGTCGGTGCTGTTGCTGCTGCTGTTGTTCTCTCGCAAGGTCGATTATCTCTTCGGGGACGCGGAGATATTTGATCTGCCCAATGAGGTTAGCAAAGTAGTTACAGCTTCCGATTGCAAGGACTTCAAGATAATCAAAGCCAATACCCATAGAGAGCCGCGAATAAAGATCTGGATCAGCAGAGGCGCACGAATACGTACATTGTTTCCTCTGACATAACACTCGGGCAACCTCCAGAACTTATCGCCCTCAGGACTCGTCTGCACGACTTCCTTCAAGGTCAAGTTCATCCATGTATCGCAGTTTACCAGATGACCGTTGAGAGTTTCGCCATTCTTTAGCTCGACCAGCATCGGGTGGCCTTGCGCGGCGGTCAGGAGGCCGAGTGGAAGCATCGCAAAATTGTGAGTTGTGGCTCGTGAGGTTCACGCAGGTTTTGATTTGACCGTCCGGCTTTGGAAAGGGTTGTCGAAAACGTCTCCTTGCGATGGAGGATGAGCTCTCGTTTGGAGGTGTTCACTGGTGTGATTGTTTACCCTCAATAATCCCGTGGCAGTCGTCGAAGTCTACTGGTACGATTCAGTCAAAGTAGTCACAGTTTGCTCATCCTCGCTTCACACCCCTGGAAACTGATAGCTTGGCAGTGACTTCTTACCTAATAGCTCTACGGTGGAGTAAGCGAAACGGAACCCGACATGCTCCTCGCCTCACTTCTGCTCTATCCCTCACCTACTGCTCTTGCCTCTGTCAAGAAGGCATATACACTCAACACACTACTTTAACATCTCTGACGAGACTCTGAATCATCCTCGTCTCTCATGAGAATATCTAGAGCCGCCATCAATCTCAAGACCGTGACTGGGTTGTTTTGGCCCCATGGTCAAGATGAGAATCATCGGTGCCGGCGGGCACGCGCGGCCGAAGACTCGGGCAGTGCAATGCTTGTTAACCCCCGAGAAATCACGCACCTAACCACAAAAGGCAGCGGGTGCCAGGCGCTTCTGCCGCCATCCTCTTTTCTCCCACTTCTCAGGCACCAGCCAAAACGTGCCCGTCGGGCAAGCACCACCAACCTCATCGTCTTGTTCTTTCCTGATTTTCATCCATTTCGCAACATCAGCTTTCTGAGGCTTCTCGGTATGGAGTCGTGAGAGGCAAAAAACATTGTGAAGTGTTAACTTCCAATTCGGAAGTGGCATGTCATTTGCATTGAGAATCAGTTGTACACTCGACCATTAATTGGCTTCCACCTGTCATCAGCAGTCCCACTCACTTGGGTTCTTTATTCTTTGGTCCGGATATATTCAAAATGTGCTTGTTGTTGATCCAGGCTGCCATTTTGTTCTTGCCGTTTGCGATTGCCTCCATCCTCTCTGCTCCTCCTGCGGCTTCTTCCACGCTTCCTCAGGATATCACGACCGTTGCTGGTACAACAGGTACTTGACCTTTTGTTTCCTCACTGCTGCTGCTGGCTCACCGTCGTCAAGGTCCTGATCATCTATCTATTCACTTCAATGCACCCTGCTCAGGGTGTTTCGAGAACCCAGATGATGGATTGGTGCGTCTCCAACCAAGGTTCTCCTGTCTAACTGCGGCCTTGATTAACGCTTGCTGTGCAGGTCCTCGTTCTCGACATCGACTCTGCCGAAGAGGAATGCACTACCACAGCTCCTCGCCTGAATGGACTACCTCTCGTCTCCTCAAATCATGGCAATGGTGTTGTCAGTGGTCAGGTCTTCTTGAAGTCGAAGGCTGCCAGTGACTCCAGCGTCAGGGACGTACATGCCTCTTGGGAGTCAACATGTCTCAACGGCGAAGCCTCGATAATCTCCATCCGAGTCGAGGGCATCGTTGGTCAGGGTCCTTTGAACGAGTCGTCAGGATTCACTACCTCCTTCAAACAGAAGGGTCAACCCAAAGTGCTACGACTCCAAGACAAACCCGTCAGCCAGCTCTCACAAGACATCTGCAATGACTGGCTTGCATCGATTGATCAAGAACTCGCGATCACTCCCGCTCTGTCCGACTCGGAGTCTCATCTCGACCTGTTACTACAAGCCGAATATTCAAAGCTTGCACAGCTGCAGACCGACATGGAGGTTATGCACGAACGAATACACTCGACTTTGGGTAACATCATGTCCCTCTTGAAACAAAAGTTCACCTCTTGCTCTAGCATGAAATGCGTATGGAACACCGCGGTCAATGAAGTATCACCAATTGCGAATCTCTTTGCATCTCACTTCAAGCATCACAAGAACTTAATCAACAAAGAGTTGGTCACTGGCTGCAGAGAAGGAGATGCACAATCACCTTGCTCGGTCGACATACCTAACGAGATCAAAGAGGACGAAATATCCTCTGACATCGAGAATGACGAGCTTGATGGTGGTCATATTACTCAAGACGCACTTCCTTCGCCAACGCCAGCGGCCTCAATTGCACAACCGACTCCTTCAACAAAACCCACCACGCGAGCTTTAGCTTCTTCTTCGTCGCCAACTAACTATGTTCAAGTTGCATCCTCTTCTTCATCTGCTCCTTCTGTGGTCCCGTCCACGACTAGTCCTCACGCTCTTCCACACACTCGGCCTCACGACGAGCAAGTCGCCCTACAACGCAAATTAAGTCTCGCAATCATAATCCTTGTCCTGTTAGTTATCCTGTGTGGCGTCATCATCCGCGCTATCATAAAATATCGACATCCACGACGAAGAGCTGAGCGCGCAGCTGCTTGGGAAGAACGCCGCAATCAAAGACTCTACCGCAAAGCCGCATGCAAACACAAGTGGAGGACCTTCTGGAAGAATCTGTGTTCCTGGAAGCAAGCCGCTGCTGACTACGAGGAGAAAAGACATACTATTCTTGAGGATGAAGGCCTGCTGGATGACGATGGCAGTGGTCTGCATAAAGAGATTCGCACTATGCGAAATGCGTCGGAATTTGTGAGAGATATTGTGGTTGAGGCTGAGGAAGGCCGCGCACGGGTCGTGGTGTCCAGCCACCGTTGTGCGGATGGCTTTGAACCGGCCGAGCTGAACGGCGGCGTTGGAAGCAGCCGATCTTCTGACATTGCTCCGTCCTACAAAACAGACGCCACGCCGCCTCCTCAATATGAAGAACACCTTGAGGGCGAGATGATCGTCGTCGATGGATTCCGATACACATATAGCTCTGCGAGCACTACCGACCTATCCTCAGAAAGCAGCATTGTTGATTGCAGTCCGAGATTAAGTCTTGAGACAGGAAGGTCGACAATTGTCACCAAGGACACGCGGGACTGATTCAATTGTCGAGCACCAGACTCTCTTTGGATTCGAGTTCGACTTGCGTCCTGGACTTATATATTGTTGGATATATTCGCCAGAGGATGTTTGAGGCAATATTCTTATGACTGTACAGTATATGATGGGGCGGTTTGGCGCTCTTGGATGTGCTCATGTCTATGTGGCGGCTTTCCTGCGATCCATTGCTGGGACAATACACTGCTTGCATAAAACCGCAAGCAAATAATGCGAAGGAAAAGAAAGGGTCTGGTCATATGGGATACAAAATACCATTTCTTTTACCACTCAACCGCTTTGCCGGTGAGCCTGACATATTCTGACCTTGCGTTTACTTGCAATCATCATGTCGAGATGAGGCAAAAACTACTCACCAGACACAATAAATGCTATCCTAAGAAGGAGTATATGCATAACCTTGGATTATTATCTAATACGCCCGACGGCTGATTCCAGGGATCGACGACGGTTAGATACCCGTTGGGACATAGTCCAACTCTAAAGATAATGCTTCAGGCGCGCCACATCCGAGTTGTGGAGTACATGGCCGTACCTCTATCTGATCCGGAGTTGTCGACACCGAGGTCTTCGGGTATAGCTAGTGGTGTTTGAGCTCTGTGGCTCACTCCAAAGACACACGACGACTTCTTGGCTCATCATTGTCAGCTCAAAAATAGGGTCTGACCATTGCGGCTGAACAAAAGCTTGGGGATGAATTATCAAGCTTTCAATCTTATGCAACGACACTCGTCGTAACATAGTGCGCGTGGTATAGCAAGCAAGTTGAGCAACTGCCGGAGTTCTGAAACTCGCCAATCTCAAAGCCAAGAAGCATAAGAGAGCAACGCCGAGGAGCCCTCGGGCGTACATTGTCACACCTTGATCATCGTCCGCCGTCTCGTCCGCGAAGAGGGAATATAATTTCACCTCTATCTCACTTCACACTTACCTTCAACTCTTCCAACACAAACAACACACAGTTGTCAACAAATTAACCCATCATGGCACAATCCAGCCCCATCATCCTCATCATCCCAGGCTCCTTCTCCACCGCCCAGATGTACTACTCAGTCCTCTCCTCCCTGGAGACCCTCTCCCCAAACACACCAGCCTACGTATCCAACCTCCCGTCCGCAATCCGCAACGCCCCCGAACCCGCCGCAACACTTGCCGACGACGCTGCCCACTTCCGCTCTATCATCGAGAAACTTGCGGAGGGTGGCAGGGAAGTGATTCTGGTAGCGCACAGCTACGGCGGAGTCGTGGCGACGGAGATCGCGGGCGTGAGCAAGAAGGAGCGCGAGGCTCAGGGCAAGAAGGGCGGTGTGGTGAGGATTGTGTATCTTGCGGCGCATGTCGTCGAAGAGAGCAAGAGTCTTCAAGAGCAGATCGGGCAGCCGCCGAATCCGGCGATTGCGAAGGTCGGCGAGGTAGGTACCGGGCTCTCCTATTCTACTCTACTTCTGATAAAACTCGCGGAACCTGTCCCAATTGGAAGGGAAAGTGAGATTCAATTCTGGCTTCGGTTGACTAACGAGCTTTGTACAGGACCATTTCATCCGCTTCGTGAACGTCCAGATGATTGCGCAAGGAACCATCCCAGACATGGACCAGACAATTGCCGTAAGGTCTCCTCCCTTTTTCCTCAAGCCCGGCTCGCCCGGAAGATCCAGAGTCTCCCTATATGCTCTACATTACATTCCATTCCGGCATCCTATCCCCGCATGAAATTACTGGAATGCTAACCACACCAACCAGGTCGAGTTCATCAAATCCATGGGCCGCCACTCCAACCTCAGCTTCACCAGCAAAGCCACCCACAGTGGCTGGAAGAACGTGCCCGTATCCTGGATCCTCACGGAACAGGACTTCATCGTCGCGCCAGACCTGCAGAAAAGCTACATCAAGAGGATCGAGGAGGAGAGCGGGCAGAAAGTCGACTTGCATGTTTTGGCGACGGGACATGCGCCGAATGCGAGCGCGCCGGAGAAGGTCGCGGAGGTGCTTGTGAAGGTTTTGGCGCTGGAGAATTGATGTTGGGTTGGTGGTGGGGAGGTTCAGGGCGTGGGAGCGTGGAAATGAAGATGGTGGGCGTTGCTTGGGAGTCGTGCTTGAAAGGCGAGGATGTGTGATCGGCGCAGCAAGGTTTACCAGTCACGATTGAGCGAGAAAGTCCATTATCAAGGATTGGAAAGTATGGACGATTCCCTAATGAGATGACCGGATGAGCATAAAGGGCCAAGTTGTCCTTGAGGCAATTCAAAAGCAATGCTTCCAGACTCATTACCTGACCACTCTCAAGCTCCTGACTTCCTAGATTTGCAGGATGTTTGTCCAATTGATGACGTCGAATTGTGCAAAGTCGAAGTCGTTAGATAGGCTGACGTTGTACATTGCATCGAGTTCGAAGCTCAGATCTTCGTAATTCCCATCGCCCGGCGTCTGGCTACCGATACAGTTGGGAGACCCAGTAGTGGACTTATGAAGCATATCTGGCCTCGATAAAGTCAGGTCTGCCTCAGCCATCATCGTCGGGCAGGCATTAGTCCTGGCTGATACTCCACCTGCGACTCGGATCGGCGGAGGTGGACACGAGATGTCGATATTGTGCGGCGAAGCGGATCTTGGACGCTGGATTGGTGGAAGGTTTCTCGTCGCAGATCTTGTAGTTGGAATTGTCGCAAGAAAATTGACCACATTATCTGCCGAGAACCATACTTCCTGAAGCCGTCTCAAGGAGGTCAGCGACTGGGCGAGATGCTGCTGCGCAAGGCTGCGTCGTGCAGGAACTCCAGACACCAGGTCCTTCAGATGTTGCATCGCTGAGCCGAACAGGGCGGTCACACTAATTGGTGGCTGAAAGCGTAGAAGATCTTGCTCTTCCAGTTCCTGAGCAATTACTGTGGTCCGTTCAGCAGCCTCTCGTAAAATCTTCAGGGAACGCTCGCGCGACATCGTGCTGGTTTTTACTGCAAGCTGTGCCCGGTGCACCATTCCAACAACCGTCCAATACAGCATCTCAAGCATAGCGATATGGACCGTCTCTAACTCGTTGACACGTTCCTGCTGTTGGCTGGTTCCGGGTCTTATGGTGGCGAAGAAGTTTGTACTCCACTCGAAAAGTTCTCGGGCTCTGTCGGTGTGCTCGGTAGCGGCGGAGTCTGTCGCTCTCGGAAGAAACAACATCGTAGGTTCTGTGGAGGTCAGGCGCTGGTGTACCTTGAGTTCGTACTGGCTGCAGAGTAGTCGTCGAACAAGAATGCATAGCTTAACTTTCGCTACGCACAACTCGCTCAACATCCTCGAAGGCATTTCGTTCTGCGACAACGAGAACCTGCGAAGCACACTGGGGTCCGCCGAACAGTCAAAATCAGCCGTCAGGAGAGGTGGGAAATCCTCCTCGTCAATCATCAGGCTACTGCCTCGCCGCTCGCTGAATGATATGAGCTGGTCTCTCATGAAGCAGCACCACCAAAGTCTCCTCCTGAAAATCTGCTGTTGTGCAGGCAATAAGGCAAGCACATCTGGATGAGCGAGTCCTCTGTCATTGGCAAAGGACCAAGCGAGTCTCATCCAATAACACCGACTTTTTGTGTCTTCGATTTTATCGAACCAGTAGGTCAGTAGAAGGAGGACTTGAATGAGTATAATCGGTTCGAGTTCGATGTCTGCATCGAAGAGGAGCTGCAATCTTGAAGTCAGTATTTATCTCAACAATGTGGCTGAATCCAAGCAGCAGCTGGCGTACCCTGACTCTCTCATAGTATGCTCTTCGAGCTTCCTTATGTGTCCTAAAACCTTCTGATTCAAGGTGAACCATGTCGACGAAAGCTGTTCCAGCGAACATGATGGCTTGAAACAGTACGAGACTGATTCTGGCTTCGCCCTTCATCTCGAAAGCTTGCATGAGATCTTCGAGATCGAGTAGAGGAAGGAAAGGATGGACGTATTGGACATATGCCCGCAGCAGATGGTCTCTCAGGGGCTGTGGGGGCACTGACAGCGCCTTTTTCTTGCGCAACAGCCACAACATATCCTCGTCCAGACCTGTTCGTAAGGGCGAAATCCAGCCTGGGGGTTCTGATCCAGCTTGAACCTCTTCACACTGTGCCAGGAAGTTCGAAGGGCTTGTGTTTGTCTGGGGTGGGGAGTGTAGATATTCGAGATCGTGTGCAACTAGTCTCTCGCTCGTAGGGGTGGTGTCCAGGTTCCGCTGCATACCAGGAGTCGGGTACAACGTCTCTAAGTAGTTTCAGCGCATTGCGAACGGCGAGTGTTCAAGACAGACATACCTACGGGCTCAATCACCGGGGGCATGGGCGTTGGTGAAACGGAGGAAGGTGTTTCCTCCTCGCATCGCGGCATGGGGCTCGGAGTCCTTGGAACAGGTACTTGCTTCTTCGAATCGTACAAGCCCACTTCGAAAGCGTGAATGCTGGTAGGTGGAAGAGTCGACTCAATCAAAGTCGACGACTTTCTTCTCTTCCGGGCATAGCTGACCGAGCATTCGCCCACGACACTAACACAATTGGCACATGGGATGCCGCTGGATGAGACGTCACACCGGATTTTTTTCGCTCTGCACGGATGGCAAGCTTTGGGTGCCCTTCGCTTCACAATCGCCATCTGCAGCATCAATCAAGTACTTGTGGCACAGCAGAAGCGCAGCCCACGTCGTTTTACGAGGGTAGTACCCTACGAGGGGAAGTTTAGCCTGCGGAAGTCTTCCCCACCTTCCCTCTCAAGCTGTCAATAGACAAAGCTTCATGGCAGGAGCGGACTTGAACTCGGGCATGATGGAGTCGAGGCTTATTCAAAATGCAGCCTGGGTCAACAATGCGTGAATCGGCTTGCCGTCGAGAAGGTCTGGGTCAAAGCCGCTGGACCATGTCATAGGATAGCGATGATTTCGCTGACAGGTTCAGCTTGGCACCCGAAGCCTCGGTTCGTACGGCTTTGTTGTCACAGCAACATAACCGACTTCCATCGGCCCAAGCAGCTGCTCCATGGCCAAGGAAAGTAAAACCTCCACGCACCAACCCCGGATTGGGACAACTGAGCTGCCGCCCTGTGCTCGTCCCGAGCTCGACAGGGCTGGGTGAGGCATCAATTGATGAGCCAGTCATCGCACCCTATCTCTTGCTCATATAGGATGCATGTTGATAGGCACAAGTTGACGATCGCTGTCCTAAGTCTGTGTCCAGATTGCCGGATTCGATTTGGTTGACCCGAAAAAGGTCCAGCATAGAAAACCGCGAACTATCCAGCGTCCAACTTGACTTCCTGGAAAGCAGACATCAGTTCGACAATTTTCTTACTTAACCTTGCATCGTAGATGGCATGGAATTGCACTTGGGGCTCATCCTTGGGTAGATAAAACCTCGACAGTATTCCCTTGCACACCTCCCACGTATTGACCCCCATGAGGATTGTTTGTTCGTCAAAGCTTCGAGTGAACCATTCGTCTCCGCTCAAAGCACCGACATAAAGAATCCAGAGCCTCAATCGAGGGTTCAAGACCACCAAGTCTAGGGATAGCCGTGCGCGCCCCAGCATTTTCGGCCCAGCGTTGTAGATGGAGGTCAGTCCGACAGGAATATTTTCTAGCCCAGTGACAAGTTTGAGGATGTAGGCAAGTGCTAGGCTTGCGGCAATGTCATGGCCACTAACGCCATGGTTTATCGCCCTCCCAATCAGCACAAGGGTCCGCATCCGCAGGTGAATCCATACGGCGCGGCGGGGCGCGGGGTCGTTAATGAAGAGGTCATAGAGAGCATCCAATTGCTGAAGCTCGATGAACAATGTGCGGAGCGCTCCTCGCAGACAGGGGTCTGGGCAGACATCCATGATGGGTAGAGGAACTTTGAAAGGGGCATCACCCACCCATCCGTGGGAAACATAGTCGGCGACAACGACAATGCGGCGCGGTGAATATCCATTTGGTACACGCTGATCCATTTGTACGGGACAATATCTTTTGGATTTTCTCGAAGCTGCGATTCCATGATGGTTCTTGCCAATCTCAGGTGGGGCAATGCATCATCATAGTTGCCCGCCCAGATCTCGGCGACGAGGAAATGCATGAGAATTTGCAGCGGCGGCTGGCCGTGATCTCGAACATACGCCTGCAGCGCTTTAAGACCTTTTTGCCGATAAATGAGGGCCAATCTGGGGTAAGATGAGCCAGGAGCAGACTGGGCCATCAATGTCAAAGGTGTCCGCAGAAAGTTAAGAGCCGTCAGATTATCGCCCAGCGAATCCGACGCGAACGACGACCACGATGGGAGGATGTTGCCTTTGTCCTGAGCCTGGAGTCGAGGTCCAGGACCTTGGATGACGGGAAAGACACAACGTCGCTCAAAGGCCATGATATCGTTGACTCGCGAATTGACTTGGACGGGCGCAGAAGTGAAGGGATCGGAATTCCCTCGAAATGGCACGATGCTTTGGACAGAGGCAGATTGGGCTTCCTCCGATTTAATGTGCATCCGATCGGGATCCTGGGCATCTTTGGCATTTTCTGCTCTGGGGCTTCTTGCTTTCAGGGGTCTTGGGATGATTACAGACTTTCTCATGGAACGGGCAGCCTCGATCCGGCGCCATTTGTGGTAACCTGATTGAATGTGCGAGAAGACCTGATGGCGATGCGGCCTAGCTTTGCGGTTCTTGGCGTCATGGTTTACCCAAAGCAGATCGCCGGAAAATGCCATGGCCCATGGTCATCAGCAAGACTCATCAAGGCATTTCCAGAGCTCCGAATTGGGCGCCGGAGCATTGGCGGGTAGGGTTGTTCGCTGGAGGTGAGAGCAGGGTAAAATGGGGAAAACTGGAGGCAAGTGAGGCAAGCTCGGAAAGCTTCCTGTACAATGACTAAAAGACAAGTGTCCAATGAACGCGCAGGAAGCTTCGGTACAAGATTTAAAGCAGCGATCGCCCTAGATTCCCCAGGATTCTACCCCAGATCCCAAAGCAGTATCTTACCGTGATGGTTGCTCACGAACCCTCCCGCCTGGGACAGATGCTTCTCACCAGAAGGGGCGGGACATGTCAAAGCATAAGAACGATGGGACTGCTCGCAAAAAGTCCGATTGCTCGACATCCGTGGCCTCCTCCTCTTCATTCAGGACTTATTGAAGCATGGCATCCTCCAAGGAAGCTTCAATGCAGACCGCTGAACACACCGAAGTGCTGAAAATCGACTCAGAAGTCGACATGCAAACAGGTCAACCACAGCATGACGATGACATGGAGGCATACCAAAGCCGCAAGCTCGACTTTCGAACGGTGATGGCGTTGTTGGTAAGTACATCCCTTTGACGTTGAGAATGGAATGCTCATTAGTATACTAGGCTTTGGCTTTCTCATACGAAGCCTGTCTGTTCTCTTTCGTCCTTCCAGCAGCAATCCTCCTCACCATCAATGCGGATGTCGGTCCGTCGGCCCAGATAACTTGGGTGGCTACCTCCTGGTCGTTGGCCATTGCGGTTGTTCAAACGATCGCGGGCCGTTGCAGTGATATCTTCGGTCGCAGGAACTTCTTCATTGTTGGCAATTCGCTGGGAGTTATTGGTGAGACCATCCTCGTCGCATTGTACTCCGAAACTTTCAGCCGACTGACCAACTATAGGTTGTGCGATTGCAAGCCGGTTTGTCACCGATACCAGAGACAGCATGCGTAAGTCTAACACGGTAGTGCAGAGCGAAAACCGTCAACACGATCATTGCAGGCAGTTGTCTAATGGTCTGTCGCTTCTCAACTAAGTTGTGAGTGCCCAAATTGACCTGAGACAGGGAATTGGTGCCGGATTACAACAACTTGCCTTCGCCGCAGCAAGTGAAATTGTTCCAAGGAAGCATCGAGGAGCGGCGCAATCGTTGCTGAGCGTCGTGTCGCTACCTGGCTCGACATTTGGCTCGGTCATTGGTGCGCAAATCTTCTGGACCTTGACTGGTAGTGCTGCTGACACAAGACTTTCCCACAGCGTTTGCCCTGGTTGCTCATCTGACATGGCGGTGGGCTTTTTACTTGGGCATAATCATCAACGGCTTTGCTCTGTTCCTGGTCGTGGTGTTCTACGTGAGTGGTGGCTTCCGCTCAAGCTCGGACTCTGTTAGTACAGGCTTTGACCATCTCAAAGTGGCCGCCCGGATTCATCGGCTTGCACCCAGACGGCAAAAGTCGAATCCAACAAATCAAAGAACTTGATTTCGTCGGCCTGACGTTGTTCGGTGGTGGCTTGACAACCTTCCTCGTCGGCGTGTCTTTTGGTGGCAATCCCTACTCATGGCGAGACGTTCATGTCGTTGCTCCTCTGTTGATAGGAGGTAAGCGCTCAGGCTCAATTGAAAAGTTCTGGCAGGGCGTCAGGACTGACTGATGCAGGCTTGTGCGTATTCGTGGCTTTTCCCTTGTGGGAAGTCCTCAGCTCCAACAAGATTGAAAAGCTTTGCCCTCCTCACCTGTTCGCGGATGTCAGAGGCTTCGTGTGCCCTCTCGGTGTTGTTTTCGCTTCTGGAATGACGGTCAGTCGAGAATCCGATCATTTTGGTCCGCTTGACTAACAATACCTTCCCAGCTCACTAGCCTTCAAGTGCTCTGGCCTCAGCAGGTGCAACTACTGTTCACCACGGTCCCAACCATAGTCGGGTGGTACACCGTTGCCTACAATGCTTCCGCAACAGTAGGGGTTGTTTTCGGCGGTCCCATCTTTTCATATCTGCGAAGGACCAGGTACCAATTCCCTTTCGTCGTTTTCATGCAAGTGGTTTTCATCGGCTTGATGGCCACGGTGGACCAACATACGCCGGCACGAGCCATCGTTTTTGTCGGTATTGCTTCGTTCATGATTGGCGCGTCGCAGGTCATGGCGATTCTGCTCATACAATTCGGTGCAAGCGACCAAGAAATCGGTGTTTCCACAGGGTGAGCATTATTCCTGACCGGAAACCGGATCCTGGCTCAAGTTTCCCGCTAACCACTTCGTCAGGCTCCTGAACTCGGTTCGTTCGACTGGTGGTGCGATCGCAATTGCGATCTATAGCAGCCTCATCCATTCTAAGGCCACTCACAACCTCGTGCCAGACGTTGCATCGGCGGCGGTCAAAGCAGGCCTGCCGAGTGCTTCAATCGAATCATTCATTGGTATGGACGTAGTTGTTTCGTATGTTGTGAGCTTGCAGACTGACCAGTGTGCATAGTCGCACTGACCTCCGGCTCCGCATCGGCTCTGGAAGCCGTCAGGGGCATCACTCCAGCCATCATTGCAGCGGGAGTGGATGCCGAGAAAAGCGTCTATGCTGGCGCATTCAAGCTGGTGTTCGAGGTCAGCATGGTCTTTGGTGGTAAGTGTCGAAGTGGGTTTGTCGTCGTGTAGTAGAGCTGAAGTGATTAGGGTTGGCCTGCATTGGGGCGAGTTGCATCCGTAGTGTCGACCACAAGATGACGAGGTGAGCATTTTTGGCATTTGGAAATCTGGACAGCGATACTGACGTTCTGTGTTTCTAGACAAGTTGCGGTGAAAGTCGATGCACCCCACCTCTTGGGCCATGGGAAGGGTGAAGCCAAGGTGCTCAGCAAGACTGAAGAAGAGTGTAAAGTTCCAAGACTTGATGTTTGAGGAGGTGAGAGGAATGGAATGTTTCCTAGGGTGTCGTGAATGAGCACTCGTAGCGTATTGGTTGCTTGTACCGCCTCATGCAGATACTCATCATGATCTCAAATGCTCTCCTTCCATTTCGACGCAACATTCGTGACCCACGCCTCGTACTCTTCTGGCTGCTTGCCTAGAAACTCAACCTGCCTCTTGTAGTCTTCCTCACTCATCCCAAACCCGACCTCCTCAAAGATCTCATACATCAACCTCATATCTCTGCCCCAACCCGGGTTGCTGATTCTGCTAATGTGCGCCTCGAACCCACTCAGGGTCTTCTCATCGCTTCCTACTACTTTGACCTCTCGTCCTAACTTCTCGCTCCACAATCTCCCAGTTTCCTCGGACGTGTACGTCTTGTGACTTCCGATCATTATCTTCTGTCCATGATAGTTCTTCCCGCCATCAACCAGCGCTTTACTAACAGCCAAAGCAATGTCGACAGGATGTACTCTGCTCACACCCTTGCTCCCAATTGGTTCATCGAAGACACCTTTTTCAAGGATACTCTTCCTCGAGCGGAAGTCATTGATGAAGAAAAGGCTGGGACCAATTATTGTCCAAGTCATGCCTCCAGCCTCTGGAGAAGCCAGACCATGCGCAAGCTTTGCTTCAATAATGAATTTCACGACCACGTGTCCCGCGCTGACGGCATTCAAAACGCCATTCTCGATGGCTCGGAGCGAGAAGTCGCCACACGCAGAGAGGTAGACAAGATGCTTGACGCACTTGGCTCGCTTGAGAGCATCGAGGAAGTTGAGTGTCACCACAAGTTCGGATTCAGTGGTGAGGCAGAGGAAGACAGCGGTCACGGAGTGCTCAACGCAAATCCGTTCGACGAAATTTGGATCGTTGAGGGAGCCTTCGATGACATGGACACGCTTGGTGTCGTAGGAGGGAGGAAGCTGGGACGTGAGGCGGGCAACATTACTGGTTGGAAGGACAAGCTTGGGTTTCAGAGGATGAGCGAGCAGAAGAGGGAGCAACTCCTGTCCGATATGCCCAGAAGCGGCCGTGATGAGGAATGATGGAGACGCCATGTTTTACCATAAATGAAAATCTAAGATGGAGTGCGGGAAAGGTGCTTGGGAAGACGTGCCTTCATATAGGAGAACGGTCATTGCGTTACGGCCGTCGCGACAAACATAGTATCTTCGGCGCCGACGATGTAGTCCACCGCCGCGAAGGGTCATCTAAAATGGCATAGACTTGACAAGAAGCGAACATTTGGCTCGATGATGAAACGTGTTGAACGTCCCGAGCGTCGCTACCGAAGCAGTTCGGCCGCTGAAGCACCGAACCGAGGAAGGTGAGACGAGAGGAAGTGCTTTCAGTTATCGAGAAGCGGAGGCAATCTCGCCAACGTACGTGCGAAGTGCCATACATACTTCTCTCTGCGACATCGGAAATCTGCGCCTGTGCGTTGGTCGAACACTTCAGCTATGCTTAGCTGATGCTGAAGTTTGCCACCCGCCATGGGCTGAAGCGAAGCTCTCACCTTGCGGCCCTCTGTCGCCAGCAATCACCTCTACCTGCAACCCTACCTCTTAACACGCGTCGATGCAATGGGGCCACGTTCAAAACAGCACCAACACGAGAAGCTCGAAAACCCGATACAGCGGACTCCTCGGACGTGTCCCTCCCGCCAAATGGCGGCTTTCGGGGCTTTCCGCATCTCGAGACGAACAGGTTGAAACCAGAGAAGCAGTATGAGGACCACAGCGGCGACAAGAATTCGACCAAGGGGAAACAGACACGAGGATCTACTGGACGCACGCAAGGAGCGAGAACGAAACCGCTGTCAGAACCACAGCGCAGAACAGGAGGTTTTACGCACGACCAGTTGATGCGTGGAATGCAGAAGCCCAGACGATTCCGTCCTCTCCTTCGAGAAGCGCGGCTTGCAGGTGCAGACAGCCCGAGAGGACATTTAGACCTCAATACCGGCAAGCAGAAGAAGATATTGGCCAGAAACGCGCTGAGCACAGAAATACTCGAGGCGGAGTTGCGCTGGGTCGCCAGAAATGCACCGGCTCCAAGAGCTATCAGGAACATTTTGAGAATTCTTATTGAAGAGCGCGGAATCAAACCCACTCCAAGCCACTGTGAAGCTCTCATTCTGGGACAATGCCACCCGGAGTTCGGATCGATTGAGAATGTGAAAAGAATCTTGGAAGCAATGGAGGAAGAAGGCATCCCTCTCGAAGCACCCATCCTCCTGGCTGCTTTGACGGTCCTATCCGTTCACCCCGATATGTACCTCCGCTGCAATATCCTCGACCGTCTAGCCAAGCAACAATACGCTCTTCCGGAGTCCTACACGCACCTCAACATCCTCGCTACCATCCGCGAAGGACAACTCGAAATCGCCACCACCGAGCTCGAGAAATTGTCGCGGAAGAACCAAGGCACGCCGATCCCGAGGTGGCTGTGGACGATCTATCTCCACGCCATTTGCGACTTGCGGCAGGACTTCGCCGCGCTCTTGCAATTGCTGTACAGACTTTCCGACGCGGGGTTCCTCTTCCCACGGCCGACGCTGCTTCATTTGGTCCGCATGGCAAGCAAGGGTGGGGACATTCATGTCACGAAATTCATCTGGCATGGCTATGTCGAGGCTATGCACATCATCCCCAATGAGGAGCTGTGCTTGTCTGTCTTGCGGGTTGCGGCTAAGGAGCATGATCTCAAGTTGGCGGAGTCCGTTGCCATCGTTCTGGAGAGTGTTGCTGGGAATACAGCGACAGATCCATCTAGTCTGGGCAATGAAGAAAGCGAGAAAGAGGGCGACATACGCAATGATGCGCTTAATTCGCCTAGACAGTCAGATGGTGAAAGCCCCGAGGACGTTCGACTCGCTTCTTCCGCAACAGGCGCCCCGACGGAGTCAAGTCATGGCCTTGAAGATGAAGCTGTACCATCAACCTCGACAGCGACCTGGACTCCCCTCGAGCCCAACTCGGCTTCCAATTCCCCCACAGCATCCTCTGCCGACACCCTCGCCATTGCGAACTCAACACCACCATCACTCCCAGACCCTAGAGCACCACCTCCCCCTCGGCCTCTTCCCACCGAAGCCCTCCGCCTGCTCGCCGAGTTAGGCATTGACGACTTCGATCCGACAACCGAGTCATCTCCGCAGAGTGAGGGCATGAGCTGGCTGGGACATGAGCGTTCGAAGCAAGTGGCAGAGCAAACTAGGCCTGGGAGACGGAGAAGGAGAAAGCCGGCACCGGGAATCTTGTACCCTTTGTTCAGGGAGGAGGCGGGTTTAGCGGGTGCGAGATTCGATCCGCGACTTGCGTTGTTACGTGGTTGGGATTGGAGGAAGAAATGAGGTGCTGTCATGCTGAAGCTGTGGTGAGATCAAAGGTGACGTTGTGAATGGGAAGCTGCGTGTCTTCGAAGGTTGGGAGGGAGTATCATGCTGTTTTCAGTACCCATACAACATCTATCGAGAACGCGTTCTCAGCGTCTGAGTGTATCCCAACTTCCATTACTCCGCCATCTCATCCTCTCCCTAATTCCCCATCATCTCCCTCTCCCATCTCCCACCTCCTCCTTAGCCTTAGGCAACAAAATATCCACCACCCACGGCGCGTTCCTCGCCTGATACTTCAGATTCAGCACAGACGCATTCACAAACAACGTCTCCTTGCCGAACTTCAGATCCCGCGCATCAACCATCGCACACATCTGCGGCACCTGCGCGCCTTGGTAGGCGCCGGGCATGATGAGTGTCTCGCCGGCGGTCTTGATATTGGTTGAGGCTTGAGAGGCGTACATGTAATACGCGCTTGGGTTGTGGAGGGGGTGAAATGGATCGAGAGGTTTCCGTCTGGACGGTGATGCGGTTTTCGATGCTGGCGCGGAGGAGGAGGAGGTTTGTGATTTGGTGGGTGCTGGGCCTGTTGAAAGGGGAGCTGCCGACGGCATGATGGCGAGATCTCTCATTCTCTTTGCACAATTGTCGAAATCAGCGGCCCAGGCATCGACGTCCCATTTCTTGCGCACCGCGCCCCATGCTTCGTGGATGTGTCCGAACGCATGGATCTTCGGTCGACACCGCTCCACCGCTCGAAGAAGATGTTCACACCCGCAGTTCTCACCTACTTTGCCGTGGTTCCAATTCAAGTCGAGAATACCGCGAGGGGGACCGTGGGTGATCATTACATCGACTTCACCGTGGTCTGGGACCGGGTTCTTGGGGACCGATGTGCTCGTTCTTTGAGGAGGAAGATTATAACGGTCCTCTGAGCGCGGGTATCCGAACGCCCAGTTGAAGTACTCAGGCTGGTAGGCACTGGCGTAGACGGTTAAGCTCGCGCCATTATTGAGCCGCACTTGGGTGGTTCCCTCGACGAGGTAGGTGATTCCCGCGGCCACGGCTTCAGGGCCAGTGTACATCCTGTAGATATCGTCTAGGACACTCGACGAATAGATTTCTTCTGCATGCTCGGTGGGGTATTTTGCGTAGTACTTCCTATCCAGAGTGATATCGTGGTTTCCAGGAATGACGATCTTCACGGGTGCGTCAACGGACTTGGTGAGCTGGAGGGCAGCTTCATGCTGTTCCACGCGCCCGTTCATGGTTAGGTCACCGCAATGGACGAGTACGTCCGCGGATGGAAGAGGCTCGTGAAACGGGACTTGAGTGTCGGCATCATGGTCTGCTGGATTTGGGAGTTTGCCGTGCGTGTCTGAGATGATGAGGATGCAAGTGGATATCTTCTCGCTTGGTGGCTTGGGTGTCGACATTACTCTGTGCTGCTTGGATTTTGATAAGTTGTGCGATGCTTCTCTCCTCTGCAGGGATTAAATGTACAGTGACAATGGTGAGAAGAGACTGGATAATGGTAAGAAGTAGAAGATACCCTGAGCCTACACGGACGAAGGTCAATACCAACACGTTGATGTGACACATAAATCGAGGGGCACGGCGCTCAAGAAAAGCCAAAGCTTGTCAAATGATTGCAGGAGCCACTGATTTCTATACCAACGATGAGATACGAGTCATAGACATGCAAAATACTCTGAATGATGAACGTGCTGGGACGTGGTTTGGAGTCGCTCAGGCTAGCATGAGTCAAAGTGAACGGTGGGATAGTTTGGTTCACCATGTTGTATCCACCTTCGGCTTTGGAAAGGTTATGTCGCGCTGAACTGTCGACGGTCGGATGAAGACATCGATCGGTAGATCTAAACGCTGTCAAGCTATGCCTTGAAAAGCTTACCCATCTCCTAATCCTGTTCCTGTTGCGCCTATTCTGTTCAACAGATGTACCATCGCAATGGCGAGACCATATCCGAGCCAGCCTGAACCCCATGTCGCTAACGATACAAGTATGACAAAGAACAGCCAGTGGTCTCAACCTGCGTGTGCCACGATCTCGCTGACAAGAGTGCCGTCCTTGAGTACGCTGCGGATCTGCTCAGGGAAAGCCAGCTCTTTGCTGTCGTCATCTGAATCGTCCTTCGGTGGTAGAACAACATTGACGGCGCTGCATTTGCTGGTGAAGATTTCCGTAGCCAGACTCTGATTTGAGAGGTAGATCTGTGCGCCGTCCACTTGATCAAGCAGGATTGTGGGGACCACGCCGTCGACCTGGACCTGGACCTTGGGTGCTTTGATGATGTCTAGGCTGGAGACCAGCGACTCAACCAGTATTGACAGATTCTTGCAGTTGTCGATGGAAATAGCGTTGGCCTTGCCGTTGACTTTCAGTACACATTTGTTGCACTTGGAAATCAAGATACTGTGGTGGAGCTCGGCAGGGATTTCGATGATCTCGTTTTGGGTGTTCTCGAAGTTCTCAACAACCCACTTGTTCCCCTCAAGTTCCTTCCGGCCAGGTTTCTTAGCCCTTAGGCTATCAGGCTTTTTACTGGGGATGGGAGACTTGCCACGTCCTGAAACGGACGTTTGTGATTCGGAGCGTTGCGGAACCGCAGCCCCAGCTCTCAAAGACGGGTTTTTGTGAGTCATTTCCGATTTGTCGACTTTCCTCAATCCAGCGGTAACAGCTGATCCTTTGTTGAGCTGTTCGAAGACGGCGTCTATCCCTCCACCCTGCGAGGCCCCACCGGCTGGTGGTAGCGGAGGAGCTGGAGGGCCGCCGTCTTCAAACGTAGGCAAAGGTGGCGGAGGTGGAGGAGGTGGGCCTCCGCTGGTCGGTGCTGCTTTGGGTGTAGCTGCGCCGGACTGTATCTGTTTCAGAGCTTCGAGAGCGTCGACACCGTCCTTTCCGTTCCAGGTCAGACCTGTAGGAAAGTGCTCTTTGACGTAGGCGGCCAGTGACCGGAAGATCTTGTAGTATGCTTGAATGTATTCGACGTGTGACTTGTCCCTGTTCCCATTGTCAGTGACATGCGGCGCGCAGACCACGGCTCACTTACTTGTCCTTGTAGTCTTTCAGAATTTTGTTACCATCTGTGAAGCCACAAAATCAGTACCGCATGTCCGATCTCTTATGTTCCACATGGACACGTACAGTATTGGGCACCGCCAAGGGTGTCTGTCACGAAGTCGCCAGGTCTCTTTTCGACAATCCAGCCCAAAGCCACAATACCTTCTGACACGGCACTGAGGTGAGTGAATAGTGGTGAGGGTCGATTAGCTTCTCGGATCTCGTCAACGGTTGAGGTATATCGGTGAAGCTCTGTCGTCAGCTCGGGAGGCTGAGGATCGGGTTTCTTTGCCTTGGTAGCGACAAGCAGATACGTTCGCTCAGCTTCGAACGCTTCTTTGACAGCCTTTGCCTGCTCTTCTACAAGACCGCCGATTTTCTCGCTGGCTTTCACGAAAGTGACAACATCCCCTTCAATTATTTCATCGAAGGCCTCGACAGACCTAGGTAACGGCTCTGATGGCGGCGGAGGGGCTGACGGCTCAGGGGTTCCAAGTGCAGGAAAGGAGGGGAGAGCAGTAGCGGAGACCCCATTTGGTGCAGGAGCTCCAGGTCCGTCTATGGCAGTCGCGATGTCTTCCAATCGTGAGGTGGCAGCTTCCAGTCTGAGCAGACAGAGTGTTAGCAGACGATACCTAAAAAGAGTCGCACATGTTCTTGCAACGCTGACATGTTGAAGCAGAGCGACCAGAGCATCCACCTACCTCTTGATGAGAGTCGTCAGGTTGTTCATACTCCCTTGTGCAGCCATGATGGGTAGCAGTGATATTTAATGTATCCAAAGAATGAGTGCCTGAGGAGCTGACAAGGTGAAGCATGCCAGAGCTGCAATTGAAGACAGCGCCCGGCGAGACCATGAATTCGCTTGCCGCTTGCGCCACCGTAGCTACCAGACTACGGCGAACAGAAGAGGGAGCTCATGCAGAATTTATCACGGCGACACACACCCTCGAGATGCCTACTGTCTTCTCCTTGTCAACAAAAAAGAAATATGATTCTTACGGCCTGTCTTCATTGTGGGACCGATATGTTCTCGAATCTCTCTCGATACTGGACATGTGTGTCACTGATCGCGCAAGATCGCGTCCTGAATGAGTCGATGCATCAATCACACGTCATGCACTAGGACATTCAAATGATGCTTGAGCTTGAAGGCCCCTGAAAGTTCGCGTTTCAGTGACTTTTCAACTTGCCATCCTATACTTGCTCCACACTACTGAACAAAGATTCAGCTCCGACGTGTTGACACAACCGCTGATTACGACAAGTACGAGCTGGGATTTGACTCGGCTCAAAGACAATATGGCGGAGGATCCACATGTAATTAGATGGGAGACTGCTCAGGATGGTCTGGACAAGCTGATCAAGTCGACTCGTCAAATGCCGAAGCCAGAAAAAGGTGAAGTTCTGGTCGAAATCCATACAATCTCTCTGAACTATCGTGATACAGAAGGTAAGGTAAGGCCATGCCGGTTTCACCATCTTGCTATTTTTCGCGCCGCTAATCTCTTTCTTCTATCGCTCTTCCAGTTGCTATGGGCCTATACAATCATCATAAGTCGATCGGCAATGCAAAGGTAGTGCCGTGCTCAGACATGTGCGGCGTTATCGTCGACATTGGAGATACCAAGTCAGGGGACTGGCAGGTGGGAGATCGAGTTCTTTCGATCTTCAACCAGACACATCTCACTGGTCAGATCAAGGAAGGTGATATGGCATACGGTCTAGGTCTGCCTCTTGATGGCGTTCTTCAGACGCATCGGGTCTTTCCAGTCACCGCCTTGGTGAAAGCGCCCAATTACCTGACCAACGAAGAAGCTTGCACGTTGCCCATTGCTGCAGTTACCGCCTGGACGTCTGTTAACGTGTTGAGTCCCATCGATGATGCAGGCAGCCACGAGCCGACAGTTCTCCTGGAGGGAACTGGAGGTGTGTCGATCGCAGGGCTGCAAATTGCAGGTGCTGCTGGGGCTCGGAGTAAGCGACTACCCATTATCCAGCCTCGTGCGGGTCTTGCAATGGTATGCCAGACTGACACTTGAGCAGCTATCATTATTTCCTCATCCGACGACAAGCTTGCTCGAGCGAAGTCACTGGGAGCGACACATACAATCAATTACCGCAAGAATCCGGACTGGCATGATACTGTCATGAAGGTCACCGACAACAAAGGTGCTGACATCATTCTTGAAACCGGCGGCGCTCAGACCTTGCGGAAAGCCTTTGATTGTATCTCATTCGGGGGCGTCATTGCCTGCATCGGATACCTGAGTGGTAAACAAGATCCCCCCGACGATCGCACGAATGTAAATGTTCTGGCTTTACGTCGGACTGTCACACTCAAGGGGATACTCAATGGCCCCAGAGACAAGTTCGAGGAGATGTTGCGTTTCTACGAGACAAAGCAGATAAGGCCCGTCGTTGACAAAGTGTTCTCATTCGACGAGGGAGTGGAAGCCTTCCAATACTTGTATGGGGGTGGGCATTTCGGTAAGGTTGTCATACGTGTGAAGAATTGACGTTGCTTGATTGAGGGTTCAAGTACTACACAAGCATTAGTCCAGCTCTTGCAAGGACAGCGACACGACCAGCGGAGCACCGCTGGCGCCTAATATACCCAGGTTTTGCCGCAAGATCTAAACGAGCAAGACTATGCTGTCGTGGTATGTGTCACCACTATCGAGTCTCGGAGCTCGTGCTCGATCCCCTTGCCCTGGCCAGGCTGCTATCAAAGCAAGCATATTACTTGAAGTGTTCGCCAAATTTTTTGACCTTTAGCCCCTACTAGTATCAGAAATGAGCTTAGCGTCACTAATAGGCTCGGTGGAAGCGGCCTCTGGGTGGCGCCGGATCCAGAGGCATCCTTACCAACAATTCGTCGGGCTTAGCTAACAACAAAAATGCATTGCGGGGGCTCGTACATGAACACAGCCTAAAAGAGATGGAGAGCGCAACACAATGCTTCGACACCCGATTGTCGTCCGACCTCAAGTTATCCTTCCAGTTTCATGCGATCACGATGCATATGCATGTAATAGTGCACTAGGACCTGCATACATGGCGGACGCTTCAAAAATTGATCGCACCTCCTCCAACGCTGGGCAATCGTGTCGAGAATGCAGACGTCGAAAAGGAAAGTGCGACGGACGCATGCCCGTGTGCTCGGTTTGCCAGCGTTACAATCGACACTGCCTCTATGACAAGCACAGCAGGTCATCCTTGACACGAAAGTCAGTGCTACCTGTCTCATCCACGATGCCTCCACGTAGCAACTTGGCACTAAACACTCACTTAGGCACTTGACAGAAGTCGAAGAGCGCTTAGAAAAGGCCGAAGCTTTGCTGAGAACGTTCTTTACCGATGCTGAGTTGTCGCAAATGCTGGTGCATGGCATCACCAATGGAGGTAATGTCCAGCCCAGGCATCAAGGCGACCTAAACAGCACCACTTTACAGAGTGGCTATCCGCCAGGCCAAAGGACCCAATCGCCAACGGGTGTCTTCTCAGACGCACAGCAACGCAGTCAGTCATTCTCTGCGCAAGAAACGGGATCTGATCAAAAAGTCGACGTCTCGTATCTCGAGTCTCCCACGGCGTCAAGGTCGAATGTTCCAGACGATGCTCCCTTGCCGCTTGAAAATCTCCCAGCTGCTGACGATGACTTCGAATGGGATGAAAGAGAGTCATCATGGAATGTTGCAGATCCTGGTGGAGGTGGTCCCTCATTGGGAGGAGGTGGTGTCGATTCCGAGGTCCCAAAGATCACCGATGGCATGGCGACGTTAACTGCCAATGACTCGAACGCTGGCTTTCTCGGATCGGTGTCAGGATCTGCTCTGCTACGACTCATCTGGATGGGAGCGGGTGCGGAAGAGACCACAACCAGCGCATCGAATGAGCGCCGGAAAACTCTGGACCAGCTGTTCGATCAACGCGCGAGTGACTACCCGACCGCCTCAAATTGGCTTCGTGCGCAACCTATGCTCACTCGAGCAATGGTCGATACACTCATCGATGCTTATTTTGCACTTTATCACCCGACCTTTCCAATCTTGCACGAATCCTCATTCCGTGAACAGTATGCACGACTTAGCGGCAGAGTCAGCCGGAGCACATGGCATACATTGGCCAACCTCGTTGCGGCACTTGGTTCGTTCGTGTCCAGTACTTGTACCGACGAGACTCATGCCACTTTGTTCAACGCAGTCAAGGCCAACCTGTCAATCGATTCCCTCGAGACCGGGAGCATCACTCTCGTTCAGGCGTTTGCTATGGCCGCGAATTATCTGCAAAAGAGAAATCGACCTAACAGTGGTTACAATTACGGAGGAATCGCCCTCAGGCTTGCCATATCGCTGGGGCTTCACAAGGAGTTCCGCGGCTGGCAAACGGCACCATTCAAAAAAGAGATCCGCAGGAGAGTTTGGTGGTCGTTGTGCGTGCTTGATGTTGGCGCCACTGTGACTTATGGCAGACCTCTAAACTGGCCTCAGGTAGGCGTTGATATTCCATTCCCATCCAACGTCCACGAAAAGGTGAGTGATATCCACTGAGGTGCTCTTCCTATTGAGACCGTCGTGCTTACCTACAGCCGACAGGAGCTTCCTGTGAACGCTGCTTCCCTTCCTCCAGAAGTCAACGAGGCCACAGTCTACACATACGTCCGAACACAATCGTCCTACCATCTCCACACAATACGAATTTACAATCGCCTTATCTCAAACCCAATTCCTTCCGCCGCCGAGCTGATCAGCCTGGACGATGAATTGATCGAAGTCTGGCTTAAGAGCCTTCCACCATACTTCCGTGACGACAATCTCCCTTTGCCTAACGAATACCTCCTCGGCCACGCAATTGGTCGGTGGCGGTTCCGAATCATGCGGATCATCATGTATCGTCCTTTCTTGATCCGGTGGGCTCAAGATAGACTCGATGCAACTGCCACATCCCTTATATCATCGACGCAGACGTTGTCGGCGGAAAGCATTGCGACTAAACGATGCCTTAAGGCTGCTGAGGAATGTATCTCTGCCGTTTTCGACTTTTGGTCTTCCGCGACTCACACCAGGCTTGCAGCCTGGTATGTCCTGTATGTATTTCCCTCTTACTCTCGATCTTGGCCTTGGACGTCGTCCACAAGTCGAACCACAGTAATTGACAACGTCCTCCAGCTATTTCCTTCTTCAAGCCGCATTGATACCCATACATTGTCTACGACGCAACCCAACACATTCTGATGCAGTTTCATGGCGAGACTCGATCCTCACATCCTTGAGCATCATCAACGCGATGAACAACTTGAATCCTAGCGCCCCGAAATGCCGCGACATAATCCACCGGCTCTGTGGAGACAATCTCAACCTGAAGCCACGACCCCAAACACAATCCCAACCACAAACTCAACAAGAAACTGCTTCTTGGAATACCTATCCCGGTGATGCCAGCTACGGAAACCCGTTTTCATTCCAGAACCCGGACTCTACGGAATCAGGCATGAATCCTTGGATGACAGAGATCGACACAGCGATTGAGGGCTATGATACTTACGTGGACCGGTTAAGCAATGTGGCTATGGCTGGAATGGGGCGAGAAGGTGGCATGCACGGGGCCTTCACGAGCAATGATGGCACGCAGATAGGGACGGGCGTACAAGATTGGGACTGGGGATTGATGCTGTGATCAGTCACTTCCCGTCGTGTACGACAGGGTAACAAAATCCGGACGGATCTATCGGTGTGATACTCGGTCTCCCAAAACCGAATTTCAGTCCTCCAAGGTCGTCAGATATTTGATCCCTCATGAGCAAACGTCCTACGCCAACAAAAAGCCACCTTCAATATGCACGGTACTTCCCGTCGTAAAGCCGCTCTTCATAATCGCCAGATACCCCTCCACGACATCCTCCACATCACCGATCCTGTTCAGGATACCCACCTTCTTGTAAGCCTCCTCGAGTGCCGCTTTTCCGCCAGGAGCACTACTCCACAACAACTCTGTGTCTATCGCGCCCGGAGACACCAGATTAACTCGAATGGGCGCCAAGTCAAGCGCCAGAGCCTTGGTGAATGGCTCCTTGCCGCCCGCTGCAGCGATGAAAGGGCTGGCGCCTTTGCGCGGCCTATACAGCATTCCACCGGTCGTCATCGTGAACGAGCTGGTATATTCCTTCTTGAGGTACTTGGCGCCGACCTTGGCCAGGAGGGACACGCCCACAATGCGCGTGGAAAACGCCTGCGCCATGAGTTCCGGCGTCACGGACTCGATGGTCAATTTGCCGCGCAATTCCAAGTCACCGACTGTTTCGACGATGTGGTCGACGGGCGTCTTGCCCTTGTCCGTCACGAAGTCGAAAAGCTGGACGAGTTGTTCTTCGGTGTTTGCGTTCGCGCTGTCGAGGCTGATGGTGTGGCCGCGGATGTTGCCCGCTTGGTCTGGGTAGGTGGCCTTGAGCTTTTCCACGGCGGCGGTGACTCTGTCCTGGGAGCGCGAGGCGATGACTACCTTTGCGCCGAATTCGAGGGCCCCTTCGGCTATGCCATATCCGATACCCGCGGATCCTCCTACAAGGAGAACGGACTTTCCTTGGAGCTTGGAGAGGTATTTAGAGGGCATTGTCGATGGCGTTGGTGGTCTTTGTATAGGGATGTGGTTGTTGAGATGGGTGGAAGTGCTGGTGGGTTGGATCAATTGCTGGACTACTTGGACTGTCCGCTGATGAGTGAGAGTCATCTACGCTTCCTCCCTCATACTGTCCATGCAAGGGGACTGCCCGTATATTTCTACCTTTTGGTAAGGCAGACTCAACATGTCACGGAGCATTGTCGTCCCGTACATCGGATCGTTAATTGTGGTACATAGACGAATACCTGCCTAGTTTCAGCGACGATTGGAGAACCCCAGAAGAAAGCTGCGAATAATATACGAGCGGGAACGAGAAGAGGTTAGTGGCTCTGGTTGCAGGTGTGCTAGCCCTAGTAAGTGGATATAACAAGCTCTGATCTACATTAACCCCGGATGAACGTACTCGTCAAGTGAACGTATTTGCAAATGCCGATTCCAGCTTTCTATGGACAAGTGCAAATAGCAATACATTCACGACCACAGAAACAGCCAATTGATGAAATGGACGACAGGCGCAACGGAGAAATGGTGAGCGGACGGACGAAAGAAGGAGCAATCCATGGTGGATTGATAATAATGTGGGTATCTGTGTGTGCAGGTGCGTTACCCATTAGGTGCCAAATTGAAGGTGTCGTACCTTCAACAAAATTGAAGCCGCGCGGGCCTAAATCGCCCCGTCCGCTATGTCCAAGAGCCTCGGCTCAACGTGCATATGCAAGGAACAAACGCATGTCCAAAGCAAGGTCATCGATGTCGTTATGCCAAAGCCGACTCCTAACCGCGCTCTTAAAGGCGTGTACCTATCCAAGACCAGACAGTGAGATTACTCAAGCCCAACTCGCCAGTCATCCATGCGGGCGTCTTATCCAAATCGACATAGCTGGGACCAAGCTCAGCCAATTTCTTGAGGCCTCCGAATACGTCGCTTCCTGAGAAGGTGAGGAAGACTTCAGCACCGGTTGATTCTTGTTCTGTCGATAGACTGGGATCATCTGATTCTCCTGGATCGTTGAATTGCTGTGGGTGGCTCAGCTTGACGTGTACGCGGTCGAGAGCTGCGTAGTGCTCGCGGCCTACGTGCCCGAATCGCTTATCGATCAGTCGTTGT
The DNA here is from genome assembly GCA_030247875.1 of Cladophialophora chaetospira. Lineage (NCBI taxonomy): Eukaryota > Fungi > Ascomycota > Eurotiomycetes > Chaetothyriales > Herpotrichiellaceae > Cladophialophora > Cladophialophora chaetospira. The sequence goes on from JAPDRK010000003.1 coordinate 2,009,341, forward strand.
CTCTCATCGTCCTGCGGTGCTTGCTGCGCCATCTGTACATCGACGGGACTCTTTTCGACAGACTTCTCCCCCTCCGCGAAGATACTGTAAGCACCACCACCTGTTCCAGGCTTCCCATTTCCTCTCAATTCACACATGGCCCTAAGCGACCTGGCCACGAGTCTCGTCGATTCCAGCGCCCATCTCTGCTGCGGTCGAGACATGGCTTTTGGAATCGCCTCGAGAACGATCTTCTTCATTGCTGCCATGTCCACTTTTGCCATGATTTTCTCCTTTGCGTCTCTAGCGCTGGATTTTGATCGGCCGCTGGAACTGGAGTTTGCTGATGAGCCCGATATTGAAATGTACACGTGCGGGCAACTGTCGGGTAGCGCGATGTAGACGATGCGTCCAGGGTCGGTTGCATGTTTTGGTCGGCGCGGATGTTTTGATCGTGAGGGCACGAATGAAGAGGTAGGAGAGATGTACAGACGCAGGATCGTGAGGTTGTATGGCGATGGCATGCGGTGGAGGTGGTAGTGTGCTTTGACTAGTGGTGAGATCTCTGCCTTGAGGGCCGAGAGGAAGGCTTGGGGTGTAATCTGAGGGTAGGTTGGTTCTGGGGAGCAGCTCAATTTGCGTTTCTCTGCAGGCCGGAAGTCGGCATCGTCGGTGCGTCTCTGGCCGTCGGCTTCGAGAGGTACCAACTTCAGAGCACTCCATTTCAAGGCGCTGTCGTTTTGCTCAAGATGAGCGAAATCGATCATGGCATGTTGATGCAGTGAGATTCCCCGGCGCCAGTCACCGTCAACAATGCGGTCAATGACATCGCGCTTGGTCGTTTGAGAGATGTTGGACCTCAGGCCAATGTACAATTTCTTGAGTTCCTCAATGCTTTCAGCTGGGGTGTGCTGGTAGTCTTCGTCGTCCGCTTCGAAACCGGTGCGATTGCAAAGCAGGTATGGCGATGATGTGTGGCCATCTTCGAGCCATTGTATCGCAAGATTTATTATTGCTTCTTTTGACAAGCGATTGAGCGATTTGACGAGTATTGGTGCCATTGCATGGTTGTTGCTGGTTTTTGTTTACTTTCGAAGTAAGAGGTTCGTCATTGTAAACAGGCGAGTCAGCGGCGGGTCATGTGATTCAGGGCATGATTCGTTGCATGTTCATCGGAATGAGTTCGGCGGAAAGATGAATAAACTGCGGCCGCGACACGTGCCTTGACTTGCTTGCTTGCTGTCGACAACTATTTCTGATTACTTATTCATTCCTTTGGTGTTTGGTACTAGGAAGAAAATGGATACAACCGGTAGGTCAATACTTCCAGAAACGGACCACATGCCACTTTCTGAGCTTCCCCATTCTCACACATGTCGACCCGTCTGACACTGGAGATCATTCGGCAAAGGCTTGGAAGGGCGCAGAAACCCCACACTAGGGTTTCCGTCCCAAGCACGACATCAGCGCACATTGGATGGCTTTCAGACATACAACGTGACACCATGCCTGGAGGTGTTGGAGATAATGTAGTTGATTTGTGATCAACAACCATTAATTGTCGCAACAGACTCCCCCAGGATAGCTGTTTCCTAGTTTCTCTATTCAAGTTGCGGCGATGTGCGCCAGGCTTGGGGAGGGACCTTTTTCGGCAAGCAGATCCGGCTTACACGCGTGATGCGCACTTACAAAAATTTGACATGAGATCACCATCGTTATCTTTGAAGTTTGACTGTCCGATCGCCCGCTTTCACACAACAAACTGACGTCGATGTTTGGGTCCATTTGTGTTGAAGCAAGACGTCAGAGACTCGAACTTGAGACCACCAGATTATTACGAGGCTGTCCATGGTTTTGTGAACATTACTATCCAATCTGCCGGAGCAAGAGCAGGGCTGGAAGTTATTAAGTGTTGTTATTACTCTTAACTTTGCTGGAGACGTGGAGGCGGTTTCGATTGGGCAGGGTGTTTTGGGGCAAGTGCGATTCCCGAAGCGAGTCCGTGGGAAACTTTGAACCACCCACGCAGTTTGCCCAGGGAAGCAGCAGCCCAAAGAGGACCCTCAAACCTCCCACTTGCGGCACGCGCACTTGACACTGGCCCCTCTTGCACCCGATCTCGCACCGGACCAGCCAACCGGTCCCTCTCTTCTCGTCTCTCTTGCTATCGCAATTTTCACTCCCCGCCCTTGAGTTCCTGAGCTTCTCTTCCTATCAACCAGAACTCCCATACTGCATCGCAGAAGAACCGCCAGAAAACCCTCGCGGGCTGTGACTCTTGTTGTCAGCTACCTCGGCCCTGGCGTCGCAGAATACGCCACACGCATAGGCTTTGTCATACGGCCTTTGTCGTTCAACTAAAGCCGCAACCCCCTCGACACCTTAAATCACCCCAATATACACTGCCTGCCTCCTCCGAAAACTACCCTGGGTGTGGTTGAGTGAGGCCAACTCCTTCAACGGAGCAGTGGGCGGATCATGTCAACCTATCGAGGCCGAACGGGGCCAAACTTCTCGGAATATCTCAACAACCTGAATACCCTGGCTTCGCCCTACGACCCGGAACATTTCCCGACAGAAGAGTTGGATATTAGCCAGGATTTGGCCATGTTTACCAACACCGACTTCACCCACTTTGACATTCCTGCCTTACCTGAAGATGGTTCATTCAATTTTGATTTGAGCGAGGGCAAGAGCAATCCACACAATGTGAAATACGAGGACCTATTGGCAGGTTCGTCACCGGGGAATAGCCATCAACTACCGCACATCGATACATCCGCCGCCGAGTCTTCTCATTTCTACAGCACTTATAATACCCCGATACAACCTGCACCAGCACCAGGCTTTGGCAATCACGACTCTCACCCTTCTCCCGGTGAACATATAACAACTGGCTCCAAGAGAAAAGGCGACTCGCTAGACCCAAGCCCGCTAAGTCCTGAAGATAAATCTCGTGTCGCCGCCGAGGAAGACAAAAGGAGAAGGAATACTGCCGCCAGTGCAAGGTTTCGTGTCAAGAAGAAGCAGCGGGAGCAGGCGTTGGAGCGCACGGTGAAGGAGGTACAGGACAAGAACTCGAAGCTGGAAGCTAAGGTGACGCAACTGGAAATGGAGAACAAATGGCTCAAAGATCTCATTACGGAGAAGAACGGCATATCATCCAAGGAAGAGATGGCCGCGGCGTACCAGCAATATCGCAAAGAAAGCGAAGAGCGAGATCTGAAAATCGGCGACCACACCACCGGGGTCGGGACTGACTGAATATCAACCAAAGGGAAGAGGCTTTTTGACTTCGTTTCAATGTTCAATGGACTACAGAGACTTGTGGCTTCAGACAGTGCCCATTATGATACCGCATAAACCAAGTTCTATCTAATGAGAATCATGCTCTACTTCATCCGTAACCAGTTCGCTTTTTGTCATTGGGCTGAGCCTTTGCTGGCTGCCAGATGAGAAATGGCAACGAGGAAGATCTTGGTGTACTCAGTGTATTTCCAGAGGCACGACTGTGAAGATGAAATTTCATTGGCTATGGGAGTATTAATAATTGCCCTTTTGCCGGCCTCAGGAATCGACAGCTCGGATTCACATCCGTGGCTGGTTTCAAGTGCTGGCGGCTGCCTTATGCAGCGGGGAGCCTTTGAACCTGCGCTGCACTTCATTCCCCGACATTTCATTTCACCAACACTTGAATTTCATTCTGCCTTGACAAACTGCCTTATCATCCCTTCTGACTGCGCAGACATTCCTCCCCGTCGACCCTCGACTTCTGCATCTCCATCCTCTTCTCAACACTTCTTCATCCTGCCATTATCAACACAAGGATCAACACAATCCCTGTACCGCCTCGGTTCGTTTATCGCAGCGGCATATCCATCCAGCCTCAAATCATCAAAACCCCCCCACTTACTGGTACACCACTCGTGCTTGCTCGCGCTCGCTGAGCGGCCCCCTGCCCCCGATCTCTACCTGTTCAACCATGTCGGTCACCGTATCTGAGCTTGACGCGACGGTCAAGGCTTTTCAAGAAGGCCATGGCGAGGTACAAAAGCAGGCTCAACAGAAGCTCAATGAGTTCAAATCAAACCCCGATGCATGGTTGATGGTGGACAGAATATTGCAAGAGGCGACCTACGTGCCAACAAAATATCTGGGCCTGCAAGTCCTGGATGATGTGGTCAACACCAGATGGAAGGTTCTGCCTCGCGATCAATGTTTGGGCATCCGTAACTTCGTGGTCAAGCAGATCCTCCAGGCTTCTGAGACCGAAGAAGCTCTCAAGGCCAACAAGCTCTTCCTCAACAAGCTGGACTTGACCCTGGTCACCATTCTCAAGCAAGAATGGCCTCACAACTGGCCAACCTTCATAAACGAAATCATCTCCGCTTGCCACACTGGTCTCTCGGTTTGCGAGAACAACATGACTATCCTGAGACTTTTGTCGGAGGAGATCTTCGACTTCTCTCAGGACCAGCTGACTTCCGCCAAGGCGAAGAACCTCAAAACTACCATGTGCGCCGAATTCTCGTCTATCTTCCAGCTGTGCAATGAGGTGCTCACAACTGCGAATTCCATAAGTCTGGTCAGAGCAACCCTTGAGACCCTGCTCCGGTTCCTAAATTGGATCCCTCTCGGTTTCATCTTCGAAACGAAACTCATCGATACCCTCGTCAGCAGATTTCTCGAGGTTGACGATTTCCGGAACATCACGCTCAAATGCTTGACGGAAATTGGAGGTCTCCAATTGGGCCAGCAGTTCCAGTACGATGACAAACTCGTTCAGATGTTTACCGAAACATTGACGGTTGTCGCCCGAACTCTTCCCATCGAAACTGACTTCCGTGAAGCTTACCAGAAAGCCAAGTCTCGAGAACAGGAATACATCCTTAACCTGGCAATCTTCCTCACCAACTACTTCTCCGCCCATCTGCAGACCATTGAACGACTCCCAAATCCCGACTATCTTCTCCACGGTCACTTCTATCTTATTAAGATCAGCTTGATTGACGACAGAGAAATCTTCAAGATTTGCTTGGAGTACTGGACCAAGTTGGTGCAAGAGTTGTACGAAGAAATGCAGCAGCTTCCCATCACCGAACTCAATCCGCTGGTCAACATGGGCGTTGGTGGTCTATCAAATGGTGGTGCGCCTCATCCCAGCTCTCTTGCTAACTATCCGCTACGCAAGCACAAGTACGGGTCAATCCTGTCAAATCTGAGGCAAGTCATGGTGGAGAAAATGGTTCGACCTGAAGAAGTCCTCATCGTCGAGAACGACGAGGGTGAAATTGTTCGAGAGTTTGTCAGAGAAAGCGACACCATCCAGCTCTACAAGACTACCCGCGAATGTCTGGTTTACCTGACTCACTTGGATGTAACAAATACCGAGGAAATCATGTCAGAAAAATTGCAACGACAGGTTGACGGCTCAGAGTGGTCATGGAACAATTGCAATACACTCTGCTGGGCGATTGGCTCAATATCTGGTGCTATGTCCGAAGAGACAGAGAAACGATTCTTGGTCACCGTCATCAAAGATCTTCTCGGCTTGACTGAGATGAAACGAGGCAAAGACAACAAGGCAGTGGTGGCCAGCAACATTATGTACATTGTCGGCCAGTATCCCCGGTTTCTGAAGGCACACTGGAAGTTCTTGAAGACTGTGGTCAACAAGCTGTTCGAATTCATGCACGAGACACACGAGGGTGTCCAGGACATGGCCTGTGACACTTTCATCAAGATCGCCAACAAGTGCAAGCGTCATTTCGTTGCTCTGCAGCCTGGCGAGACTGAGCCGTTCATTGACGAGATTGTGCGTAACATGCGCAAGATCACCAATGACCTCACTCCCCAGCAGGTACACACGTTCTACGAAGCCTGCGGTTACATGATCTCAGCTCAGGGCCAGAAGAGCGTCCAGGATCGCCTGATCAGTGATCTCATGTCGTTCCCGAATCAAGCTTGGGACAGTGTCATCCAGCAAGCCAACGCTAACCCAGCAATTCTCCACGACCCTGAGATCATCAAGGTTGTTGGAAATATCATGAAGACCAATGTTGCAGCCTGCTCGTCGATCGGCAGCTACTTCTACTCCCAGATTGGTCGCATCTACCATGATATGTTGAACATGTACCGAGCCTCGAGCCAACTGATTTCAGATGCTGTCGCTTCAGGAGGTGAGTTCAATGGTGATCGTTCCTCGATCAGAGCTAATCTGGTCATAGGCAATGTTCAGACAAAGACACCCAAGGTCCGAGGGCTGCGTACCATAAAGAAGGAGATTCTGAAGCTCGTTGATATCTATGTACAAAAGGCAGACGATCTGTCCATGGTGAACGAGAACATGGTGCCACCTCTGCTTGATGCGATTCTGCTCGATTATCAACGCAATGTTCCCGATGCTCGAGATGCTGAAGTTCTCAGTGTGACTACCACTATCATCCATAAGCTACACGTACGTTGGACTCCCAAAAGATCTCGGCATCTGGTCAGAGACTCGGTGCCGTTCTGTGTGACGATTTTGCTAACAGGTGATATAGAATCTGATGGACGACAAAGTTGGACCCATCATGGACGCCATCTTCGAGTGCACGCTGGAGATGATCAACAAGGACTTCCACGAATACCCCGAATTTCGAGTCGAGTTCTTCAAGCTTCTGCAGGCCATCAATCTCTTCTGCTTCCCGGCATTGCTCAAGCTCGATGGCCGACAATTCAAATTTGTTATTGACTCCTGCATGTGGGCCAGCAAACACGACAATCGAGAAGTAGAGAACACCGGTCTGTCCATGTGCTTGGAGCTGATCAACAACATGGCGGAGACGGACGCACAAACTGCAGGCATCTTTTTCCAGCAGTTCTACATCTCCATGCTCCAAGATGTGTTCTTCGTTTTGACCGATTCGGACCACAAAGCAGGATTCAAGTCACAATGCATGTTGCTGGCACGCATGTTCCAGCTTGTGGAGACCAACAAGATTTCGCAACCGCTGTATCAACCCGACCAGGCCGCACCTGGAACGTCCAACAAGCAATATGTTAGCGAATTCACCGCCAATCTTCTGCAACGTGCCTTTCCCAACCTGAAAGATATCCAAGTGCAGCACTTCGTCACTGGTCTGTTCAGCCTCAATGAAGACGCCACCAAGTTCAAGACTCACGTGCGCGATTTCTTGATCTCGCTCAAGGAGTTTGCGGACGACAACACCGACCTGTACGCCGAAGAAATCGAACAAGAGAAGAAGGCGCTTGCTGACGCCGAACGCGAGCGTGGTCTCAAGGTTGGCGGTTTGATCAAGCCGGCAGATTTAGATGGGGATGATGAGTTGTGACTAGAAGAAGAGCTCAGGACAGAATTCGCAATTCGCAGTGCCGAAGAGCCCGAAGCTACAAGCTCCTCAGTCGAGCACTTTGCGATGGAGAAGGACGTCCCAGACGACGACTTTGAGGATGGATGGCTCTTCTACAAGAGCTGAAGCTCCCGAAACGAAGAAGGATTCAGAGCCACATTCGACCCCGACTTGGCGTGGTCGAGGACCACGAAGCCGCGTGCGACGTGGATCCAATGTTTCATTCCTGTTGTGATACCAAAAAGCATCAAGTGGTTTAGTTTGCAGCAGCGAGATCTTCTTGGGCATCTGTCTGGCCTCGACATGGGACAAACTGGAACAACGAACAGCCCCTAGCCGAGAGTCAGCTGAGATTTGTCGATGGATACCACGGGACAAGAGAGTGGTACGAGAGGTGATCAGCTGCTAGACATGATAGACGACGGCTGAGCAGAGCGAGGCGGCAAATACGAAGGTTGGAGAGATGAATGGCCGCACGATGTAGCAACAATGATACTATCAAGAAACCTGCTTCTATTCCCGTGCCTGTTTAGTAGTTTCTACGCAGTTGTCATCTGCCACATTCGCAGCCATGTGAGCAGGAGCACGGATGCATGTTCGAGGCCGTGCGAAGCTCGCAAGCATGTGAAATAGATGACCACAACATAAAACGATTGGCCTTGGAAAGAGTCATCCACGATCATGTGCTCGGGCGCCATGCGAAGCACAGTAGATGCTGTGCAACAATTGGTGTCAGCCCTGCATGGAGGTGTGAAGAAGCACGCGATGTGTGGAAGGGAGAAAGGGAAGGAGCGAGCCGAGACCGTTCTCCCAGCACGTGATGCGCGTCATCTTTTTGTCTCGTGCCACCACTGAACCGAACGTTTGCTGTTTGTCAACCAACCGGACCACCAACACTTTATTTATTCCACCTTTCCCCGTGTCTTGCTACCAACTTTTTTTGCGAGAGTGTAGGTGCAAGATCCTTCTTGATCGCTACAAGTCTGTCACGGGGAGACCTTCGTTTTGAATCTCCGTCTTTCTTTGTTCATACCGAGTCAGCACTTCATACCAGCGCCGCGGCTGGCACTTCAGGTTTTACCATTATCAAACCGCTTTGCAGCCAGCAAACTAGGCACTGTTCGGGGAACCAACCCGGAAGGCGACTACCAGTTTTGCCGCCTGATCCTGTATTGTTCCCGCGAGTTTCCTCAAACATGTCCTCACCCGCTATCACCGCTCCCGCCTCGCCCGTCCAACGACCCACAGTGAACTCTACACGGAACACATTACGACCAAGCGGACGGACACATCTCGCCCCTGGCCAGACTGTGTCGCGGCGCGCGGCAGCAGGCTCAGCCACCCAAACAATCACACCTGAAGATACGGCCTCATCACGCTCAGTCTCGCCTGATCCTCTCGTCCTCCGCTTACGAGGTGCCCACGATGCATCTGGATCGAATACAACCTCTCGACGACGCATACAGTGGGCAGAAGATGTGATCGACAACGAAGGCTTGGGGAGGAAGTCGAGTAAAGTGTGCTGCATATACCACAAGACAAGAGCATTCGGAGAGTCATCCAGCGAAGAGGACAGTTCAAGTGATAGTTCGAGTGATGACAGCGATGCAGATGGGAGTGACAGTCCTGACGACGGAGGCGCGAGGATAATTGGTGGTCGGCGAGGACGAAAGAATGGCAGAGGTCATGCGCATAAGCATGGGGATGATTGTGGACATGGACACTCACATGGGAAGGGAAAGGGAAAGGGGAAGAGGAAACCCAGCCCAAATGCGTATGAGAAGATGCCGAACTACAATGCGAAGCAGGAGCCGATCAAGAGGTGAAGTTGTCGAGGCTCCCGTCGGATACCGCGCTTTGTCGATACAACAATTGCGAGCACAAACAAGCAATTCTTACCACACCGCACGCAATTCAGTCTGTGCCTGTGCCGATTTTTGCTGCATGCTCTCTCCTTGCGTGAGCGGTGGAAGGGACCTACTCGGCGACATCCTCGCTCCAAGCGATGTGCATCTGCTGGCCAAAACGATCGTCGTAGGATTCTGCAGTCAGCGCCAGCGTCAAGGGGGTCTTCTGTGCTGAACGACTCACGCAGCGATCAGAGGTATTGAAAGGGAATCTCAATCTCTCTGATTGTTCAAGCACTTCTCAAACCGCACAGATCCCATTTTCACCCCGGTTATGCCCTGGCCCATTGTTTTACGATGGCCATTTGGAGTGGGTGAGTTTAAGCTTGAGGACACCTACGAACGAATTTCGTTCTGCCGATCGTCGACGTTCTGGATATATGAAGCGATCCTTTTGGGGTTATCCAGTGGATGCAGATGTGAGCACTGTCCGGCCGATTGTGATCAGCAGTACTGACGCGTCCAACTACGAGTACAGGGAGTACAGGGCATGAAATAATTTCCAGAACTTCCTGGGTATTGGGCCTTTGATTAGACAGAACTCGATAAGCATTCGACATCCCGACTGACAACCTCGGCTTCGGGGACAAAATGAGGACCCGTGGGCAGCAATCGAAAAGCCCATGTCCCTGTTCGAGCGCTGGGCGCGGCACAACGCCGAACGGGGTGATCTTCAAAACCCCCTGATCGCTGCAGACACTCAACGTCTGGAAGACAAGCAATGATTTACGGTGCATATCAATAGTTGCGACTCTGGAGATGCATGTCACTTTATTCATATCCGTCTAATCCACCAACGAAGGAGCTTCCTTCTGGCTGCATTATTGTTGACCACGACGAAACACACGATAGATTTAGGTTTCCACGGTCAGCGAGATCAATCAAGATCTTGCTTTCACGAGCCTGGCCCAAGCCTGTGGTCTTGGTCTTGTGCTTTCCTGGGACCGAGGTCATCCCCGCCGCGAGCCGTGAGGGCGGTAGAACACGAGATCACGCCCCGGGGCCAAATCTTGCAAGGAAGACCTTTGCGCACGGTGCCTGCATGGACGGATGGAACGTCCCTGCAGCCTCGTGGCAGCAACCTTTTTGAAGCATTATTGTTGCCAATAATGTCCAGCTTGCCACTCGGATATGTTTGCAGCTGTTTCTTTTCCGACCCTTGCGATAATTACGTACCCTCGACTTCCGGTGCTTCCTCTTTACAACTCCAAGGCCCAGTTTGGTATCATTTACTGTCTCATGGGGAGGGGTCCCGAATGCATTGATGACCACCTGAAGGGTCCGTGCCCCGATACCCTGGTCACTTCTTAAGCTTTTTGGTGTCCCCGTAGCCCGAGGATCCGTGCTCGAGCTCGAGTAGGGCAAGATCAGCAGTCCTCCAACGTCAATCTGCCCCATCCGTCCGCAGCCGTTAGATATCAAAATCCTTCAGCAGTGAGTGTCTCGAGTCATGCCCGCTGGAATTGATATTGGCTTTCCACAGACATACTCAAAGATCGTCACAGGCAGGTCACCTCTCAACACACACCACAGTCTCTTCCTCGTCAATTCGTTCAGTATCCCCCTTTCGGGCAAAAGCCACAAGCGGGGGCAATTTTAGACGAACGTCTCCATTTAGCCGACATTCAGAATGCTAATTTGTCTCCCCTCGCCTCCTCATCTATGCCTTACCGACTCGAGCGCGGTTCTCGAGACACCGTATCGCGCACCCCGACTGGTCCGCTTAGGCGTAACCTTCACCTTCTGCGAATCGTCAAACCTCCGACTCGAATGTTGGGATGGCGCCGCGGCGTCTCGTCCTTCGCCCCTTTCCATGGCCACACCTTGTCATTTCATCTTCGCCATCGTTCCCGTTGGGACAAACAGCCATCGTGTGTTGCGAAGGAAGTGCGTTCGTGGCCAAGTCATGAGCCTGCATGCTGATCCTGGAGCGACGTACCCCGGGGACTCTTCAGGAATCGCGCAAAACCCTTCGTCCTCCAAGAACTTTCTTATTTCCTGACTCTGATGATCTTGGGAAGCCCTGAATGTTCACAAGTATATCGCTCGCCTGAGTGTGCTTGTCAAGGCTTGCGTAGTCTGATTAACTGAGCCTAGCAAAGATGAGGACACGGAGAATAACCTGTGGGGACTATCGATAATCCAAATCCTCAATAGTCGACAGCCATCAAACAGGTCTCACCACAGTTTCTCCTCCCGAACGCCATTATGGCTCGACATGCATTGCCTATCACCATGAGGCATGAGGCCCACTTTTGACGGACATGGTATTATGCCACTGCCCTCGAATAAGGCTTCGCACTATTCACGGTGTACGGCTTGTTTGTCGCCCGACTCCTTGATGCCCAAGGTCAACCGCACGGGACGCAGTCGAGGAAAACTGATGAGCAACTTGGTAACACCAGTGATTGCACAACAGCCCATTGCGTCACCCTTCTTCTTGAGGAGTGAACTATTGGTCTACGAGTTCAGAACTGTGCATCAGCGCAAATACTGGTGCAACCCATTTTAGCCGGGAGTTGCACAAAGATTCGAAATCCTCTTGATGTCAATCACACATGCTCCAATCGCTGGTTGGTCACTTCCCCCTACTAGGGGCATGTGTGCCTGCAGTAGTACCTCCCCGCCCAAGGCCGTCGTTCTCCTCAATCTGGGGAACATTTCAAGCCGCAGATCCAGGAACCATCCTCGGGTGCTAGTTTCGGCACTCCAAGAAACGCCAAGCCTCGCCTTCTCGAGGCGACCTTCCCCTAAACCTTGCGAGTACGGGACAGACTTGAGGTTTGAAGATTGTGTCGCGGTGCGGACCGAAGTCAATCAAGCCGCACTCCGACGTTCTATCAATTCGCCTAGTACCGATAACAAGGCGTCCCTCGTATGCTCACAGATCAGCATGCGAAATCAGCCGGACACTTCGAGCCCGTTCAAGTCATGCGTGAATTCTGGGTCACTCCACGAAGGTCGTTTGCATTTGTCTGCCTATACCATGTGTAGCACAAAATGGGTGCGACAGCCAGAGATTATCTTGGGCAATTATTGCCTACTCCATGCCATCATTTGACGATCACAGCATCCGCCCTATGATTACAATGCACTCCATAACACTTGTGCGACAGAATGATGTTAGACGAGCATTTCTTAGCTCCTTCCGGTACCGCAACCCTCTCTGGCAACAACTGCCTCAAGAGACCACGGACAAAAGTGCCAGATCCATGGACTCCAACGATGACGGTTCACCTGTCACGCTAACCAATATTCGTCGAGAATCAAAGGCTAACACATTTGATAGTGTTGTCCTTGGCTCCATACGTCTATACCGGAAGGTGTTGGTGGAGATCGACCGGAGACCCACTGCTGTACATGCGGAAGGTGCGTCCCCGTGGGTTATTATTCTAGCCGTTTCAACCTGGACCTTTATCCTTGCCCCCAGTTTCCCCAGGGTATAGTCTCTTTTCCTTCTCGCCGGACAGCGAATCGACTGCTCACGCTTGGAAACCTTGCCTTGCCCTGAAGAAAGATTTGTTTCCAGCACGAAAACCGTTAGACATGGTGCTGGTTGAGGTCAGTGAATTTGCGACCCCTACCCACCCCTCGTGGCAAAGCGTTGACCAGGGTACTAGCAGACGTTGTGAATCTCGAGCACAGACGTGACTGTTACGTTTGCATATCGACTACTGGTGAAGACAAAAGCGTCACACCTCCCCCACCATCCAACCGCGTTCCTCGACATCGTCGTTCCTTCCGCCTTTTCGCTATGCTTGTCTGGCGGCAATCACCACCAGCTCGCTGCCAAGATGCCTATCGCAGCATCACAACACCATGCCATTGAGACGGCCGAGCGAGTCTCGTCGGTACTCTCAGTCGTCGGCGCTTGCTTCATCATTACGACCTTCCTTGCCGACAGCAAGTTTCGCAAACCTATCAATCGACTTGTGTTCTATGCAGCATGGGGCAACCTGTTCGCCAACGTGGGAACACTTATCTCAAGATCAGGCATTGAACTAGGAGTTAGAACACCGTTGTGCCAATTCCAAGGCCTCTTGATTCACTGGTACGGCCTTCACTTGACATACTCACTGCTCCTGCTCATCGACGTCCTAGGTTTCTACCTGCCGATGCGCTATGGACCTTTGCCATGGCCTGTAACGTGTATCTTTCCTTCTTCCGACAATTCGACGCACATCAGCTTCGGGCACTTGAATGGCGCTACCTCGCCGCGTGCTACGGCATTCCATTCATTCCAGGACTGGTCTTCCTTTTCATCGACTCTCCTGGCAAGGGCAAGGTGTATGGAGATGCTGTGGTAGGTGCACGTCAGACTGTTTTTCGCATACTGTATCTAACAAGTCTCCAGCTATGGTGTTGGGTCACCACAAAGTGGAATGTTCTCCGGATTGCGACCTTTTACGGGCCAGTCTGGCTGATCATCCTGGTCACAATGTTCATATACGTCAAAGTCGGCATCGTCGTGTTCCGTTGGCGCAAGCAGCTATTGTCTCAAGCGAAGAGCGAGAGCAAGTTAGAGGTGCCCCGCCGTGGGTACGCGATGAAGGAACTTCCTGTCTCCCCTACCTCACCCATCTCACCGCAGGTGCCTCCGAAGACGTACGAGGTCACTATCAGTAGCCAAGTGCCACATTCGCCAGATCGCAGGCAACGACAGCTGAGCTCTCCACGAAATACTTATTACGGGGACTCTTCACCAACAACCCCTCATCACCATGAAAGATTTCAGTCTATTCAAGAGACTGCTTTCCCAGATACCAACACTAATGTTGTCGTCGAGAGGCCGCAGCTCAGGACGATGGATGCCAATAAGGCAACCATGAGTTATTGCAAGACTGCCATGCTTTTCTTCCTTGCTCTTCTTTGTACTTGGTATGTGTAGCATTCATAGACATCTGTGCATCTGACTGACAATCTCCAGGGTCCCTTCTACCATAAATCGGGTTTATACTCTTGTTCGACCCAACGATTCCATCTTCGGACTTGACTTCGCCTCTGGTCTGGTACTTCCCCTGCAAGGGTTCTGGAACACGGTCATTTACATTGTCACAAGTCTCCCGGCTTGCAAGGCACTGTGGGTCGAAATAGTTTCGGTGTTCAGCAGTCGAGCCCCTCGGCCAGACAGAACGACTCCCGCATTTACATTTTCAACGAAACACAATCACCGAGTTCTTGGCTCGGATGACAACCGAGCTGATATTCACGTGAGCATGGACGGCAAGAACAGGATCGTCAACTATCGGAATCAGACCGATGATGCTATCTCAGAAGAGACCAACAGTCCCGTGGGTCCTGGACCAGCATTTACTCATGCCAGATAATGAGACGAGGCGGTCGGTCAACAAGAGTGTAAACGTAATGATTTGTACACTAGCGAGGACAGCATGGAACCGTCAAAATGGGAAGCAGTGAACCCTGGAGTTGTGGGCAAGGTGCATTTGATGCTGGAAGAAGAGATACCCCGTGGGATGGGCGTTTAAGCCTGGAAAGTCTACCAGAGTTATTGAGCCGCTGATGAATGCGAGCCATGGGACCATGTAAATACACACTGTACGACTCCGGCCATGAAGATCAATCGATGTAATGTATGAACTGCCAGTACAAAGCTTCCATTGGTCCTTGCAACGGGACTTTTGCAGTCGAGGAAGTAAAGTTCATGCACGGGTATTTTGTACACAGCCACGGCCACATAGGCGGCCGGGCCCGAACAGCAGGCACAGCCTCACTCGAGCCGCCTTTCACTGGCAGCCCACCAACTGACCGCAACCTGTTGGCTACTCATGTGTTCCTGTACCCTTTGTCTGCTGCCATGCCTCTCTGTCGGCGTGATCAGCTTCGGCTGTCAAGCATCAACAGCAGTTGGCGCCTGCCTGGCCGTCACCGATCGGTCTGGAAGCTCATAAACATCGCTTGTCGCTCCTTGCAATGAAGATCAATCCCTCAAGCAGCAGCGGCAAACATTCCTGCCTCTTTCGGCCAGACAGCTGCATGCCATACACCCTCTTACCTCTCGACATCAAGGACTCAGAGCACGTTCACAAAAGCGCTTTCCCGGCCTAGCTGGCCGCACGGCAGTTGCAAAAATGGCAGAATACTCCGCCTATCACGGTCTTTCTGAACCTATTGCTTACCACGTGAACAATCTTTTGATGCCTCGCTCTGCTCTCAAAGCAATGCGAAATCCAGAGGCACTTGTACCGAGCACGCCACAGGAGTGGAATGTCCATCGCGAACTAATCACTCGCTTATACCGCGACCAGGAGTTGCCTCTCAAGGAGGTTCAGCGGATCATGCAGACAGACTATCATTTCAAAGCTACGTGGGTGGCCTTCCTCCTCTACTATATACCCCTTGCATCGCCTTCTAAGCAGCACTCAATGTTGACAATTCCTCTCTAGCAAGCGCATGTTCAACACCAGGCTCAAGCAGTGGAATATCTGCAAGAATTATCGTGCTGAGGAGAAGGAGGTGCTAGCCGCTCAAATCGCTCGGGCCCACCTAGAGAGTCGTTCTGCTTCGGACCTTACTTTCAAGGACCGTCCTGTCAAGCTTGATCGCGTGCTGCGGCACCTCAGGGCTAAGCGGCGAGGCATGACTGCCACGAAGAAAGCTGCCAAAGGCCGAAGGAGGTCGGCTAACGACGAAGGGAGTTCGTCGGATTCCTCTACTTCGGTGATGACCCAAGATAGTGGCCCCAGAGTCCATTCAAACAGCCGTTACGGGTCAAGAACCATAACGCCCGAGTCTGGAACGACGACCTCTGCCGTTCTGACGCCTCCTTCCGAGCCTGAGCAGCCCGATGAACCATACGAGTCAGTCAACCGTGAAAGCATAATCCTTGTCACTGCAAACCCAGGTTCACCACTATTTCCGCCGAAAGGTACTCTGAATGTGGAAGTCATCCTGTCACAGACCCAGGCTTACTACCTGCATACGGTTTGGACCAACAAAGATGGCTTAGCAGGAGCTCAGGACTCTATTGCCAAAACCTTCTGTGAGTACTCCCTCAGACCTTTACCTTGTCAGACAGAACGTCATTCAATCCGTCAGCCCGAATGCATGTTTCAAGACTGATAACAACAGGGACGAACGTCAAGACAGGCATTTACTTCCTCAAGAAGCAATCTCCAACTCTCGCGTGGCCTTTGCTGAACGAAGCTTGTGCAGTGGCGTCGGACGTCTTTTCTCACGCACCAATACTGTTCCTGACTCAAGTTTTCACAGTCTTGTCACCCGTCAACACCACTGTCTGTCCACTGATACGGAGCACACTGATGAAGTACCTTGCCGGCATGGCCAGCATCAAGTTGAAGTCGGCGCAACATCCATTGGCTGTTATTCTGAAGGAGCTGTCTCTCGACAACGAGTATGGGGAAGCCTCCGAAAAGGCCCTGAACATGACTCTTAGTCTCCTGACGCAGAATCTTGGAACGGGCCACAGTGCAACTTTCGCCGTACATCGCTCTCTGATCACCCTTCTTCGACGAGATAGAAGACTGGCACTAGCAAAGCAACACGGTGAAGAGCTGGTTGAGACTACTCAGTGCGTGGCTTTTTCGCGCTCAAATTTGGACATTGAAACGGGGACAGCTTCTCTCAGCATGACCGTTCTGTGTATAGCACTGACGGAACTGATCCACATCCACATGGACCTAGGTCAATACGCTCTAGCCAGGAATCTCTGCTCCACGATCCTACAGAACTACCAGCTGAGTCAAGGCGTGACTTATCCCGACGATCGGGCCGCTTATGCCTTGGAAGATATGGCAGAGATATGCAGTCGAATGGGCGACTACGAGGCAGCTGCAGACTGGCTAAGACAGGCTTTGGACGCTTCGGGAATCATCAGAGGCAGACAAAATGCCACAACGGAACACATTAGGGCCAAATTACAACATGTCACCACAACACTGGCGCTGAGGACTCTGGAGACACAACGCCTTGCCTTTGGGTCCCAGGCGGCTGATTACTAGGCACCATCCCCCGGCTCTGTCCCAGAGCCATGCGCACGACATGTGTCTTGCCTACGTTTGCAACAAGGTTCAGGCAGATTGACTAGGTAGTAAGAGGAGGCTGAGAGTCTCCGATCGTGATCGTCGCTGCCTCCATCTTTGTTGGAGACGCGGTGTTGCATTGGGGAAGCGGCGGGTCAACTCCACGCAGCTAGACCGAAATCTCCAAACTGTGAGCTTTATGAGTTGCATGCAAGACCACGACCTGGAAGGCGCCGACGCCAGCTAGGGACAACAGAGCCTACGTGAGATCTTGTAGCTGAGTAATACATTGGGTTTGAACACGATGTCGTCTCCAACCCAGGTCAGTCCAAGTGACACACCTCATCACATGCACACCCTCTCTGCCATGGAAAGCCGTATTCAATTTCAAGTTGTAGCTGACCTGCGAGGCAGGCTCAGGTATCAACCGACGAGATGGCACCACCGCCTAAGAGACAAATAGACCTTTCCGACTTCCGACCGTCAGGAACTTTCCTTGAGCTGGTGGCGACATCTTCTCTCAACTACCGAGAATGTGCGTTGCAACAGATCATGGCTCTGATGGCTCATGATGCCGACGACTCGCTGGATGAATGTCTTGCCACGGCGCTTTACTACGGAGCCACAGAGTCGGAGATCCAAAATGTGGTGTATCAATCGAGCTCCAACCTTGGGCCCACCAGGATCATTGCGATCCGAGATCGAGTGAACGCAATTCTCCAGTCGCTGCTAGGCAACCTGCACCAGGGGCTGAACAAGACATATGTCGAACGAGAAGTTGACGTTGGTGACCACAAGACGGTCGTGAAAGACTCCAATCCCTCGAGCAAAGCGATCCCAATCGTTCTTATCCATGCCCTGGCTCTGGATCGTCGCATGTGGGATGCTGTGTATGCCAGACTGATCGCCGGTGTGGACAGCAGCATCCGGGTTATAGCATACGACATGCGAGGGCATGGGTATGCGGCGCATGCTCCCCAGGCGCAAACAATCACACAACTTGCATCAGACTTACACAATATACTCGATCAGCTGACCATCGCCCAAGCCGACATCATGGGCCAATCTTACGGTGGCGCCGTGGCACAATATTTTGCTCTCAGCTATCCCGAACAAACGCGCTCACTGGGACTGATTACCACAGCCGGCCAAGCTCAACCATCTTGGATAACACGCGCGACACGGGCTGAAGAGGCGCAGAGTGTAGCAGGGCTAATGCCCGAGACCATTATCCGTTGGTTCACCCCTGAAGCAATTGCACGGAACGAATGGGGGGTGCGATACGCGAGATCTTGCGTTGAAAGGATATCAGTGAGCGATTGGGCAGATGCATGGCGGTGCATGAGTCAACTGGACACCCTTCAGAATCTGAGGGAAGGCAAAGTCAAGTGTCCGGTGCTGTTAGTCTGTGGCGTGCAGGATGCAAGCACCGGACCGAAATGGATGGGCAAGCTCAGAGAGGCGATTGAGTCTGGTGGGAACAAGGAGGTCACGTACAAGGAGGTTGACCCTGGTGTGCACATGATGGCTCTGGAGCAAAGCGAAGCGTTGACAAAGGAGATACTTGACTTCAGGAAGAAGGTCGACGGGATCAGACTGTGAGAGGAATGGGTTGGATACTTCTGCTGCCGACCCCGGCTGAAAATCGGAGACATCGTCGATAATCTGAAATGCCTCATTGCCTTCTCACCGATACTTCTGACCCCTTATCATGCCACACACGACGGCGGCTCTCAACACATCAGCTGCCGATTATCATCCCCATGCCCCGCAAATCACGGTCTGAATAATCATCTCGATCAAGTAAAGCTTGAACACCCATGCAAGTCATGTTTAGGCGGTGCACGGAGCACTTCTCCGCCACACCGACCGAGATCCGAGAGCCGAGTATAAAATTGAAGACCCACCACGACCAAACAAGAGTTGTACCGACCCATCAACAAGAAATCACTTGATCCTACAGCACACCCTCTTCCTTACTTTCCTATATTTCCTTCACATTAATATCTGCAAGCCGCAGCCTCATCCTTAATCCTACATTTCCTGCATTCGACCACAGATGTCCTTAGCCCAACATGTCTCGGCAGTCGAGGGCATCGACCACGAACCGGAGCCCGGCGACGTGGGCTTCGATACGGACAGCATCGTGGGCGTGGGATTGGGCCATCGGCTATCGAGACAGCCGAGCATGACCTTGAGTATCAGCTATGATCCGATTGCACCTATTATCGGCGATAAGAGCGCGGGCGTGGAGAAGTTGGAACCCATTGCTGCTTATGAAGTGAGCACGGGGAAGAGGATCGGTGAGTCTCAGTGTTCTGGCAGGGTTTTTCGGTCTCGAGAATCGAGATATGCAATTGGGAGACGACGTTTCGGGATCGAAGTTTGCTATGTCAGTCTCTTGGAAACACAACCTGGACTAACAGGATGTTTGATCTCCAGCCCAGATAGCTATTGGCGTGATCGCATGCGTGACTGCCTCCGGCATCACATTCGGCTTTGATGCTCTGAAGTCGATTCTGATCGCCGAGGGCGTCTATCGAGATCTCTGCACTGAGGACGAATTGCGAAAGGAGGTCAGGTTATGCTACCTGCAGGATCAACGGTGAGCGACTCCTTTCAGACCTTATCATATTCGGGCTCAATGTCGCGATGCTGACACCTTCTACACAGGTTGAATCTCACCTTCATCATCGCCTCGGTGACGACGAATATATCCGCTCTCCTCGTCGGAAGCATCCTCGACCGCTACGGCCCTCGAGTCTGCGGCATCACGAGCTCAATCCTGCTCGCACTGGGCTCACTCTGCCTCGCATTCGCGGAACCCCTCCCCTTCGACGGCTACACCGTCTCATCTTTCCTCCTCGCCCTAGGCGGCACCTTCACCTTCGTGCCCTCATTCCACCTCTCCAACGCCTTCCCGCGCCTCCAGGGCCTCATCCTCGCCCTCGTGACCGGCGCCTTCGACGCCTCCGCCTCGGTCTTCCTCCTCTTCCGCGTCCTGCACCAATCCACGCAGGGCGCCATCTCCCTCCGCGATATCTTCCTCGTCTACCTGTGCACCATCCCGACATTTATCCTGGTGACCCAAATCTTCATCATGCCCGCCCAATCATACCAAACGCGCGGCGAACTCGCCGAGAAGATCGATAGAGCCCAGGATCCCACGACGGACCTACACGACTCGGACGACGAGCTCGACATCTCCGCCACGGACCTGATGCGCATCCGCTCCCGCCGCGCCGTGCGCCGCCGACAATCCATTGCTAGCATCAATGAACTGCTCGGCTCACCCGCGCAGCAGGTCAAGCACGATATCAAGGAAGACGCCATCCGCATGAATTCCGGCGTGTGGGGTGTTTTGCATGGCTTGCCTGCAGCCAAACAGATCCGCACGCTGTGGTTTATTCTGATTACTCTCTTCACGGTTCTGCAGATGGCGCGCTTTAATTTCTTCATTGCCACGATTTGGTCCCAGTACGTTTATATGCTGGGCAGTGCGGCCGAGGCGACCAAGTTGATTGAGTTCTTTGATTTGGCCCTACCACTTGGAGGACTTGTCACTGTGCCTTTTATCGGCGCGCTGCTGGATCATACCTCTACGGTGGCGGTGTTAAATCTGCTGGTCCTGATGAGTACGCTTATCGGGGTGTTGGGCGCGGTGCCGACGTTTTGGGCCGCGTACGCGAACGTCACGCTCTTCGTACTGTTTCGTCCGCTATATTACTCCGCCATGAGTGATTATGCGGCCAAAGTGTTCGGCTACGCCACGTTCGGAACCGTCTACGGCGCGATAATCTGTCTCTCCGGCCTGTTCACATTCACGCAATCCGGCCTGCAGGCTCTATTGCACGACGTGTTTGAAAATGATCCGGAACCGATCAATCTGGGTCTCGCGACTGCGGGACTCGTTCTTGGCGTCATCCTAGTCATGTACGTCGACATCAAGGGCCGGGATCTGCAGCGCCAGAAAGCCCTCGCTGCAATGCAAGCCGCTGCTGGGACGGACGAACGATCGCGCCTGCTTGGTCCACCAGGCTCGAGATCCGCATACGGCAGCGCGAGGAGTACCGGGCCTATGCCCATATCACTCAGCCCCTCGGTTGCAGGACTAGTCAGTGCCTTCGGAACGAGTCCTCGTCTGAGTGCCGATTTCAGCGCCGCTTTGACGGCGTCCAGCGCGGGAGACGATATTCCGACGCTGCCAATGCTGCAGAATACGCCTAGTCGACCGCAGTTGCAGCGAAATCTGAGTACCGTGCAGGAGAGCGCGAGGGAGGATAGCCTTGCGAGCGGGAGTACCGGCGTTTCGCGCCGTGAGAGCCTATTGGAGTGACGTGATTATCAAGCGCTACGCAATTTTGTTGGATTTGTGTCTTTTCAAAGAAAACGAGCGAGCAAGCAAGTACGGCGTTGGGGAGTTCTGACTTTCATTTTTGAGTGCGCTTCTCTGTACAAAATCGCAAGGGTTGTCCGAGTAAGGCTGGTTTCAGATTGTGAGACAGCGTTTTATGAAGGGGCTAAAGAGACGGATCTTGCCTGCGCGTACGCGGGCTGTGAACAAGGGCCAGCACAAACATAGGGAAATGCGGGCAGGGCATATATTGACACATACTATAGTGACATAATACCGTATGAGCTCGCGGCTGTAAGTCCAAAAACCCTATTGTGCCTCGCCTTGGGTAGTTGCAATGCAGTCGAAGACTACTGCCATGCCCATTGGGTCAATGGGTCGGCGTTCACGAACGGCTGAATTCGAAGCAACAGAAGGGCAAAGTGGAAAGCAATTCGGAACTGAATTAGATGCAAAGTTAGGATAGGGTTTGAAAAGGGGAAAAGGATTTGTGGCATGCGAATTACGTTACAGGCCATATAGTAATACGCCTGTTTACGACTATAAGCAACACTGGTGATCCCTCATACCGCCGCCTCCCTCGTGAGCCTAAGCACCGGAGAGGTTCCCCGGACCAAGATCGCAGACGCTCGACTTTCTGTCTCCTGAACCCGCTGACATCGAGCCCGGCTTAGGTGGTTCTATTGGGCTGGACTCGACTCGGTGAACGAGTCATCATCGCTCAAGGCTGAGTTGTGTTCCTTTGTAATGCAATGAAAGCATTCCTCAACCCTTACTTACGCCAGTCTAGTCGTCCAACAAGTTGGCCTCTCCATTAGCTTCGCCATTGGCCTCGCCGTTAACTTGCTTGTCATCATCCTCATTGTCCTTCGTATCCTTTGTTTGCTTCTTCGCATGCCCCTTCCTAGCATAGAACTCGTCCAACAATTTGGGGTTGATACGGTTGAGTAACTCCTTGGGGAAGATGCGAAGTAGATTCCAACCAAGGTCCAAGCTGTCGAAAATGGAGCGCTTGTCGTAAGGACTCTGTGAGATGAACTGCTTCTCGAACTTGTCCAAGAATTCGAGAGCAAGTTTGTCTTCGGAGCTCAGAGCTTCTTCACCCACGACAGCCTTCATGGACGCGGCGTCACGGCCAATGGCATACTTGGCGTAAAGCTGATTCGACACGTCGCCGTGATCTTTCCGTGTCAGTCCCTCGCCAATGGCAGACTTCATGAGTCGAGACAATGAGGGCAACACGTTGATGGGTGGATAGATACCCTTGTTGTGCAGCCCACGGTCGACGAAGATCTGGCCTTCCGTAATGTAACCTGTCAGATCGGGGATAGGATGGGTGATGTCGTCGTTAGGCATGGTCAAAATGGGGATCTGCGTGATAGAGCCGTTTCGCCCTTCAACACGACCAGCTCGCTCGTAAATGGTCGATAAATCAGTGTACATGTAACCAGGGTAGCCACGACGACCGGGGACTTCTTCTCGGGCGGCTGACACTTCTCGCAGAGCATCGCAGTATGCAGTCAGATCTGTGAGGATGACCAGCACGTGCTTCTCGAGCTGGTAGGCGTAGTATTCTGCCGTGGTCAACGCCAGACGAGGAGTGATGATACGTTCGATGGTAGGATCGTTGGCCAGATTCAGGAACAGGGTGACTCGTTCCATTGAGCCGTTCTCTTCGAAATCGCGAGTGAAGAAGCGAGATGTTTCCATGTTAACACCCATGGCGGCGAAAACGATACTGAAATTGTCGTCATGACCATCATGAACGCCCTTTGTAGGTTTTTTGACCAAACCTGCCTGCCGACAGATCTGGGCTGCAATTTCGTTGTGAGGCAGACCGGCCGCTGAGAAAATAGGGATCTTCTGCCCGCGGGCAACGGAGTTCATGGCGTCAATGGCGGAGATACCTGTTGAGATCATCTCTTCGGGGTAAACCTTCACCCGAGTTAGTTTTGGCAGAGAAAATTGGCAGAAGGCAGCCCTACTCTCGAGTATGGGTTGATGGGACTCCCGTTGATGTCCAGATAGTCTTCTGCCAGCACTTTAGGGCCTTTGTCTATCGCTCTTCCTGATCCATCGAAGATGCGACCCAGCATGTCTTCTGAGACACCGATCTTGAGACTGTGTCCTGTGAACTCGACCTTTGTCTGCAGAGAATGAGCGACATACAGCGTAGAACAGTGATGGTCATGCGCACCTTCTTGACATCAATGCCCGTCGTGCCCTCGAACACCTGGACGACAGCTCTGTTCCCTGCATAGAAGTGTCAATTCACCGTTACTGGCCACCTCTTGCGTGATTGTAGCAAACACACCTCTCGCCTCGAGAACTTGACCCGACCGCGTCGAGCCATCGGGTAATGTCAGACTGACGATCTCGTTGTATCTGGGGAATTTGACCTGAGTTCGTTATTAGAGATAGCAATCTGTATTCAGCGGAGCTCTGACGTACATTGTCCAAAATGACAAGAGGACCATTGACACCGCCGATGGTATTATACTTCAATCGCGGCTTGAGCGAAGCCAGACGAGGGTCTTTAGCGGCCATATCGGCGAGCGGTGGTGCAGGTTGGTAGAGGATGTCGAGATTACCAGAGGCAGCAACAATTCTGTAAGTAGATGACCGAAGAGCTTCTCGAGGGTCAGTGGACGAATCGGAGGGTCAGGGTGGTTCGGTCAACGATCAGCTGCAGCCAACAGAAAGTGCTGCTGCTCAAGACTAATTTGACAAGAGAGGCAAGCTGTGGTCAAATCATCGATAAAGATCTGGTAACGAGGGAAGCTGCAAGCTGCGGCTGGCGATGCGGTCACAGATGCGCCTCGGGAAGCCCGCCAATCGCAGCTATAGCCAAGATAGGGTACCGCTCCCTTCTGGCCTCGAGTTTGGGCCTTCCTCCTCTACTTCTACAATGCAATGAACCCAACTCTCGACTTTTTCAAACTGTTGATTCTGGCCGTCCAGGAACAGGATGATATCCGCAAGGATACCGTTTAGCCTCCTCAATCTTGTCCCGCCTCTGCCAATCCAGACCCGAGTCAAACACCCCATGCCAGCATCTACAGCCTCGAGCCTGCACCCTTGTCCGTCAACAGCCAGTTGTCCATGAAATGCACTGCTTGCATGAAGGCTGCCTCAGTTGCCCACTTGCTCACTGGATTGGTAAGGTCGGACCTGATCGCAAAACCGTGGGACACTCCCGAGTACACTGTCATCTCGTAGGGGCAACTAGTCTCTCTCAGCAGCCTTTCAGTCGAATGTCTCAGCTCTTCGGTAAAGATGAAGTCGTCTTCTGCCGCCGCAATTGAAATAGGACCCTTGATGCCCTTGACTTCCTCCTCGGAAACAAATGAAGGATGTGCCAAATAGCCAACGTCTACCAAGCTCCCTCCTTTCAGAAATCTGCAGACATACTTGGCACCGAAACAATATCCTAGTGCCCCAACTCTTCGTACACCATGCTCGTTGCGGAGATATTCAATGCAGCGGCTTACAACTGGATCAACCTCCTTGGTCTGTCGAAGGCTGTCAGTATCCGTTGAGTAGCAAAAAGTTGTTTTGAATGGTTTCCTCCACGAGTAGACGGAGAACTCACCGTGTGAGGATTGTCCCCGTCAGTTCCTTTATTGATCCAACCCAGGAAATCGAAGTCTGGCGTCACATTTGGTGGCAGGCAATCAGTGTTGAATTGATCAGGTATGATGGTAAGGTAGCCATTTGCCGCAAATTGGTCGGCCATCAGTTTTGCATTCACGGTCATTCCCAGCACATCACCCAGGTACAGAATTGCAGCATCCTTATGCGACTTCTCGGCTGACGGTGTGGCGATATACGCATCAAGAGAACCCAATTTGATAATCTTGCCCACCGGGTTACCTCTGTGAGAGGATCAACTTCGGGGCCAGAAGATGTCAAAAATGGTGAACTCACGAATGTTTATAGCCCACGGTACAGCACACGGAAGGTGGATTTGCCGTCATTTGCAGCTGGATTTGTAGTTTGGTTTACTTTTCGCATGTCAGGCCCGAATCAATGCAACTTTGATATAACTCAACCTGGGCTGACTTTCATTCTTCTTATATGAATTCGGCTTATATCCTGTATTCTGGGTAGGATTGCACCGAAAGGGCCATCTCGCTAGTTATGACTCTAGTCGGGAGAAGAATCGACAAAGGCAATACTCCGGTGAGACCGAAATACACGCAATCCCATACCGCGTTTCTCGAATTGGGTCGGCTCTCTGAGCCCTGCAAAAACATGACCAGCAAGCACCGAGCTGACATTTCTCACAGGCAGGGCTACCGCTTACAATTATTGGGGCTGGATATTCTCACATGCACTACGCCAATTGCGGCCATCATACCGAATCCGGCGAAGCCCACGAAGGCTGGCCTGGGAGAAGACGGAGACAGGGTGGTCTTTCGTTGAGACAAGACGGGCCCGGCGTTCCAAAACACTACTGCTTCGTTACCTGCTGGTGGTCGCTTCAATAAAAGGGATAACTCTTATCACAGCGAATGGTGGTGACCGCACCTGATGGATGTGTGTCGGGCCCTGAGACATGAACACCTCACTTTCTTCCTCCCGCCAGACCAGAAGCACCAGCCGGAGCACATTTTTCTTACTTTTCGTGATGTCAAATTTGCAAAGTCTTAAAGTTGAATTGAAACAAGCCACTAGCATGACATTGGCATGAGAACTGAAGAAACCCAGCTCCACAATCGATGCTGCAACACCACGATCTGGTGACCCTCCGATACCAAGACCAAACAAATTTCTCGTGCACTCGCAAGTGCCCTGGCGTCAAGTTTATGAGACGCCTCAGATATATCGCCAACCATCCCGTACGTACGTCCTCAACGCAAGCTCCCGAATCGACAGAGACTCCCTGTATATTCCTCCTCACTTCCTCTGTAACTCCAAGTCGATCCTTCCACTCTCTATACAGAGATAGGCACGCATTGGACATTTATAAGTCCCTGAAAGAGTTAGTCAACTCCCATGAAATCGGGTGGAAACTTACAGTTTGGTTGCCTGAGCAGCAAGCAGCCTGCTGGCCACCGCAAGCCTTTGTGATGGGAACCTGAAGTCCGACTACGGTGAGAGTGTCAGTCTCCGAGGACGTTCATCGTTAGGTAAAAAGAGTGCATGAACTGACCGTTCAACGGGATGGGGCTGCATTGCCCTCCTAGGAGATTGAGTGTGTTACCGTCAAGCATACCCGCACTGTCACCTTGGAAGGTGTAGCAGCAGGACATGACTTGGTCGTCGCCGCATTGGTTGGAAGCTTGGTCGACGGTCATTTCCTTCGAGTCTTCTCGAGCTTTGATTGACGGTCTGGCCAACGCGCTGGCGGCGAGGGCGACGAGCAAAAAGGTGTACATGGTGGTTGAGAGAGTTATCGAGACTTGGTTCGAAGAAAAAGGCAGTTGGGATGGAATCTGTGAGCGGGTTTGCAAAGAAAAGAGCGACTGTTGCGAAGAAAGGAGCGACTGTTGCGGTTCGAAGAAAGAGAGCTGTGCCTGGGAAGGCGTTCGGTTTTATCGACGACGAGAGATTTGTATCCGACATCACCGTGTCTGAACTGTGCTCCCCCTTTTGCAGATGAGATGTCAATCACTTCCAGCGGGATCGACATCAAGCCGAGACTTCAAGCTGGAATTTGACAGCGGAGTGGCTCAACCTTTGCGGGATCTATCCACTCGGGCATGATTAGAAGTTGGATGTACGTATGACGGGAAATCCACAAACATAATGCTGAACAGAAAACAAGACGCCAAAACAAAACTGTCATGCTTCGGAGACATCACCGTGGCCAAAATCATCTGCCCAGCGCAATCAACGCTCGAAGGGAACCACCAAGCTTTGAGCGAAATGAGAGATTGCCCAGTCTACCCACGGCAGATTATTGGGACCGTGCAGCAACCGCAACTATCGAGTTGACGAGCTTGCGGCTCTCGATTCATCGACTTTGGTTTAGACAATTTCGTAGAATTCGAAACTCTCTCAATGAACAAGGGACTAATTGACCAGACCACATTCTTGACCCGCGACGTGTGCAAACTCGAGCGTTGTTTTGGCTATCACTGAGAAAATCGAGCGATGTCAACCGTTCTTGACGGTAATGAAAGATGAGAATGGATCCAATGCTCGGCAGTGACATTTGACTTTCTTGAAGTCGGGAAAAATGCCCGTGATATTAGTGCCTAGGTGTGCTTGGCGAGACGAATTAGGGGTCCTCCTTCAGTTCCGCATTATATCCCGTGAGTTTTTCCTCCGTGTCATTGTCTACCTGCATCTCGGATCAGCAAATCCTATTGCACACTGGATCTCATCATTCTATCAGCACAGCATCGGCCTCGTGCGCCGTCATTATTATGTTGAATGTGTTTGGTCTCTTTAGTGCCGGCGCTGAGTGTCAAAATGTGGTGCTGTCAAGTGTCAAGGTGAGGTGCATGTTGATTGAGCCTCCCGGCGTCCGAAATGAATTTTCTTAGACCTAGGAATTTCGAAGATCAAATCCCAACCCATTCATTGGAACTCGTATCGATTTCGAGGGGTCATTGCGTCTATCGAAGGGGAACGTGGAGTCGCTCCAGTAGAATTACGCCACGTCCTGATTGCCACATCGTACTCAAAGACCATGTTTGCCTGGGCTCAATCGGAGACGCCTCCCAGGCTGATTTGCACAGCCTGATCGGGCAGACTCGTTGCAACTGAACCACTAGCATTTCCGCCCCCAAAGCTGCACTTTCAACCACTCCACAGTAGGCGCCGGCGGCGATAAGGCTGTGTTTCAAACTTCAGCAAGCACTGCCTTTTTCATACTATGCTTTCTATCTTTGTTGCTTGAGTGAAGCACAATGACTGCTGCCAACCCAATTTCGAAGTCCTTACCAAAGACGACCGGAAGCTTGTTGTTCAGAATGAGTACCAAGAATGCAGGCTCTCAGCCTGGGAATACAAAGGCTGACTATCCCCCTATATTCGATTTTGGTTCGGAAACAAGACTCAAGCATTTTCTCCTGAACGCAAACGGGCTGGAAGAAACGCTGGGACCGGCTGATACAACGGATGGAGCCTACATACCATACCTCGATTGGACAAGACTCTCCATGACGGACCAGACTTCCAGTTATTGACTGCGACAGGCAACGGCTTCAAAAGCGAACCTTTGAGCATCATCAAAGAAGACTTCTTCAGACTCTGTGCTGGATGGCATCTCCCGCCTAAGCTGCTGAGAAAGTGTGATCATCGTGGTTGCAATTTCCTGGAATATTCCATACAGGAGGAACAGGCCGCCGTCGAGGACAACACCCTAACCCGAGACATGTCACTGCCGGCACCAAAGCTAGTAAGCATTGTGTTCAGGGTGGAGCGACAACGAGGATGTACTGTATGCATTCTCTGTTGTGATCTTAGAGCACGATCTTCTGGCCGGTGTTTCATTGCGAGCGAGTCTGCCTCGGCGACTGCTGCAATTCTAGCGGACATCAACGCCTACACGGCTGACGTACTTTCCAGTCCCGAAGCTGTTCTTGGTCTGATAATGATGAACGCCTCTAGGGAAGTGAGCGGTTTTCTCGATTACGCCGCGATTCAATCAAATCGAGTTGCTGCGGGAATCCTTTCTCCTGAGCTTAGAGACCATCTTGCTTGGCTCGGACATACGTACGAACCTGATCACGACTATGCACGCCTCAATGTGGACATATACGACTGTGAGTGGAGACTCAACGCAATACAGGCAAATAAGGACAGAACTGTCACGCTTGCGCTTTCCCTGTTGACAATTATGGAGGAGTATACCGATAAATCACGCTCACCAGCTGCTTTCGAGTACGCCAATGATGCCATTCGCAAGCTTGAATTGCTATTGCCTGAGCTGGAATTTCAAAAGAGGAACATCAAGAGTCAAAGCACTGTGTTATTCAACCTGATCAACCAGAAAGACAGCAGACTGAACTATTCTGTCGCCCGATCATCTCGACAGATCGCCGTAACAAGCAAGCGAGACAGCTCAGCAATGAAAACAATCTCGATCCTGACGCTGGTCTTCCTTCCTGGTACGTTCGTCTCTGCGATCTTCTCAACTCAGATCTTCAACTTCAGTGACCCAGGCGCCGGTTATGGTAGAGTGGGCAAAGCGTGGTGGATTTATATGCTATGTTGCTTACTGCTCACGATTGTGACGATTGGCATCTGGGCAGCTTGGACGGTGTGGCGACTAAACAAGGCTGCGGAGGAGGAGAGAAAAGAAATGGGAGAGCTGGAACGAGACGATTCTGAAGCTCAACGTCTCAAAAACAGCCCTTTGCACGACCTTGACATGGTAGATCAAGGCGTGACAGCCAGCTCGGCAAGAGGGTCCGTCGATGGGACGCGCGATAGTCAGAGAGGGAGTACACGAAGAAGAAGCCATCGTCACAGCGTCGCTAGCATCTCTAGTTGGTCCGAGAGTGGGCGCAGTCAAAGAAGCCGCGCAACTGCGAGCGGTCGCAACGGTAGCCGTTCAAGCATCATGGCGCCCGAAGTGATGCAGAACCACGAGAAGTCACCAGACCGATGCTCATTTCGAGGTTCAACCGCAAGTCTTGCGACCAACCCCATTTCTGCAAGCAGGAACTCTGGAAGAGGACCGGTCGATCCTTCCCCAACCAACACTGCCATGGGTATCAACGGGTTCAGTCCTCTTTCCATCGAACATAATGCCGCTCATGCTCTGACAGGGAGCGACACTTGTGTTGCGACTGCAACTCACCAGGGCAATGGAGGCGAGGAGGCTTTCATGCAGATGAACGAAAGTCAAGCCTCTCACTCGAGAGACCATAAAGCATCATAGCAGGAGGCAATTTGAGTTCAGGAGGACGCCAAAGAAAAGCCGAATCGAGTAAAGGTGGAAACTTGCGTATAACCTTCCGTCAGGCATCAAGTGCGTCCCTCAAAACATAATATCTGTGTCGATCCGCAGATTCAAGACTTGTGAGGACGGATACCATGTCGCCTATATGAGAAGCTTGACTTGCTCATACCCACTTAGGACCCTGTGCCAGAGTGAAGAAAGGGGCCTGCGTCCTTGCTAAGCGTCAATGGACATGTCCAGGCCAGTGTGTCTCATTCGGGAATGACAGACCTTGTTTCCGACTTGCGCAAGTAGTACGTGAGGGCCTGGCATCCTCTAACCGGGTTCGGTCTTGTCGTATGATGTTCGGTTCTTCATCTCGGATGAGGATGGTTGTGCCTGGGGCTTGGTGTGGGAGCGGTTTGCCGTGAACGACAGGCGCCTGGAAGGACATTGCTTGCGAGGTTGAGACCAGAACGGCGGACCTTGTGTCTGATGCATGCTCAAGCCGAGTATTTGCCCAAGCCCGATGTAAAAGATTCAAGATGTGCTCGTGCTAGCGGGGAATGTTTCGTTTCTGTGTCGTGGCTCCTGTGCGGAGATCTTCGCAGCAGCTTGGTGGCAGTCCAAAAGCCTCATCGTCCAGTCCATCTCATGTATAGAGCAAAAGTGGATAGTAAGCCACCGCAAGCTCCACCGCTGATATTCGCTGCTCATTCACCAACAGGCTCCGGCCTCCCACTGAACAACACCTTGAACTTGACAATGCCAAGGATCTCAAGCGCCTCATCCCCATCTCTGTGAGTACCGCCATTCATTTCCTCGTTGGCTGGCTCCATCTTCCGAATGACAGCCAATGGCTTCGCCAACTTCTTGACCTCACCGGTCAATCGCTGGTACTTGCCCACATAGAGGTAGACTTTCTTCATCCATCTGCCGTCATCGTTTGCTGCTTGAGGACTGTACAATGGGAACTCTAGACGTCCTATTCGGTGGACTGCTGATGCTTGGTTTGTGTCTTCTGTGGACGGGTTCTGAAAAGGTCCATGAATTGTTCCTTGGATTTCGACGAGCGCAAGACCGGACGGAGTCTGAAGAAGTGATGGCAGGAGATTGGGGCTCGGTGATGGTAATTGGGGAGCTGGTGTGCAGAGTTCGATTGCTGGCATCTTGAGATGTTCTTGGTTACTGCTTTGTTGAGTATGAAACGTCAAGAAAGGAGGCGCGCTATTGTAAGAGGCGCGTCATATGAGAGCCAAATGCGGCACCGTATATGCTTCACACATACAAGTGTTTCGCCGCAGTAGCTCAACTTCACACACGCACCAAAACAAGAACAATCCACTTCGTTATCACCTCATTTCAACGTTGACAGGGGAAGACGCTACAACAATATTTCGTGCACCTTCTACCGGCGCCTCCCCTCGGTAAGCACGAAAATGGAGCTCTCACGGGTCTGACGCCTAGCAAAGCAAGACTGCGTCGCGCAGGAGCATGAGAGAGAAAGTCGGGCTCGAGCGCAGCTCCTTCGGGATGGTACCTCATGGGAGAGCAGGCAGACAAAGAAGCAGGTCAGCTCGTTTCATGCTTGAAAAGCAGGACCAGACGTCGTTTGCGGGAAGAGTTTGCTCTGGAGTGTCTGTCGTTGTCCCTACCAGGTGGTAGTCCTTTCACATCCACATTTCGCTGACCAGTTTCTTTTTGCTTGTTGACTTGTGTCGGGCCTTGCAGATGACCTTGTTTGGCGAGATCGTTGTCATGGCAGTATGTCAGAATACCTCGCTGTACTGCCTGGGCGATGTGCCTCGCTATGCACATTCGACCCTGATACCTGAACAACGTCGACAACACCCCACAGGGACTTTGCATGACGCCCTCGTTGGTGATCATACCTTCCAACATCTTCTGTGTGCTCGGATGTGAAGTCTGATGACATGCTGTGACGGAGGCCCGCATAGTGCAGAGATGGTGTCAGTGTCAACAAGGTATACAGATATCCATGCTTGTGACTGACACCTGCCCTGTTGGAATATCCGAAAACATGCTGTCAAGCTATCGTGCTTGTAAGAGAACTGACGAGGAGGTCGACGTGACATCGAAGGGCGGGATGATGAGAAGGTAGGTATTACCGTCATGTATATCACCAGTTGGTAAGCTGGGTGACAAGGTTATGCCGCAAGGACCAGCAAAGACACCGCTAAATGTGCTTCTGGGCACCAAAGTCCGAGGACTGCTGGTGGACGTCGGGATATATCCTACAATGTGCTCGGTCGCGACAATGAGGTCTCAACGACCTGGGCCCAGATCTCGCTCCGCCTGCAAACGACTTGCCTCTTCTTGCGGTGAATCCCTCTCTTCTCCACGCATGTGCAACGCACGTGGAGGATGCTGATGTGAACGGCCGCACATGCGCGCATGCAGCCTTGACCCTGACCCTCGATCTTTGCTGTCATCTTATCGTCTGTCTCCTTACCACTGGTCTTCATCAATATTGATCCATCTCCTCCTCGTTTTGTCTTCAAAGGGTCCGTGAACCTTAGCTGAGCTGGAAGGATCTCATTCAAAACACCTACTGCTCTCACTGTTGCAGCTCCGTGAGAAGATTGTTCTTGAGACTGCGTTGGTTGACTTTCAAGGAGGTGGAGTGAGGTGTCCCGTGTCTGCGGGAACGACACACATTCCGAAATTAACAGCTTCGTCACCAATCTGCACCGCGATCAATGGAAGTGCTGATCTGGACAGGCGCCGAGTTACCTTCCGTCACAGGAGTGAAAGAACCTGGCGGCCAGGGGACGACACTGGACCCAAGCGACGTCGACTTTGTCACCGGTCCCGCTTCGATCAAACAGCACCTCTGCTTGAATAGGTGCCGAGTCACCTTCAGGCGCTGAGTGAAAAGAGTGGGACTAACAGCAGACGATACTTAACCCTAGGGGCGCTGACTTTGTCACAGACCAGCACCGTGCAAACTGGTGCATAAAAGGACTGGTTTCCCAGGCCAAATTCTGCTGATGTTGATTGTGGTCCACCTATGCCCAATTGTGACAGGCAATTTGGAAACAGAACAAGGCTGAATGGCTTTTTGGCCTTGACGAGAACCCATCCAAGGAGAGACGACATTGGGACACGTGCAGCTTTGCTGCACCAACAATCTGACTGCCGCAAATTAGTGCAGAAGGTAAATACTCCCAACATCAGCTCTGTCCAAGATCTGGATGCCTGGCAGAGACCCACCAGATACAGCTTCATCGACACAACTACCACTTCTGTGAGACTGCCTCACCCTAGCTAGTAGGTAACGACAGCGACCGCGGCCGCGGCAGCGACGTCGACAGCGCGATTTCCACAAGGCTGTGGCAGCTCTTCCTGACTCGACATCTTCCTTTCGACCACCATCAACACGCGATTGAAGCGTCGTATTGAAACCCGACTCCCTCGTCCTCAAGATCTTCAACATTCTTGATCAGACGCCCCCCGAAATCGGCCACCAAGTGAGCCGTGAAGATACTGATCTCGAAACAAGAGCGGCACCTACTTCCGCGTCGCCCTGACGATAACCTCCTGTTTCCGCGCTGAATATTCACTGTCCTCCGCCCGTTTGCCGGTGAACCACATCATCTACGTGACCCCTATCCCAACTCTTCAATCAACCCCTCCGAAGTCGCACCGGGCTCGATAAGGTGACAACAAACAATCGAGGCCTCTGTACCTGATCCGTCCTATTCATCCTCAGCATCCCATTCATCCTTCCTATTGTACTCATCCTGAATAGCCTTCTACACCCAAAGAACAGCTTCGTCAACCACATCTACCATACCCGACACCACCACCATGGGACGAGGCAGACGATACAAGCGGCTCTCGCTTGACCAAATCAGTCTTCTCACTTTCAGTGATCTCAACAGCGTCGAAAGCAAAGAAGTCGCCACGCAGACCTACTTCGGCACCCCATCACCCGGCGAAGCAGCGTCACCAGAGGAAACACCATCGCAAGCTCTTACGGTTGTGTCGAACAACGGTCCATCGTACACCTCCACCCGGACATGGAAGAGCCCCGCCATCAGAGACAAGGAAGAGTTCGAGCGTCTTCGGCAACGCGTTCGACACTTCGCCCCTGAGCAGTTCAAGGCCAATGCCAAGCCCGGCCGCGGGCCCTGCGAGATCGTCCCCCACAATGTCACCGAGTGGAGGATTCACCAGAAGGAAATGCTAGCGATAGCGGAGGCCGAGAATAAGCGCAATCGAGAGTTGCTGACCTCGCAGATCAAAGCGCAGGAGAAGATTCCCAAGCTACAGCGCAAGGTCAAGTCCGTCTTCGGCGAAGGGGGAAAGGTATTCACCGATGGTTTCAGTCCTGTGCTTGGCATTCCCACAATCTGGTCAGCCGAATATCTCCAGCAACCAGCAAACTGGCCAAGCAAAGCAGAGCTTCAGTGGAATGGTGACAGCCGAGAGTGCTCCCTTGCCAAGACAAAGTGTGGTCGGTACCTGCCACCCCCTCGAGCAGCTGCCAAACCATCAGCACCATTTCAAGAACAACCCTTTATCAGACAGCTTCCTCTCGACGAGACCGGGCCCGTCTTCTCAAGTGGTCGGTTCCCAGCAGACATCTATGACAGCAACGTGGAGATGGACAATGATCCGATGTTCGAAGCGACTGGCGCCCTATACTTGGGGTCAGAGCTGATGAGTGAGATTGGTGAGTACAAGCCAGCCTTCGTGCCCGACTGGCGGAAGACCCAGCCTGCCAACAACGCACGACCCATGATCATCTACGAGGAGGAGGTAGGATACGGCACTCCAGACGTTGGCCCTGGAATGTGGATCGACGAGAACGTGATTCCCGCACCGTGGGATGAGCAACAAATTTGGTATTAGGTGCCATATGGTTGAGAGGAAGGAGTCGGGCGAGGTGCAGGTATCGGGAGCGACGAAGGTGTTTACTGTTGGACTCGGTTGGAAGAATGCGGTTTCCTTTTCGTTTGGCTTAGAACGGGCTTTGCTTTGTTTTCTGCGACAACATCCGCGACGCTTGGACGACGATGACGAATCAACGACTGCTTGGGCACAAACAATGGCGCTTGGTTGTGACGGCCTGGGCATTTTCTTTCTTTCTCTTTGCGCGACATTACCCATGCGAACCAGACGACAACGAAGAAACGACTGACGACATTGACACCCCTTGGACACGAGCGGCGAAGACGGAATGGAGCTAACCGATGCTGGTTCTTGCTGGCGGTTTTCAGGACAAAAGCACTCCACAAGCGATGTGTGGATAGGAGTTGGACTCGAGCTGCATTCTTGCTGGCAGCAAATGACAAAGGGTTGAAGATGAACTCTACGATAGAGCCATCACAGCAATGTTGCTACACAGAGAAAGAGGTTTCGAGCAGTGCTGGAACCTTCAATTGATGAATCTCCACTTCTCGTTCCTTCCTCTTCCTCGCGGGAAGGAGCATGATATAAAGCCGTTGTGGTAAGCAGTCCGCAGGAGGCAAGTCAGGCGTCCATTCCTGCTGACTCCCCATTACTTCCCCCACACACATCCTTCCTAAACCTTTCTCCTCCTTCAGTCATTTGAACCCCACACTGCAAGCTGACTTCAGTTGATGACGACGAACCGATTGACCTCGGTTGCGGCCCGGATGATACTGGCGCCACGGTGCCGACGCAGCTCACTCAACTTTGATCCCGCAGGCAAAGGCTCAATAAATCATGGCTCTCTCTCTTGACCATCCTATCGCACGGGAAGAGTTCCCTGCGTTCAGAACAACATGGCTCGTGAGTTTGAAACATCCACTTCAGCACTTGGAGCATTCTACTGACCTCGATTCCAGTTCCCGCCGTAGCAGCAATAGCAGGTGGTCTCGCAACCGCCGCCTATCTCGATGCCAAATTCCTCGTCCGCCATGATCTTAGCTCAGGCTCACTGGCCGCGAATCAGAAGGCGGCCATGGACTTCACGGTCGAGAGGTATACCTCAAACAGGATGCTGATGTACCACGTCTTCGAAGACCATGCCACGGGAAAGAACGCAGACAATCTATTCCTCATGTTTGAGAACCGCTCATGGACATACAAACAGTTCTTCAACGACATTCACAGAGTGGCCAACTGGCTGAGGAATGACCTGGGTGTCAAAGAGCAGGAAATAGTCGCCATAGACGGTGCAAATAGCCCCGAATACCTTCTTTTGTGGTTTGGGCTCGAAGCGATCCACGCTTGTCCAGCTTTCATCAACTGCAACCTGACGGCCGGTCCGCTCACTCACTCGGTCAAGCTCTGCGACGCACGATATCTGGTTGCCGAGACTGGAACAAGAGACCTTGTAGAGCCTTGCGAGGCAGACCTTACCACTGCAGGCGTTACAATTGTATTTTACGATGAAGCCTCGATTGCCTCTCTCAGCAACACAACGCCGATCCCAAAGTCTTTACACAAAGGTATCGACCCCTCTGAGCTTGGTGGTCTGATCTACACCTCTGGCACTACAGGTCTCCCAAAGGGTGTTATCATGCTCCGCGCCAGAGAGCTCAACACCGCCCGAAGCGTCGCTCAATACCTGAAACTCAAACCCGGCAATCGAATGTATACCTGCCTTCCACTATATCATGGTGCCGCCCACGGCCTGTGTGTGACCCCTTCCATCTTCGCCGGCTCCGCAGTTGTGCTGTCCAGGAGATTCTCGCACAAAACCCTCTGGCCCGAGGTACGAGCCTCAAAAGCCGATATCTTACAGTACGTGGGCGAGCTGTGTCGATACCTGATCAACGCGCCGCCCTCACCCCTAGACAAACAGCATAATATCAAGATGGCATGGGGCAATGGCATGCGTCCCGACGTGTGGGAAAACTTCCGGACTCGCTTTGGCATCGACACGATCAACGAACTCTACGCCGCGACGGACGGGATGGGCGCATCCTTCAACGCCAACCGGGGCGAATTCGGCAAGAACGCAGTCGGCATGCGTGGTATTTACTGGAACTGGACCAACGGCGCAAACGAGAAACGCGTCAAGATGGACATCGACAGCGAAGAAATCCTCCGCGATCCCCAAGGTTTCGCGATCCTAGCCAAAACCGGCGAGCCAGGCGAAGTGGTGCACAGAATGGATCCAGCGACCGCAGACACGGTTTTCGCAGGCTACTACAAGAACAAAGGCGCCGGCCATAAACGCTTCATCCGCGACCTCTTCGCCAAGGGCGACCTCTGGTTCCGCAGCGGCGACATGATGCGCCAGGACGCCGACGGCTGCGTCTACTTCGTCGACCGCCTGGGCGACACCTTCCGCTGGAAAAGCGAGAACGTGTCCACGAACGAAGTCTCGGACGTGCTGGGCCGCTTCGACCAGATCGCCGAGGCGAACGTGTACGGTGTGCAAGTCCCCCACGCGGACGGCCGGGCAGGCTGTGCGGCGATCGTGCCTGTCACCTCGATCACAGCCCCGGAACAGCTTGATTTTACGAAATTGGCGGAATATTTACTGGCGACGCTGCCAAGGTACGCGGTGCCGATTTTCCTGAGGGTTGTGCCGCAGCTGGAGTACACGGGGACGATGAAGTTGCAGAAAGGAAGGTTACGGACGGAGGGCGTGGATTTGGATAAGATTGAGGCTTCGACGCCGGGGGATCGTATGTATTGGTTGCCGCCTGGGGCGAAGGCGTATGAAGTGTTTGGACGGACGCAGTGGGAGGAGTTGAAGGGTGGGAAGGTTAGGTTGTAGATGGGCCGGATCGATGATGGTAATGATGGTGATGTCTTGCCGAACAGACCACCAGCTTGTTCTTGTGCGGAGGGGACTATGGTGGGTAGAATTTCTGACACTGCTCTTTCCACACGCAGCAGAAAGGCACCCCAGTCCCAAGACAATGAGCATGGATACGGGAAGAAATGTGGCCTCCTGGCCATGGCAAAGAAGAGAGCAGATACTCATCGTAGAAAGGAAGAACGTGAAAAGACCTCGTTCAATCTGCGGACGTTGCCACGTGATTTGTTCCAGGTCGGTTTCGTGATCAGCCAGGAGGTGGAGATCGCACAATTCGAGAGCAGGGGTTCCAGGAGGAGGCTATGTAAGCTGCAATACAGGCACCAAACAGGACCATTTTTTGACCACATCTGGGGTGATGGCAGCCCAATACTGGCTGGTCAGACAGTCTCTGCTGCTTTTCCTTGCCACTCACACCTACATACTCATCTGCCTATCACTGCTGGATACTATAACAACATACACCCGTCTTGTCTGGTCTTTGCCAGGTTGAGGTGGAAGTATTCATGTCCAGAGCCGCAACCCCATACGCGGCACCACCACACTAGCAATGAGCAGTTCCTTGTCATATGGTGTTCCCTGGGTGAAGATCCCTTCCACCTGGTGCTCATTGTAGACATGCCATACGACAGCAGACTGGTTCATCAGACCATTCTTGCTCTCCATCTCCAAAATAACCACATACAAACCTCGAAGGAGCAGCAGTCGGCCCTTCGAGGACGTACAACACCGTCGGGTTAAAAGCTATAAGTTTGTCCGTCAATCGCAGACTTGGGTATCGAGAAAGGTTCGCAGGCTATCAAATCGCGAGGGTGTCTAGTAACACAATAATCGTCGAATTCGTTGCAAGAAAGTCCACGAGTATGGAGGAGAACGGCCGTGATAATGCGTCAAGGCTTCTATTCGAGAGCTCGTTTCAGGTCGTTCCATTTCTGCTTGAGCCCTTCGTGTTCGCCGTTGAGCTGCTCAAAGCGTTAGCAGGCGGCAGCTATGAAATGTAGAGGTTGCTGTAGACTTACCTCAGCATGTTTCAACTTCATCTCGACGAGCTCCCGTTCCATCTCGGCCATCTGTTCTTCCATATGCCGGTTTTCGTTCTGCACCTCGATATTGCGCTGCATGACTTGCTCAGTCGTGGCTTTCAGCCGCTCTTCGACATTTGCAGCCTCGCTGTCGGCGACCTTTTTCAATTCCGCAACTTGTCCAGTCAGACTCTCATTGTGGTCATGGAGTTCGTTATTCTCGACTTTCAGCCGCACCAATTCATTGGCAAGCTCAATGTGCTCGGCGTCGGACTTTTCAGCCCTTTGCTCCAGTGATCGAATCTGTGAGGCTTTCGTGGCGCAATCGGTCTTAAGATTTTCAAGCTCGGTTGCGCGAGCCTTCTCGGCCTTTGTTGTCGTCTCCCATTCTTCTCGATACTTGTTCAACATTTCCGGAGTCAGCTTGACGGCACATGCATCCTGCACAAGCAGATCAGCTCGATAAACTTCTGTTTCAGATCCACCTGAACTGCCGAAGAAGCCGGATTCCAGAAGTGATTTTGATGATGGAGCTGCGTCGATGTAGGCGTCGAAAATCTTCTCTTTCAAGAAGTTGGTGAGACCTTG
The DNA here is from genome assembly GCA_030247875.1 of Cladophialophora chaetospira. Classification (NCBI taxonomy): domain Eukaryota; kingdom Fungi; phylum Ascomycota; class Eurotiomycetes; order Chaetothyriales; family Herpotrichiellaceae; genus Cladophialophora; species Cladophialophora chaetospira. The sequence goes on from JAPDRK010000003.1 coordinate 2,049,147, forward strand.
CATATCCTGCATTCCGAGCAGCGTGGAGACATTTTTCTGTATGACTGCCATCCCGAATTTGAGTATGGCGCCCTCGAGACCCTCGCAAAGGACTAAATCATACACTCGCATGACGAGTTGAAGTGGAAAGCGATATGCAAACAACGTAAGAAACCACTGGGTGGCGTACAGGTTGGGACTGACATCTCTGCGCTTGAGATGACAATACAGGGCAGGTTCGAGGTCTTCCAGTAGTCGCTCAAATTGATAAAGGTGTAGATGCAAGCCTGGCATGTCCTGGACGAAGAGATCCCTGACTTGGTATTTGTTCATGAGGCGGACCAACAGACAGAAGGCTTCCTCTTCTGGCATAGAGATCAAAAGTGGCATGACCATGAAGTTCATGCCTTGAGGATAACCCACAGCGTCGTCAAAAAGTGCATACGCACGTAGCACATGGAATAACGGATCCTGTAAACCAGATGCCACAGCATACTTGGAATAGCTGGTTCTTGAGCCAAGGTCCCGTCTAATGACTTTCTCTAGCTTCGAGAGCGCGGCAGAATCCTCTTTGGCCTTCTTAGCTCTTTCGGCGGCCAATTGAGTCTGAAGTCGAGCACTGCTTAAAGGGTCTGAAGCTTCGTGCGATGGTGACGGAGAGGTAACGCCTATATTGGTGCTTGTCGCGGGCGTCGAGTGATCGGACCTTATCGACGATCTCGACGATGACGTGGATTCCTTCTCCTTGACACTGCCATTGAGGTTGCCATTGAGCAGCGGAGACTTTGGCATGACCTCCTTTGTGGGTTCTCGAGACTTGAGCTCCCAGTAAACTGCTTCCAAATCTTCGTTCTTGCTACCTGCCAGCACTTGCCATATAACTGGTCGGATGGTTTGGGGAATCCCGCCGCTGATGGCTTGCGTGAACTCGTCGGGGCTTGTACGGGCAACAGCCTGCGGACCTTCGTTGACGACGTTTTGCCAAAAGTCCCAATCAATAGGTATAGCCGTATCTGCGGCCGAAGCAGCAATGCCTGACACGGTACCGGGAGGGAGGTTCGGATTCGTGGGAAGCGAATCAGCTGTCGGTGTCAAAGGGGACATGACAGGAGTCGAAACAACATGGTCATCTGGATTGACGCTCCCAGGTGTTGCAATGCCCACACCCAGGCTTGCAGAGCGGCCGATCAGTCCTGCTATTGCTCCACCTTCTGCCGGCTCTGTCCCATCGAGGCTTGTAATTCCTGCTTCCTCCCGCATCCGCAGCAACTTGAACTGCTCGCGCAGAGACGCTCTCTTGGGTCCGCCCTGGCCATCTTGTGACTCTTCCAGAGCTTTCAGTATCAGATCAGAGTTGCTCCCTAACGTCGACGTCGATGCAGCTGTATTCCGGCGGGTGTCAAGTTGGGACCGTGAAGGCAGGGGAGGAGAACGTGCTTCTTTCGGGGCAGACGTTGCCCGGCTTAGCCAGCCAAATGGTGTGCTCGTCTTCCGACCGAAAACCGAAGTAGACTGTGCTTGAGGTTGTGATGGCGGTTGAGGAGACGGCGCCCGAGCATCGATGGAAGGTTTCCTAGGAGGAGGAACAGGAGGAGCTCCCCAAGGCACGGAAGGAAGGGCATTTGTAAAACCCTGAAATCTGGAAGGCCGAGTGGCGGGTTTGGGAGGTAAGGATTTCTCTACAGGATCGCCCGAGGCAGAGGTATTAGACAGAGTAGGCTTCAACTTGAGCGTCGACGAAGACTCGTCCTCGGGACTTGAATTGGTTGTGGTTATATTAGGTGCTGTACTTCCTCTGTGTTGAGCTTTCGCGGATTCATCACTGTCGGCGTCGGTGTGTGAGGGCGGCTGGTCTGACGAGGACGACTCCCGTTTGGATTCATTTTTGACCTCGCTGGCGTCCTCGAACGGCTGCGGTGTGTAAGTTGAGATAGCTGCAGTGCCAATGGTGGATCACCTACCTCGTCCACCTCTGAATGATCTGCAGTGGATGGCATACTGTCCGTCTTCAGCAGTCGGCAGACATGCTCGTGTTATTCCTCCTCCACCGATGCCAATCCGAGGAACAGGAAGGACCGTGGGAGGTGCGAGAATAGGCCAAGCTGCAGTCTCCGAGGATGGCTCGAGGATGGAGCGTTGGGTCCGGAGATTCGAACAGGTGTCAGATGTCACCACACAAGGATGACTGGGTAATGCCAGTTAACAGTGAAGGCTTGAGTGCTGGAATTTTCCGTGACCAGTAGTTCTTGCTTTGAGCAGATATAAAATGAATCTAAAGTGGGCAGCCTCCAGGTGCAGTTGCGTTGTCAATACACGACTTTTGAGTTTTTGGTAAATATGCAGTTCCAGAGAGCCGAACGAGGGATCGACGCCAATCTGATCTCGTGCTCAAAGAATCATGTTTCAGATTCCGAGAATGACGATACGCTACGTTCGAGACACTTGGGCTTGGGACGCGACATCTATATTCTCTTCGAAGCTCCAGATCTTTCAATGCACGTGTGTCACCGCATTGTCCATTGTGCGCGCGTCCGACTCTGTTGTCAATGCTGCGACGCGTGCTTTCGCGCACCTACTGCAGCGGCCTAGCTAGCCCCTTTCTTGAGCTGGTGAGCCCCAGCATGTCATCGTTGGCTGTGCCAAAAAGGGGCCTGCAGCCTAAAAGGAAAGCCTTTGCAGCTCCCTTTTCAACGGGCGGCGTTTCAGCTTCAAGAAGGCCTCGTCAGCATCATTCCACTATTCGTACGCAATGCAACTCCACAGCTTCAATGATGCTGACTCAAGACTTCAAGTCGGCCTCTACGATGTTGCTAGCTGATGCTCCATATCAATCCATCTTCCTTTCCGTAAGGGATCGAGTGCTTTTAACTTCTGCAACCACTCTGTGATTTTCGCTCGATCTGCTTGCTGGAATTCGGACTTGATCTTGTTCTCCAGCATCGTGCACTCAATCAGCGCCTGATATGGCCATTTACAATCTTGAGCATCTTCCAAAACCTCCTCGATATACTCTCGTTCCGCCGCGACATACCCTAACCGCTGCTCATTGGATAGCCTGGGTGCCATGCTCTTCGCGACTTGATCAGGATCAAACGTGCACATCAGGTTTTGGTGATAGAACCATAATGACTGGTCATACGGGTCGAACAAAGCCTTGTGAATCAGATCCAGCTCTGTTTGGAAGACAAGGTCAGCATCTATGAGTCTAGTGCACAGGCTGCCTACCTTCTTCGAGCATTTTCTGTCGTTCCTGATCACTAGCCTTCTCTTCATCCAGTATCCGGAGAATGAGCTTGGTGCGGTTATGCCAGGCCGAAAAGTTTGAGAGATCCGATCCGATCATTTTCTTGGTGTAGGCGAATTCTGACCGCGCCATGCTTTGGCCCTGTAGAACAGGACTCTCCAGGCTCTGCACCACAGTCCTCCGGTAGCCCCAGCCATGAAAGTTGCGACTGTCTCGGTTCAGCATTTTGCCCACCAGGCCAAGCTCCTCCTCCCATAACTTTCGAGCTCTTGTGGCAGGTAGCAGGGCCGTAGATTGCTCTAGAAGCCATAACCTGTGGTTCCAGATCCAGTAGCACTTAGGAAACTTGAGCAGGAGCGGGAACAAAAATTGCAAGTCCAACTGAATGATGTCCAACATTTGGCTGATGCGGTTGTCTTCGTCGATCTCTTTCAACAATACTTGTCTGGCGAGATCGTCGAACTCGTTCACGTAGATCCGACGGCGGTGATTCCAGACAGTGTAGTATTCTGGGTTCTTCTTGAGAAGTTCGGCAGTCTTTTGCAGCAATTCTGGCGTGAACTCCTTTGCTGCAACCTTACCAGACTCTCATCAGCACATTCTGCTCCCGAAAAACACCAGATAAAGCCAACCTTAGTATTGACTTCTTCCACAAGTTGCTGGTATTGAGATATTTCTTTTAGCTCCTTTTGTCGTGCCTCTGCTGTACGTTCTTCGCGGGTTGCCGCACGAGGAACGCCATGCTGACAACATGTTAGAGATGATTTTCAGCGAACAGCAAAATTGTTTCCTCACACTGGCCATTACCGAATCTTGTTCTTTTCGAAGTGAAAGACAGGCCGATCCTGCCCTTTAGTGTGTGCGGCAGTTATGGAAGCCGTGATTGATTAAGATGTCTCGAGGTGAAAGGGCGATGGACTTCGGGAACAAGACCGCCGGCTCGGCCAAAATTCCAGGCAACACATTTATTGTTTCCTTCCTCAATCACTCAACATCCATATTGACCGCACAGCATAGACAGGTGATGGCTTGTCACTAACATAGGTACAGACACACGACCCGACCACTTACTCAACTCTTCGCTCATCTCAACAGAGTCCGGCTTTGCTGTTTATGCTGCACCCCAAAGTCAAGAAGCTCTCACCATGACCGCCAAGTTGTGCACTCCCAATACAATCCTTTAAGCAACCAGAGCTCATTCTGATTTGGCAAGTCTTGCTCATGATCAAGCTCTCTCTCTGAGCTTTATAGTACCGGGAACGCATCCAGATCAACCTTTGAACGCCCAGCTTCCCAATGAGTAGCGACAGCTTGCAAGAGCCATCGTCAAATATTGTACCAGCAACAACTCATATTTCTGCTACTGAAGACGATTTTGATGAACGACTAGAATCTCTGTCACTTCAGCAGGATGGCTCTCCTCCGAGAGGACGTCCTTTGTTGCGTCAAGTCCCACATCACCAGTCAACTTCCAAGCTCTTCTCCGAGGATCACCCTACCCTAATACCTTCCAGAACCAGATCATGTCTCTAGCAAAGACGAAGTGTCAGCGCCGGCAGCCCCGCCCGCTCACGAGCACGATTCACATCACCTGATCGATTCATTCCTCAAAGACCCATGCACGTTGAAAGGCACGAATCCTACCAGACCAGCAAGCCTCCTGTTCTACTGCAAGGCCGTGAACGGAACGAACGGCAGCGAGACAACACCGTCGACCCGTTCCGTTCTGTTAGTCAGAATAGGTCACGCTCTTTAGCCAGGCAGAGAAATGCGCAAAATGCTTACAACTTGCGTCCACCACACTACATTCCATCGTTTGTTCATGGAAGAGACACTACCCCGGCACACGTTGATGTAAGAGTGGCTACAAGGACTCTACGTCAGATCAGTGGCGGCTTCTGGACAGTCGGAGGCCGCGTGTCCCTACAATCAGGACAGCTACAAGGTATTCCTTCTGGTTCAGGCGGGATGTTAGTAAGTGGCACCACTGCCCCGCTACATACGGCTTCCTTTCTGGACGATGCCAACCAAGACGACAAAGCTGTGGCTCATGAACGCCGACTTGCTCTGGCCCTCGACATCGACCAAGCCAGTCGAATTCTTTTGGCAAATTTACCCGTACATCCAGACTCCGCAAACTCAAGCCCAGGCGACAGTCCATTCGCTTGGAGGAACGGCGCCTGGGCACGCGAAGCTGGACCACTATGTAGGCCTAGCCTTGTCTGTCTGTGTCTTAGATACTGACGTCGAACAGCTTTCGCGACACAGGGCGAATCAAATCCAAGTGAGAAAGCCGTTCCAACTGTGCCCTTCAGGGTTCTCGATGCTCCTAACCTCAAAGATGACTATTACTGCTCCATCCTCGCTTACAGCTATACCTGCCACACCTTAGCCGTGGCATTGGGACAAAAGGTCTATCTCTGGACGGAGCAGTATGGTGTCCGATACCCACCTCTACCACCAGCACGAGCGACCAACTTCGTAACGTCTTTGGCATTCTCTTCGGAAGCTGGAGGCAAAGCTATCCTAGCAGTAGCCCGGAATAGCGGCAGTGTCACACTTTGGAGCTTACTGGAACCAAAGCCACGCTTTGAAGCACCTCATCCATCTGCGGCGTCTTGTGTGGCATTCAAGCCTGCGGTAACCCGACGCACAGACATCACTGGGACTGGCATGACTTCATGCGAGGATTTGCTCGTTGGCGACGATTCAGGCAAGATATACTACTATTCCTTAGAATGGCCGGAAATCGGTGCGGGATCAATGACATTGTTGGCTAAAGTCGAAGCTCACGGTCAGAACATCTGTGGTTTGTCGTGGTCTCCGGACGGTCACCATTTTGTTTCTGGAGGGAATGACAATCGAGCACTGCTGTTCAACCCGGATGTCTTCCTTCATACCCAGTACGAACGATCTTTCTCCCAGGATGTCCAGCTCGCTGCAGCTACTACAGGTGCGCAACATGCAGGCGGGATGTTGGCCACCCCGCCTGTATCGCCTGAGAGGCAAAATGAGATTCGTCACGAAGGAGTTGTGGACGAACACGGTCAGGGTGCTTTCCAGGATATCGGAGCACCTTTCTCACCACCCCCAACCCCTGCACGACGTGGGCGAGAAGCGGCACGCCCGAATCCACGAACTAATCGTGAGACGTTCGAAGATCAAAATGTTCCTCCTCGCCGGCAGTCAATATTACGAAATGCTTTAGCCAACCCCAGCATTCACGGTCAGTCCAATGTTCACATCTATTCCTTCTACCACTCTGCGGCTGTCAAAGCCATCGCATTCGCGCCATGGCAACCAAACTTGCTTGCCACTGGCGGAGGAAGTAATGACCGCCAAATTCACTTCTTCCACACCGGATCAGGAGCCACATTGGCGCTCATCAATGTTTTCTCACAAGTCACTAGCCTGGTGTGGAGTAACACCAGGCGTGAGATTGTGGCGACATTCGGCTATTCGCAACCGGAGCATGAGATCCGGATTGCTGTGTTCAGTTGGCCAAGCTGTGAATGCGTGGTGAGCATCCCGTGGGAGCGAAAGCAGAACGGCGAGATTGGTCGTGCTTTATGGGCAATACCCTACCCAGGAGGACCGAACGATGCTGTGCCTACCCGGAAACGGTCTGAATCGAATGAGGGTTTCTCTGCATAGGAAGCAGTTCGACGGAGAGAAGCAGAACGGAGAAGGGGTACTGCAATCATAGCGCCTGGTCTTCGACGTCAGCGAAGCCCCGCGCCGAGTCCCGACAGGATGTTGGTCCCAAGCACGCCAACCAGAGGACCTCATCTGAGCTCGTGGAGCCGGCCTCGAGATAGCGATTCTCGAAGACTCTTGCGAGGTGAGGGTGAACCGTGGGCGAGTCGGACGAATCAGGAGGGAAGCCTGATCATTGCTTGCTGTGACCAGACAGTCAAATTCTTTGAGATCTGGGCAGGGAAGAGCAAAGGCAAGAGAGGTCGAGGGCTGGGGAATCGGCCCGGTGTGTTGGGTGGGAGCAGAGTCCTCGAGGGATGGTGTGATTACATTGACGTGGATGAGATTGGATTTGGGGAGGATGTCATTCGGTAGTCGTGCTACTTGAGGAGAGGCGATGTCGTGGTTGACGGAGTGAGTCTTGGTTTAACAGGTTTTTGGAAAGCCACGCATTCAGATCATGAACCCGATTCAGCAGTTGTTGACTTTATTCATAACTCACTTCCGCAGTATCATTCCGATGCACGCGTCAGTGTCAGTGACAAGGGTATTTTTAAGCTGTTCAATCCCTTTCATCATTGATCGAATCCACAAGGCACGCAATACTTCTAAAGTAAGAAATTCATGCTCATGTTCATGCTCGCTGAAAGTGGTATCCAGGTCCTCGCTATGCAATGTCAAGCTAACACTTTTCCATAGTCATGATCACGTTCATCCCGTATCCTTTCCTTGCCTATCCCATCCGTGTCCAACAGCAGGACATCGAACTCCATATGCACAATCCCGAATCGACACGCTGATGATTTAGGCAACCCGTCTGTCACATGGGACAACCACGATTGATGAATGAGGCCAGCCCGTCGCGATTCCTGATGGCTATTCGTTCTCGTTGGTGATGTGGTAGCCCCGTTTTGCGGCTGGAGGGCGCATCTCTCTAAGATGTCGCCTTCTTCGTCTTCTTGCTCATGTTCCCAGCACTATCTTTCTCCGTTCTTTCACTCTTCACAGGAAGGGCAGGTACATCTTCAGCCTTCGCCTTCACCTTTGCTTTCTTCTCAACGACAGGTGCAGGGGCCGGCGTTTCAACCTCCTCCGCCTCCTCGTCGGAACTATCGCCTTCAACGTGGATTTCGTCCTCTGCATCGGAGAAGTCAACACTCCCATCGTTGATGAATGCCTCAAGCTCACTATCTTGTTCATCCTCCTCCTCCTCATCGTCTTCGTTTTCGTCCTCTGAGCCGGAGCTAGACGACGCAGCGGATGAGGAGGATGCTACGGGAGAGGGGCCCAGGTCGTCTGGATCGGAGTCCTCCGCGCTCGAGACGGAGGCTTCGTCGTCGATCAGGGCGCCATTTGGGAGTGCGTCTTCATCTTCGGAGTCGTCTTCTTCGTCCTCGGAGGTGGAGAGGTCGCTGGCGCCGTTCGCGAGGGGCATGTCTTCATCTTCTTCGTCCTCATCGCTTCCACTTCCGGCAACGAGATCGTCGAGATCTTTTCCTCCTCGTCGTGCCTTTTTGGCCGGATGGGCGATATCCTCATCAAGGTCATCCTCTTCATCCTCCTCATCCTCACTCTCCCATCCACCTTTCTGCCCTTCAATGTAGATCATCCCGGGCTCGCCTCTTCCTTCGAGTGCACTGTCGTCCCTTTGTGATGCGAGCGTTCTGCGGAATTGTAACTGCGCATCAAGAAGATCTAGTTTCCCTTTCAAGAGAAGCAAGTCGTCGAGCGTCCGCATCCTCTGGCCGAGAACCTCATAGAGCGTCTTAACTTGTCTGATCGTCTGAGGTTGAGCGGCAATTGCGCCGCCATGGACAATACAAATCCATTGGACCCACGTGATCAGATGGCCGTATCGACCTGGTCTCGAGGCCAATCGTTCCGCGAGTTTGGAAAGTAGTAATCCCGCGAGGCTGGATTCGAGGCGTTGGATCGTGGATTTTACAATGTTGAGGTCGAGGGTGTGCAGACAGGTTTCAAGGAGTGGAGTGTCGTTTGTACGGAGGGCTTGAGTTAGGACGGTACCCAGCGACATGCCGGTTGGAAGGGCCATGGCTTTGGATTTTGGGGCTAGAGTTAGTGAAGTCGATGGGTCGGCAGGGAGGGCGGCGTTGATGGAGATTTCGGCCGGATGTTGGGCGGCGAGGAGGTCGGCGAAGGACGGTTCTGCTGGCTCGGGCTCTTCTGCTTCGACAGCTTGTCCTTCTGCGACAGGCGCATTGGCAGATTCGGCATCGGCGTCCACCATTTCTTCGTCAGAATCGTCGGATTCGGCGCCTGATGCTTCGTCCTCATCTTCCTCTTTGACGGATGTTTCTTCGGCGGATTCTTCGTCATCCCCGTCTCCCTCCTCCTCGCTCTCACTACTCGAAATCTCGATCGCATCCACCACATTGGGAGCGCCTGCTCCTCCGTTGACAACAACCGTCTGCGACTCATTAATCGTCGTTTTACCCATATCCTTGACGCCGTTGAGTGTGGCACTGTTCAGGGTGCTTGCGCTTCTCGTTTTGACGACGTCCTTCACGCCGTCGAAGAGCAATTCGCCATTCCCCTCGTCTTGCCACCTTACTTTCTGAAATGCCAAATCGACTCCGCCGTCCGTAGAGACGACGATGAGATCAGATCCTTGCACGAAAGCTGCGACAATTGGAACGGACTTGTTCTTCGAGTCCGGATTCACTAGTCGAACGGTTGCTGAGGCTTTCCTGGTAAGATTCTTGCGGCTTGATTTGAGATCGCCATTGATTTGCTTGGCTTCAGCGAAGGGATTAGAGAAGAGTTCCGCCGTGCCGTCTTTCGTGACAACACAGAGCATTTGTTGCTTATGGAGGAAATCTGTGCTCTCTTGTGAGGGTGTTGATAGGTTGGTCGCTGTGGCGCCACTTCCCGCAACAAGTGTCCGGACAAGCTTCTTCTGCTGGATGGAGTAGATGTTGATGTATCGGTCGGAATCTGCGGCGAGAAAGTATTGAGAGTCTTGTGATCGCCATAGTGAATGGATGGCATTCTTGAATGAGTCGAAGCGGTCTATCCGAAAGTCATCGAAGGACGTGATGTCAATGGCGAAAGGAGTTGAGGATGCACACAGAAGATGAGGCGTGATATTAGAGGGTGAGCCGAGGAGGTTGACAGAGGGGTCGGGCAGATTTATTGTCCTGGCTTGGTCAGTAATATGTCAACGAGATGTGACAAGCTACCAACCTGATGGGCTGGTCCTTTGTGAGATCCCATTGTACCAGCTTCGCATCCTCACCAATACTCCAGCCTTGTAAATAATCTACGGGAGAGAATCTGAAGTCTTTGATACCTCGTTCATGTCCTCCGGTCAAGGTTGCGACAGTCCTGCCCTCCACGGGCGAGAACATGCAGATATGTGAAGCGTTGGTCCCGTAAGCGACGACTGCACCATCCCCGTTGTTCTCATTTCTCTTGCGCTTTTTCTTGGATTGCTGTCTTTCTCGGTATGCTGCGCCATAGTATCCCCAATCCAACGACGTTATTTTGGACTTGGACTCATGCTGACTCCGGAGCCGACCTGTGGCCGTGTCGTGTATCCGTAGCTGGTGAGTATCAAAGCTCTGGATGACGGATGCGAACAAGTGCAGTTGGAATTGCGACGGAGTGAACGCAGACTTCAATATCGACGATTTCTGACGATTGCTGGCCGTCACCGCAGCGGAAGAGGAACTCTTGGAGGAGCCGGCTTGGGTGTCTTTGCGGCCCATGTCGATGTTGTGATCCCTCAGGTCAAGCTGGAAGGTCGATGGGATATCGAATTGACGAAGAAATCAAGGCTGGATTGGTTACATCCTCGAGTCTCGTGCCTTGAGATTTTACCGATTCGACCTCCAACCGCCTGTGAACTTTTTTTCTCGGAATTTACAGTTTGGAGAAGTGCGGAGCATACAGCGGAGTAGTACACTCCTTGAGGCATTACGGTTCCATTTGTGGCCACGGGCTGCAGAAATCGCTCAGGCAGTTCTGTGGAGTTGAAGACCCTTTTGCATTTTGCGTTCTCCTCGTCCTTTTCTTTTCTTGACATATCTGGGAGTCGCGACTTCCTCGAAGAATTTCCTGTTGTTAAGCGACCGTGATCTTTTGAGAGACCGCTTGCCTCTATGAAAGTAATGCAGGCGCCATCGCGGGCGATTTCCTGCTGCAGCTACGGCTAATACTTGCCGTTCAGCATGCATACGATCCTGTCGTCAAGACTTCGCAGCACAATCTCTAAGCCGGTTAGTATTACGTCCTGGACACAAGCGAAACTGCCGCCGATCGGCTCTTATCAAGGAATATCTTCTAACAGTCTCCCGACGAAAGGACCTTTCAGGTAACCTGCATCTAACGTTTCGATCGATGATCAAGGAAGACGTTTGTGTCGCGAGTGCCTGGATTTGATTCTTACCTTATCCGGCTCGACCGGTCATGGCGGAAACTTGCGGAAATTGTTGCTACAGGGGCGCCATGCAGTGGAAAATCAATCTGCGCAACACAACCAAATTCATAACAACAACAACGCATCGCGACAATAATGCCTACATTGTCCTTTTTTTGAGATGGCGAGAGAAGTACCGACCTTGCTGTCGCCGGAACACCTTCTTGAGAACACTTTGTTCTCTACCAACTGGAGAGGCGTGAGTCACTGACACGAGTCACGTGACGATTGGCCTGCGGTAATGATGATGAATCGCGGTAGGTCCCATCGGTCGCCGCTGGGCATTTTGCTGCGGTTTCAGAAATGTTTCCCGACCACAAGTGCACCCTGAATACCTCTGTTCACCACGCGACACAGTCTTCGACACGTTGGAGGTAGAAGCATATTGAAACGCGACATCGGTTATCAACTTTATGTACCTGGGTACGATCTGGAGCGCAGGCAAAAGGTAGGTTTGGGTTGTGATTTGCCAGAGTGGAGGCCCGAGGTACGCGAAGGTGTCAGACTGGCAAAGGAGGGCCCAGAGATGATGGAAGGTGGAAAAGAGGGTGGCGCAAAGAAAGTTAGTGGCCTCTGCACGGCTCAATGCTGGACGCTGACTGGACCGAGATGCAGCATCTGCAGGGGCCCCCGGCATAGCGTGCTGGATTGGCTTGCCCTGCAGTTGTTTTTCGCTCTCCTTGCCCACTTCTCGGTGCCATGCACTCCCGACACTATATAGGGTCATTAAGTCCTTCGCAGAAATTTGTGCCCGCGTCTGTCTTCATCAACCGGCGTCTCGACTTTCTTAAGTCCCTGTAATCTCCGCCCCTCCGACGCGCTTCGCGATCGCAATCAACATCAACAACGCCTCACATCAATCTTTGGCGTCGCCATCACTTCTCATCTCCAACCTTCTCCGAGTGTTTTATTGCGCATCATTTCGACCATTCTAGGTTGCTGCCTGCTGTTGTGTCGCAGTCGCAAAACCCAAGAGGAATTCAATTGCGACGCCAAGAACGAGCTTTGATTGGTTGGTGCAGCGCGCCCTGACTGGTCACGTGTCACCAGTTCGTCACATGACCTTCAGGCTTCTCTCACAAGTCGCTGTCGTCGAATTGAAGCAGGGATTGGGTCGCCACTTGACTGTGTCGACGTCTTTCCACTGACTCCTTCTTCGAGTATATAATCTCGGACCTTCCTCCCATTCTGACCGTCCGCGGCTCGCCTCCCACCGTCGCGCTTTGTGTCGTTCCTTTCTTGCGCCTTCTTTCGCCACTTGCGCATTGTAAATTATCATCGCCTTTAATAATTAATCGTTGCGCAACATTTTCCATTCGGCTGGTCCGACCTCCAACTATCTCGGACATTCCTTTCATCAACTGTTGCCAAGATGGACGTTGAGATGCAGATGGAGGCGAGTGGGTATGTCAACTTCACTTCATCTCGACCAGGTTTGACCCATGATCTAATCTTTCCCAGGGTGCCGACCCAGTTCGGGACGACTTCAGATCAACCTGAGGGGAACCACGTTGCAGACAACATTACTGCATCGATATTGAACTCAGAGGCGACAGTAACTACAGCTCCGCCAAAGCAGTTACCAGATGATGCGCCAACCTCAGACGCGGTAGAGACACTCCAAGAGGCACTCGTGGAGGCAGAGACAGTTCCTGAGAAGGTGCCTTCACCTGCCCCTGCCACGAACGGCTTCACCAGCCAAGGCAGTGAATCTGCGCAAATTCCTACTTCAACTGTTCCTGACTCTCAACCTCAACTCTCGCTTGATAACATTTCAACCGCACCTCTACCGTCCACATCAATATCGGACTCCAATCTCAACGACTCCTTCATCCCTTCTTCAATTCCGGCTGAGATTCAGTCATCCGCAACACCTCTCGAAACAAGTCAGTCCACCATGGACATCTCAGAACCTCAACCACCACCGGTGGAAGCGCCGATCTCCGACCTTCGAACCGAACCTCATTCCGATGCGCTCCCTCCGGAGGCAGTCGCACAGATCGAAGCTCAGAAACACGAGTTGGACAACTCTGCCGATCTACCTCAAGCACCGAAGGATGACATTTCTACCACTTCAATTCCTGCTCCTACGCCAATCGATGTTCCTAGTAAGATTGGTCTTCCGTCACCTCCCACGCTATCGCCGCCTCCAGCACCTCAACCGGCGCCTGCTGTCCTGCCTGAACAGACCAGAACTATTGAGCCTGCAACCACAATTGTCGCTCTACCTCCAGAGGAGCCCAGAGATCCCGCCCCTACACCAGCTGTACCTCCGCCATCTGAGTCCGTGGATGAAATCATGACCGATGCGCCTGTGCTGGCTAGCAAGCAGGTTCATGACCGTGAAGACGATGACGATGGTGAGCCCTCTGCGAAGCGTGTTAGGACCGAAGAACCGCAGCCATCGGCCGAAGAATCACAGTTCAAGGTTCCAGAGGTTCCCGCAGCGTCTTCACCCGCTGTTGCGAATGGAGATACAACTGCGTCCGGAATAGTACCAGAAGATGGCGATGACAGCGTCACTCCGCCGCGCTTGGCTCACATGAAGAAAGTCATTTCGAACCTGAAGAAGAGCAATGCATCAGCCAACTTCAGACTTCCTGTCGACTACGTTGCGCTCAAGATCCCCAACTATCCTCTCGTCATCACCCAACCCATGGACTTGGGAACTATTGATAACCATCTGAAGCGCAACGAATATAATTCGATATCTGCATTCGTGGCCGACTTCGAGTTAATTATCAACAACTGCGTCAAATTCAACGGTCCTGAGCATGGAGTATCGCAGCAAGCGAAAAAGATGAAATCGTCTTTTGACAGTCAGATGAAGAATCTACCTAAGGCGAGCATCGAGGAGCCGTCGAAGGAAGTCAAGAAAGCAGCCAGAAAGTCAGAGCCTACCCGGACAGCACCTCCCCGGCGGCCGTCCGTGAGCACCTCGACGGTCAATGTTGCTTCCGCTGGATCTCCTGCTTCGGCTGCGCCCTCCACCCCCGCTTTTGCTCTCAATCCCGACGGCATGCCACTCATTCGCCGCGACTCGACCATGGCTGACGGTCGACCGAAGCGCGCCATCGTTCCGACCAAGCGCAATTCGGAATTCGGTGCCGGCAGACCGAGAAAGAAGAAGTACGAAACTGAATTGAAGTTCTGCGAAGAAATTCTGAAAGACATCATGTCTCTAAAGCACTGGCAGGCGAATCAATACTTCATGGATCCTGTGGACCCTGTGGCGCTGAACATCCCGACATATTTCCAGATCATCAAGAAACCAATGGATTTGAAGACGGTGAAGCAGAAGCTGGCGAGCAACGAGTACGAAAAGGCGAAGGACTTTGAAGACGATGTTCGTCAGATTGTGAAGAACTGTTTCAAGTTCAATCCTGAAGGTGATATGGTCAATGCTGCCGGGCACCTCTTGGAGGACCTCTTCAATCAGAAATGGGCGACCAAGGATGAATGGATCTCTGCTCGAGCTCCCGCATCTGTCACTCCTTCCGACGCAGAGGATGACGAGGATGACGAGGAAGAGGAAAGCGAAGACGAAGGCAACGAAAGCGAAGAGGACCGCAGCGACCAGATCAAGAAATTGCAGGAGCAGATCGCTGCGCTATCGCAAAAGGCGAGCGAATTGACTCAGAAGAGCAAGAAGTCCAAATCTCCCAAGGCTGGCAAGAAGAAGGACAAGGCTAAAGTCAAGAAGGAAAAGTCCGAGGTGACCGCCCCCAAGACCAGCAAAGACAAGAAAGACACCAAGAAGAAGTCAAACAAGAAACCCGAAAAGGAGCGCTTTGTGACGTTTGCCGAGAAGCAGTACATCTCTAATGGTATAGCAATGCTACCGGAGAAACAGATGCAGGAGGCACTTCGGATCATCCAGCAGAGCGTCCCGTCCCTCGCTAACAGCGACCAATCCGAGATCGAGCTGGATATTGAAGAAGTTCCTAACAGCGCACTCCTGAAATTACTTGGCTTTGTCAAGAAATATGCTGGTCCACCTCCAGACGAGCCGAAAGCCGAGCCGAGCGAGACTTACCATGCCGCTGCCCCCACGAAGAGCAGAAAGAGCAAGCCGATGAGCAAGGTTGAGCAAGAAGCACAGATTGAGGAGCTGAAGGGCAAGCTTGGGGCGTACTCAGGGCCGATCTCTCCCAATGCGGTGCCGAGCATCGAGAACGAGGATAGCAGCGATGACGAGGACAGTGGCGAGGAGAGCGAAGAGGAGTAGATGCACCGTATTCAGATTGGAAGCAGGCTTGGTGAAGACCATTTGCGATATCTTTAAAGCTGGCGAGCAGATCGAAGGTCGGTCGCATCAACTTGGGATGCATGTGCATGTTGTCGCAGTGCGATCGCGGTCTTTGACCCATGGAGGACGCACTATCGCGACTGAAGACATGCAAGCCAAGATGCACACGAGAGCTGCGTGAGGAAGACGAGATTGGCAGCGTTTGTATCATTTAGTAACTTCCGCAGATGCGTCTGAAGCAGACAAGACTGGGCAAGACAAGAGTCTTGCACCAGCCATAAGCAGTCTTTGAGCTGCAATGCCAAAGCAGAAATTGATCTTTAAATAAGCAACGTTCATTTCCTCACGCACTCTGCTATCCTTGACATTCCATATTTGTCTTTTATCTGCTCCCTGCTCTTGATTGGCAACGTCCGTGATGCACCCGAGCAAGGCTCTGTAATTCGTGCAAGGCTGCGCCTAGATAGGCCAATCAAAGCGCGCCCTCGCACGACTTGCTTACTTGACATCGGGCGGCCTTCAACTGCCTTTCACGTACTTGACCTTTGTTCGATCTCGAAAGTAGAGCGGCAACTCAAGATTCTGCATATCAATCTCAACAAGAGTGCTGGAATCTGCTCCGCTTCTAGTTCAATGTATCAAGCACGGCAGCCCTGCGATCTAGACTCTTGGCTTCACGACCAGCGAGACTGGGAAAGGGAGGCCTGCCAAATGATTCCCCTCATCCCGTCTGAAGACGCCGAGGGGAACCATTCATTCGCAAAGGTATGGGACTCTATCACGACCCACCTCGTCGAAGAGGACGGGTCTACCAAGAAAGAAAATGAGGGCGAGGCTTCACGCATGGCAGCTGGCGAGGTCTCAGCTGCAACGGCAACGGTCTGGATCGTTGAGTACAGGGGCAGATGAAGGGGAAGATGATTTCGACGAAATGACGTTCAGAGATGAACTGAATCAAAGTCCGCAACACGATACGAAAAGGAAGACGCTGTCTAACTTCGACGAGGTCTTACACGCGGCCAGGGTTCGAGAAATGAAGCAAGTCATCTTGAGAGAGGTTCTGGCTGAAACACCCTATCTTTCGGAAGATACGGAGATTACCAGCGGCGGGTTGGAGAAGAAGAGTCGCATCCCCGTCCGCGCAAAAGATGAATCCGAACTTCAGAGGCTCACAGATGATACTCTCGAAGACACTGCGCCTCAAGCAGCATCAGTCATGGATGATCCAGTGGCACACATCCAAGCCCAGGCGCGGAGTTTGGGAAGTCTGAGAGATTTGATACTCGTTATCTCGGCATACCTTTATGCTAGCTTGGACGCCTCTTCGGGACGAGTGTTCACCAACCACCAAGAAGAGCTCCTCTCAGACGATATCGAGCGTTTCAGAGAGGGCATCTCCGCTATTGCAGAAGCAATGTCCTTGCGTCTGAGTGATCTCGAATCTTCCATTGCCAATATTGCGAACCTCACTCTCGAGACAGCCAGCAATAAAGAGCAACCCCAGCATCCGGTGCCACCCCTCTCCGAAATTGTACAAATCCGGTTGGCAACTCTGCAAACTCTCCGCACATCCACACTACCTTCATCCCTGGCAACGCTGAACACGATACTGCACTCCCTTCTTTCCGCGCAACGCAAACTCTTGCACCTCCAACTCCAACACTTAGAAACCTCGAAACACGGGATTCTCAGCCGCTACCATGCCTCGAAGATCGCGTTCTTGAGTACCGTCGCGCAGACGATAGCGTTGAAAACTCAGGTGATGGTCCTTGAGGCGAAGAGGGAGATTGAGTCGAGTCCAGAAGTGGAACGGAGGAGGGAAGGGACAAGGGTGAAGATGGAGGAGATGGAAAGGGAGGAGCAGGCGCTAGACGAGCGGATAAGATTGCTTGAAGGGGCTATGGGCGAATATGAGGCGCTGGATATTGACCGAGAGGGAGATGGAGGAGGATTGGAGGTGATGAGGAAGCTCGGTAGAAGGTATGCAGAGATTGAGGAGGAGACAGAGGTTATCAAGAGGGATATTGAGATATTAAAGAAGAAAGGGAAGGTATAATGCAAAGCACCGATACGGGAAACTGCGATGATCGGGACACGGAGAGCAAGGCCAGCGGCTGAAGTGCTCGCGTAGCTTCCTACAATGAGCACGTCAGCTGCACCGAGTATCGTTCTGCGCTCACTCAGGCAGTCGCAGTCGCAGCCCGATGTCTTCCTTACCATCTGCATCCGGCTTGACCAGATTATTGTAGAGGTTCGAGCCTTGGGGTTGGGATTTGAGGTAAGAGATTTACCCTCTTGTGGCCAGCAGTTGCCATCGGGTTTCGCACGACAACGCAATTCTGACGGTCCCAGTCATGAATGACACACCGGCCGAAAGCGTGTGCATCTCTTCAGAGCGAGGTCGAATGACTCTGGAAGATCAGAGTGAGTATTTCGGACAGAAAACGACACCTCCAGAAGCAAATGTGTCCATATATTGCGCCCATATTTGAATGCCTACCTCTTCACAGCTGCATTGGTTGACTTTGACAGCTGGCGTGAGCAATGACAGCAGGGACAGGAGGCGGTCCATCGAAAGATCTTCAAGGGTTGACAGTGGGCCTAGGGAGTCGGATATCGTGAGAAGCGTGATGGCCAGGCATACTCACGCCAATGGCGAGGGCCTCGTTACTTCCCAGGAGGAAGACAGTGGAGGCGAAGACAACGCGGCAGCAGCAGCCGCTATTGCAGAGACGTCAGGTACGGCCGAACGACGAGATGACATTATGTGCTAGAAAAGAGCGTTCGCAGATGAGCGTGTGTTGTGCTTCCCTGGCGGTCGAGGACTTCTTCACAAATACTAAATGTACAAGCCTCAAGTCCGCTTTGTTGAAGGGCAGGAACCAACCTGCGCGCTCTAGCGCGAAAAACTGCCCTCGGCAGCTGTTCACTGAAACGTACTGGTCGGCACCAATAATAGCAGCTTGCAGGCAACCTTCCTCCAACTTCCTTCCTGACCAGTCTCTGCAAAACCTGCATGTCGTACTTGTGGTCAGCCCCAATCACAACTCTTTGCAACATGCAGGCTGTTGGGGTCGAGCGGCGTCGCCTACATCCAATAGTTGAACCCTACAGGTTGACCCTTTGTGAGTGACAACATCAATGGGCCAATCATGGCACATCCGACAGGCCACAATTCTCAGCCTGATCAGTCAATGCTATAGCTTTAATACTATTGTGGTCTCTGCTGAGTATGAGGCTTACAAAAGGCTCCTGGGCCCAGCTCCAGCATCCACCGGAGCCGCTGCTGCCATTTGTATGCTTTCTCCAGAACAACATCTGAACAGCATATCACGATCCCAGCGGCTTGGATCTGCTGTGGAGTCTCTGCACAGGATATCATGGCTACCCCGTGCCGAATCTCTCAAACCGAGTGGGAGAGACATAAGCCCACCATCTGTGAACTCTACGACAAGCACAATCTGCCCCTCCGATGAATTAAGGAGCAGATGGCCCGCGAGTTCGGCTTCAAACCAAGGTAGGACATATCCACTCCGCTTGTCGTTCTCGTGTACTTGGGCTAATTCTCTGCCTAGTGACGCTCAATACAAGAGACAGCTGAAGCACTGGAAGCTGCGAAAGAATCACACAAGCGACCTTTGGAGGAACCTCAGTCTAAGACTAGCACACGACCGGCTTGGTCCGGATGATGTGGATGCCTTCTACCATGGAAAGTTGATTCCAAACGACACGTTGAGAAGAGAGCTTTCTCGATACCACCTTTCGACAATGCAAAAGGTGGAAGCCAAGATTCAAAATTGGACTCGGCCGGCGATGTTGAAGGGGCTCCACATTCGTCTGAAGGTGCGACTTCCACGCCAGCTCATCCTTCATCTGCCATGGTACGAAATATGCGACCAGCTTGAAGTCATATTTTCGTCGACCATCTCAACAAGAAAAAATCGGTCACCCTCCCTGCTCCCAACCAGACTTGCGCAAGACCAGATACATTTTCCCGACTGGGAGACTCTGGAAAGTCAAGACGGCCCATATGGCAGCTTGTGTATGGAAGACTACATCCACTACATCGATGAGGACAGCGACAACTCGGCAATACATGGTCTCTTATCTGGGGTCGCTCAAGAAAGCGACGTACAGATCGGCGTGAATATCGCCAGCGCATTGGACTTACCAGCATGGTTATCCCAATCAGCGGCTCTTACCAAGACTACGGCAAAGATGGCACCATACGTACCTGAAAGATTCCTCGATGAGGTGAAAGCCTCTGTGAAAGAGCTTCTCGACCCCACTTCGACCATGAGAATGCAAGCACTTACCTCGTTCATGGCGCTGATGCTCGCCAATAGCCTCCTGCTCCCGCTTGAGGTAGACGCCTTTCTCGCTTGCCTGGATGAAGTGGCTGGAGACTTCGCTTTTGATGTCTTGGCTCCAGGTAAAGATCCTAGTACTCGCGCCATTGTGTCGGAGCTTTTATTCTCTGCTGTGCGACTGAACAAGCTAAGGCTAGTAAGGAGCGCGCTGAGGAATGGTGTTGATGTGGACTTGAGGTCTTCCGGCGGTGATGCGAAGACACTGCTCCGTGAGGCGATCGACCATGCGAGACCTGAGATCGTGCGGCTTCTCACAGAGGCAGGCGCCACTATCACGACTGGTATACGCGAGGTTCCCCCTTACCACTATCGTTCCTGTCCTGCCAACAACTCATCTGACGATAATTCTTTCTCATGCTCGAGTTCGTGCTACGAGGAGAATCCTACGTTCTATTGCCCCTGCGAGGACACTTATCTTTCGGGAGTGTCCGACATTGGGTCAGCGGCAATATCTCGTCTCGTGGATGACCTCATCCCCCTATTGCTCGGGTTGCAACCACATGCCGGCACAGGCCTTGTACTCACAGCAGCGATAGCCAGCGGTGCTAGGTACGAAACTGTCAAAGTGCTCTTGGAGGCAGGCGCATCCACAAACGAATGCTGTCCATATTCGAGTGCAAGGGAATTGTTTCCTATCGATGTTATGGAGCGGCCGGAATGCCCCTTATCTGCAGCAATAGATCGTGGGGACTCGGATATGCTTCGTCTGCTCCTGAAGAACGGAGCGAATCCTAATGTCCCGATAACAATCCGAAACGAGACAATCATGCACCATTGGGGTGAATATCTTTTCAAGAGCCCTCTCGTTCTCGCAGCGGAATCCGGGAGTCTCGACCTCGTGGAGATCTTGCTCCGGTACGGAGCCGATCCCAATTGGTCAACCATCGACATCCTTCGACAACCCGAGAAAAAGAAACTCACGGCCAAAGTTCTCTCCAGGCGAGCTGTTCGCGTCAAAAACATGGTCCAAATACTTGTGTTCTTCCCTTTGCAGGCTGCGGCAAGTCTCACATCACCCAAGATTGCAGAGGCCTTGCTAGACCACGGAGCCACTGCCAATCCTGGGCAAGGTACAGCCCGTTGTCAGTTGCGGCATACTTCTCGCGGACCAAAACAGTTGACTTACTGCTGGGATCGAATGCATTGAGAAACCCAATGATTGCAGACGACTTCGGCATCACGCCTATCGAGGGAGCGGTGTTGTCAGGAAGTCATGAACTAGTCAAGCGTCTGATCTCGGCCGGAGCGGACCCAAATCAGTGCTCTTTCGGCGGAGGAGGAAGGACGCCACTCCAGAGAGCGAGCGAAATAGGATCCGCGTCCATGTTCGAAGCATTATTGGATGCTGGGGCAACCATCAACTCATCTACCGTTCCTGATCATAAAACCAAGTTGCTTCCAGGGTTCGTGAGGTCTCGGCATCATGATATGACAATGAAACTGCTGCAGCAAGGGGCGGACGCAGATGGCGACGAATTGGACGAATTGTCACCACTGAATGCGGCAATTGAGAGTCGAGACTTAGGTCTTGTTTCTCTCCTGCTGGATTGGGGTGCGGACCCAAACAAAATGTGTTCGATGCTACCCGACGAGAGTCTCTACCCGCTCGAACTTGGGTGCGATGACAACTTCGTGCTCAGAATGTGGGAGCGTGGGAGCATGGTGCCTCCCTTACATAATGCGATCATTGCCGGTGTCCCAAGCATTGTGGCCTACCTGTGCGAATCCGGATCCGATGTGAATAAGACCAATAGCGAAAGACCTGGACACGAAGCCATAGCTCTCCCACACCTAGCTACTGCGCTTCATGTAGCAGTGCTATACGAGAGAAGAAATTTGGTTGAACTTTTGTTGACGCGACGGGCGCGGATCAACTGGCCTCGCCGCCGAGAACCGCATATAATTGAATCACCTTTGTCAGTTGCTGTGAAAACGTGCAATCGGGACATCGCCGAGCTTTTGATTCGCTATGGTGCGGACCCAAATGATGGCTATATCGAAAGCAATCGAGCAGATGAGGGAGAACCAATCCATATGTACGCCTACAAGCCTCTCATGGAGGAAGCGTGCTTTCGCAAGGACTGCCGAATGGTGCGTCTTCTGATCTCTTCAGGTGCGAACCCTCTTGTGGGCTTTCCGTTAATCGCCCTTTTTACATTTCATCACTGGGAATATGATGCAGACGCGGAGAGCATCGGGCAGAGAGCCGAGATCATGGACCTACTTGTCGAGCGCGGCGTGAAGGTCAATCGACGAAGTGCTTACGAACACAGCGCTTTGCAGAATTCAATCGTGACTGCCGGATTCTTTGCACAAGCTGTGGAGACGCAGCAGCAGATCTTGCGATGTGCTCGCAGACTGATCGATCTCGGCGCGGATGTCAACGCGGCTCCCCCCATGGGGAATGTTCATTCCCCTAGATCCCGGACAGCCTTGGCTGCTGCTGCAGAGACCGGCGACGTGGATCTTGTCCAGTACTTGCTGTCAAAAGGAGCGGAAGTTAATACTCCAGCAGGTCCTCTATATGGTGCCACTGCTCTCCAGGCAGCAGCGTTTTATGGCTACCTGCGGATTGCACAGATACTCTTGGAGCACGGTGCAGAGATTGATGCGGAACCAAGTCCCCAAGGTGGGTGGCGCGCGATTGAAGGCGCCGCCATGATGGGACGGATTGACATGGTGAAGTTTCTCCTTGACAACTACAACGGGAAGAGATCTATGTCGGAATTGTTGGCCAGTGCTATGAAAGACGCCAAGAAATGGAACCAATGGTACGTGTGGAAACTCCTGGAGCAATACAAACCTCCGGAACCAGGAGCTGAAACGATCTGTTCGGCGTCATTCGACCAGGCGGGGTGGACTATAGAAGCAGCACTGCGGAGTGGGCGGACTTCATAGGTAAAGAAGGTGTTTGTCGGAACTGGTCGCAATGTGGAGAGTGCTTCTTCCAATTTTAGTCGAATGGTGTTGAGAATCAGTCATTAACGATGCTCTCATTTCTATCAAACGACCCATCTAGTCTCCACTCCCCTAACAACCTCCTCACCCCTCCCAAACCCTTGCCGGCCTCGGCCACACCCGCTTATACAGACTAACCCCCACAGCATCCAGCGGATTAACCTTGCCATCAAAAGTCGCCTTGAAATAGCCATGCGTGCCCAACGGCTCCTTCACAAAGCCCTGTCTGCCCCTGCGTGTGAAGAGCGGCAGAGCTGCGAACCAGAGGACGTCTTCGCGGTTGAAAAACATGTACCGGATGGTTACTAGTTTCTTGTGGATTTTGTAGGGGTGCCCGGTGAGGATTATGCGTTTGGCTATTACGCGGGTGGAAGAGGGGGGGAGGGTTGTTGCTGTGCCGATTAGGCGCAGAGATGGAGTGGTGGTGGAAGTGGCGTCGATGAGAGCAGGAGCTGTGTCGTCGGAGGAAGTTGTGGAGGGTGACTGACGGCGGAACACGAGTACTGGAACACTTCCCCATGTCATTGGGCCGGTGAAGGTCGCGATTGCTGTTCGACCAGGATGGAGGAAGCGATCGGATTTGTGCACGTCATTTGGTGTATTGCCGGCCGCGCTGAAGACTGGATTGATGATAAGTCGACGATGGCCGATCTGGACAATCAGTTCATCCTTAGCCTTGATGGGTTCTTCCAAGTCAGAATGAAGTGTCACATTCAGATTTATGACAGCCTGCTTGTGCTCATGTCGCAGCAGAGAGAACATCGATGATGGATGTAGAGCAGTGGACTGAAGCGAGATGGGCACGTTGAGCAGGTCGATCTCGACTTTCGTGCCAGCGAGGACGTCTCCGGCCAGTGTCTCTTTCAGGACGCTATTGTACGACTTCTTGTACTCGGGCACTTGAAGCAGTCGTTTGTACTCGAGAGGCTCGTAGGGTACATCTTCGGCGTGGTTCCATTCACTTGTCCTTAGACTCTTGAGACCGCGATATTTCGCCAGACGCTCTCGGGCGAGCACATCTGGATGAAGCTCGATTTCATCGGGGAACTCGAGGTCCTCTTCTGCATGTTGCTTGCGGCTCGTGCGGAATTCTTCCAGTTGACGAGCTTCTTCGTCTGCTTCGAGTGGTGCTTCGTCGATGTTCATTTCGGAGGCGGGATACTCTGATGGCTGAGCTTCGGTCATTCCACCGTCTTCTGCGTTGGTGAGGACCATGCCCTCACTACTGGCCGGATCTGCCTCAGCATCCATTGCGATATCGCCATCTCGATCTTCCTCGTCAAGAATGTCAGAGTCGGAGTCTGATACGTCATCCAGATACCAAGCTGCTTGGTATGTGGAGGTCCCGGCAGGAAGCTTCTTTGGGGTGGGAGGAATATGCGAGTTGTCGTCTGAGAAGTAGTGGTGATCATCCAACAGTACACCCTTGTGTTCCGTGGTACCTGCAGTGCTCGCCACATCTTGCATATCCGCGATTTCTGGAGCGAGTTCTGCTAGGTCATCCTGGTTGACCGTGGGCTTCCATTCCTTGACAGGTTCATCAGAGTCCATTTCGTCAGCCTTCCGTTTCTGCCCCAAGCGTGGTAACTGTCGGACTGAAGAGATCTGGAAATCTCCCCAACCAGGCAGGTGGACGAGTCGGTTGATGTTCAATGCCTTCCCTCGGATCGTTCCCGACAGTGTGACGGTTGTAGAGGTTGCTCCATCGGTTTGCTGGCCCCAGTTGACGTTCTCAACCAGCATCCAACTCCGATCGTCTCTCCATCGAATACCTCTTGTTGAAGCAGTGCATAAACGCCGAACCAAGTTTGAGCAGTCCGCTTTACTGTCCAAACTGGAAAGCTTGTCAAGTGCAGGAAAATAGTGTCCAAAGGTGATGTTCATGTCGGTCAAGTGGCGCATTCTCTTAGGAGCTGGCACCGTCTTGTCCAGGTTGACGACAACAGCAGTAACATTTGTGATGCCCTGCCCTTCGAGCGACTTCAAAAATAGATCCTCCTCTTCACCATACGTCTGGCCTGCATCAAGGATGAAAACGACCCAATCAGCCAATTTGCAGACATCCAGGGCCTGGAGCAGGTCAAATTTCGCTGGCAAGTACAGCAGGTTGCGGCGGAAGCGATCGACTCGGACCGGCACAGTCCCGGACGTCTTTTCGAACAGAGGAACATCGACGCTGGTATTCAGGGTATTAATGGCCTCGTACGCATCGACGTCACTCGACAGTGGCACGACGGCGATGTGTTTGGCTGCGCCATCTGCGGCCTGGAAAATATGGTCTTCTCCTTCTCGCTTGTCCTTGTGGTTCATGCGCAATTGCTTCGCCTGGTTCCGCCGCGCCAACTTCGACATGACTTGTTGGTGAGGTGTCTTTCTCTCGCCTTTCTCAGGTCTCTTTGCCTCAGTCTTGCCCTTGGCTCGGTCTTTCAGGGCGCTTTTCGAGGTGAATCGGGACTTGAAGGGTTTATGGTCGACCTTCGTCGTACTGCGGTGATGGTGGGCAGAAGTGACGATTGGTGCCATTGCGGTCTTGTCTCCAGAGCCTCCGGCACTGGATCGGAAAGGCAATGCCATGCCAAACAATATTGTTGCGCTGAACGAGTTCCTGCGAGAATTATTTTCAAAGAGTTCGTGCGGGGAATCTTGATTAGATTAGATCGAATGTCTCCTGCAGCGTAAGAGAGCTGCTGCTTCGCCGTACATTGTACGGGACTCTTCTGGACTCCTTACGCACTCTTTTCTGCTTTGACCACTCTTTCGAGAAGCCAAACCGAATAATCTCCAGCACTATCTGCGACAAGCAATATGTCGAGTCCATATTCGGGCGTGGGAGGCGCGCCTTGGCCTTTCTCGAGAGCACTCGAGGCAGCCTGATGCGCCTTGGGTGAGTACAAGGCAGAGCGCCGATCCAGCTCTGGATTGGCCCCCCGCGTCTGAGTTTCAGTTGCAGCCCAACCAAGCGTCTCAGCCACCTTCAAGCTGCTGTCGGGCTGTGCAGGCCTCTGACATTGTATCTCTTTATCCAGATTGCACGACTCTCTGATCTCATCGTGACTTCTTGTTGGCGTCGCTGTTCAATCGCAAAATGGATGGCATCAGCGCTGGCGCCAGCGTGCTTGCTTTTGTAGCTGCCGCCGTTCAGACCTCGCGTGCCGTGTACAACATCGTTTCATCTGTCAGATCAGGCTCGCCTGATATGCGCAATCTCGTATCCAGCGCGAGTAGCCTTGAGAGAACACTGCAGCAGCTCTTGTCATTACTTGATTCTCAACCACAGCTGGATTCATCAGAGCATCTCGTCGCCCTTGAGAACTCTGTTCGACAATGTGGTGGAGACCTTGACAGTATCTGCCAGCTGCTTTGGAGACTGGGCAATGTTGACGGGATCGGTCGGGCTCAGAAAGCATGGAGGATGGTAAAGGTTGCGATCAAGAGAGACGATATTCAAAGAATGTCAAGAGTGATTCAACATCATGTATCGATCCTCACCCTCCAGGTTGTGATACTGCCAGGTAGGTGCCCCTTGCATTCGAGGCCCGCGCAACATCACTAATGTTCTCTAACCATACAGTCGAGAAAGTTCAAAACACTCACAGCTCCTGCTAAGCCTCTTACAGGATCTTGATATTCCGCAATTTGCCAGGCACTCGCCTGGTCAAACCCGGGATGAGAAGAGCAGAGTAACGCGAAGGCCGCGGCAGGAAACTGCTGCTACATTACTGGCGATTCGAAATAAACTGGATCACCTCCCAGCGTCGACATCCTCTCAGTTCATCGCAACGATGTCAGTTCTGGAGGACATTGAACTGCAGGTCGAGGTGATGCCTAACGCAGCCGAATCACCTCAAGTTGCCGTGGGCGGCTGTCTGGCACAGGATGATCCCGAATCCTTGGGTGCAAGCCTGCAGCGGCTATCTCAGCTCGCACACGAAGAAAGTCGCGCCATGCATTCTATGGAAGCAGAGGACATAGCCGAAGACATAGATGTCCTCATCAGCGCTCTGTTGGCTCATCACGAACCTGAGCGATCTCTCAATCGGAAGAGAAAGCATTCGGACTCGGATTTCCAAGCCGTAGAGTCTGAGAGGCCTCTGAAGCTAATCAAAAATATCGTCAACACCAGTAACTCCATCCGAGTCAACCCAGAAGGTTCGTCCAACCCGTGCACACCAATAAATTGATGTGGCTGATAGAATTCCTTCCGCAGGTTCAGCCTTACTAAAGTACACTTCCAACTCGCCAAAAGCCGTTGAAAGGCGCAATGATACTTACGTACTGCCGCACGGAAGAGCTTCTGTCTCTACTAAGATCACCAAGGCCTTGGGAAGTTCGAAGGGCAGTCGCTATGATGACGCGACGACGCAGGTTTTCTCCGCGACATTAGAGTATCTGCCCTCCAGTAATTTTGCTTACGCCAAAATTGTTGCAAGTGTGGTCCACCGGGCGGGCCTCTTTGGCTCTACGACGCTTTACCCATCGCTCACGGTGTCTCCCATTGTCCCTGCACAATCTGAAGTCTTCGCCGCAATTAAGACTGGAGACCTTACCGGCCTGAAGTCACTGTTGCAGGAAGGGCGGGCGTCATTGAAAGATTGTGATCCCCAGGGGAGATCTCTACTAGGTGTAAGCACAGTCTTGTTGCGGATGTGCTTCACCGCTAACATCGGGATTAGTATGCATGTTTCAATGACAAGCCAGCTATTTGCAAATTTCTCCTCGAGAATGGCGCGAATGGGGATGCGGTTGAAAATACTGAATCTCAAGATGGACAATATGAGTAGGTGCTTCGAAGACCAAAAACAGTATTCGCTAACATGGACTAGGTATCTACCTCTGCTGTTGCACTGCGGCATCCATGATCCCACTCTTGAATGCCAGAGACTCCTTCTGGCGTCCGGAGCAGACCCATCAGAAGCCAACGAAGACGAACTCGGCCCGTTCGAGCTGGCTCTTTATAATCCAGTATGCTCTCTCTGTGTCTTATCTGTATGTCGTCGCTAAGAGCAAGCAGGTCCTATTGAGGTACATCAGTCACTACGCGCGAGACCTCATCAACACGGAAGAACGAGATAGCGGTGGAGATACCCTACTGCTTCGATTTATTCATCGCTATATCTACAACCCACGAGCGCTCCAATTCCTTCTCGACCTCGGGGCTGATGTGCACGCGAGAACGTTAGGAGGCAACACTTGCCTACATCTATGTCTCCGCAAGGCATGCCGGTACCTGTCAGATCTCCGTTACGATGATTTGCTGCTTCTACCATCCCTGTTCATGCTTATTCGCGCCGGGGCGGACGTCTCTGCTGTCAACTGGAGCGGCGAGAGTGTATCCTACACAGCTCTAGCGACATTCAAGAACGAAGATGATCCCGAAACATCCGATGTTGGGTCCTTCCTGATGGATGCATGGCTAACCGTGCTGAAGAAGTGCGGATATCAGCCACTCGAGATCATGTGCGATGTTGCGTTGAGCCACAAAGTGCGATTCACGGCGAAGTATCGGCAAGAGCATTATGAAGCAATGCAGAAATGGGTAAGCAAACGTGGAATTGGTTCGACGACGTCAGAGCGACGACTAACTGGATATCAGGAGCCCTGGATGTCAGCGTATGTCTCCGACCGCGAAACCCGAGAATGGGTAGAACAGGTGTAGTTGCAGCACTCCGCACAAGCGTTACATGCAGTACTCTAGGCGTGGGCCCACTTCCAAGACATTGGGCTCGTCTGTGGAAGACAGACCTACGGTCAACGTTCAATATCGTGGCCTCTTGGATGTCAACATGCTCGACGAAGAAGGAGACAATAAGACGAGGCAGGATTCTACTCAAGACTCCTCCTACCTTGACGATTCAAGTCACACATTCTCTGGATGTGTCGCAGTACTATTCCGTCCACCTCTTCCCACAGAGTTCTAGCCCAATGAGGGTACATTTGATGGAGTGCATCGCACAGGCGGTGACTCTTGCCAGGAACAGGTTTCTCAGATCCGACCGGTCCTCCAAAAACACAGATAGTCATCATGGAGCTTGCGATCTACTTTGGCTTATCAGCCACCTCATCCCGTCCATCGTCTTTGGACCAAGCCGTACTCGAGAGTACGGAGTCGCATAGATTGTCCAAGCAGCATGCCCAAGGTCATCGAACAGATCGCATCTCGTTGGCACACCGCTCTCTCGCAACGCTTTCGCAAGAATGAGCCCATCATCCCTCAGCACATCGAGGCCACCAGCCTGAACATATGTCGGCGGCAATCCAACATGCGGAGTCTTGCTACTGAACGGCGAGAAGAGTGGTGACCTCACATCCGGCGCCAGGGTGCGAATTATATTCCTGACGGTATCCCGATTCAAGCCCGGATTATCCTTATTCTCCTCCGTCGACCTCCACTCATCCTTATACCTGACCGGCACGATCTCCTTAACCAACAAAAGCGGAATAGATATCCACGACCCCGTCAACGGCGGCCTCAACCTCCTATCCTTCGCCAACTGCGTCACCACAGCAGCCATCGTCCCGCCCGCCGAAACACCTCCCACCACGAATCCGGCAGCAGGATCTGCGCCGAAGTCCTTCGCATGCTGGGCAAGCCACACCAACGTGTCCCAGGCATCTTGCATCGGCGTTGGGAATCGATGCTCCGGCGCGAGCCGATACGTCGCCGAGACGACCACGGCGTTGAATTCGAGGGCGAAGTCTCGTGCTGGGCGGGTCATGTACTCGACTGTGCCGCCTGAGAAGCCGCCGCCGTGGAAGAGGACGATCAATGGGTGGTGGCCCTTTGTGTCGTTGGATGGACTTTTGGTCAAGGTCTTGAATACTGCTTTTGGCCGGACGACTTTCAGCTCCGCATTGTGGCCGTCCGGGAGAGCGACGTAGGTATAGTACTCCGACAGGCTGTTGTGTAACGGGCCGAGGGCGAGGACGAGTTGTTGCTCTGCTCGGCGGCGGGCGAGGCGGGTCTGATCGAGTGTTTGGGGTTGGGAGCGGGAACGGCGGTGGAACATTGCAGGCGTGAGAAGACTGTGAGGTTTTGGATGCGCCTGACGGCCTTGACGCTTGTGTTTGACCTAGTATGGGAGGTGGCGGAGACGGACTATGTAGGAATTGAAGTCCTTTTGTACTCCACGGGGACTTCTTCCTCGTGGCTTGACCTGCCTAAGCGAGTTGTTTCAGCTTTGTGGCGTAGTTCATCTCCTCGTGACTGATCTCGAGCAATGCTGCCATTTCGGGAAATGGCCCCCAATCTATCGAGAACGTACTTCGTAGCTGCCGGGCCTGGCTGCGTCTTCGGTCTGTATTATGCATTAAGTACGGGATATGTAGCTTCTCTACATGTTAGTATATACTCAAGCAGTAAGAAAGATCTATATTGTCAGCAGCTCGCTTATTCAAACCTCAATTCGTTCCCGTCAATCGACCGATCTCAGCTCTGACACTCTCCGTGACCTTCTCGACAAGCACCTCCTCAACGATGCCCTCCTGCCATGTAACACCCAGCACCAAACACCCATCCGCCCCAGTTACGACAGAGAACTGTATCGCGGCCGACATGACACCCGCACTCTGCGTAAACATCATTCTCCCGATCTCGGCATTGTCTTCGTCACCAATCGTGGCCGTTGCAGGCTTGAAGAGCCCCAAGTTCGAGACTTCGAAGCTGCTGCTCCGCTCCTTTCCAATCTTCGGCAAGAAAAGCTCCTCATGGTAATTGTTGACGTACCTCAGGAGACCAATTACTGAGTTTGTGCCTTTTAGACTCAACGAGTGCTCGATGGTTCGGCGGGAGCGCTGGGCTTCGGGCCATGGTAACAGATTCGGATCTGTTTTGGAATTGGCATCGGCTGGAAAGGAAGTGCGGTTGTACGTCTCTGAAAGCTCCTGGATCCAAACGCCCATGACATCGTCCGTGATACCGGCGTCAGGTGGCAGCCATTGACGCATGGATAGAGCACCAGAGCAGTTCAGACTGGTGTAGTTGCTCGGTAAGTGAGAAAAGAGAACACCAGCTATCAGCGTTTGCAACGCCGCGGTAATGGTGGTTCCGTTGTCGCGGCACAGATTCTTGAACGTGATCGTCGCTGACGCTGGGAATGCGACATTGCGGACTTGAGTCTGGCCGAGAGGTACGGCGCACTTTGCTCCCGTCCAGAGCCCTGAATCTCGCCAAGACCAGACCTTTTGTTTGAAGAGGACTTTGATGATGTGCCATATCGTCAGTGGCAAGGGGTGGAGCGATTCTATAGTGGGAAGCAGCGGTGTTGTCGGGGAAGGAACTAGCGCTTGGACAGATGAGCCGTTATTTGCCGTGATTGCTCGAGACAAAGCCTGTTGGAAGGTGCGATGAAAGGCCATGCCCGAACGTCCGTCGCCGAGGGCGTGGTGATAGAAGAAAGCTGCTGCGAAATGATCGGTATTGCTCAAGATGCAAAGCCGCCAGAAAGAATTTGGCGCTTCATATGGGATGCTGTGCTGAGAGCTGAGGAGCTCCTCCAATTCAGCATCTCGCGCCTCGGTGCCCCAAGGGAATTTATGCTTCCGCGAGGTCAAGGTCACGCATTTGTCCAGATCGACCTTTGGAAGTCGGATGAAGTGCGGACTCTGTGTTTGTTCATCGACGGGAATGGCTGATAAGATAGGGTGCTGAGCAATCACGTCTTCACAGGCTTGGTAGACGTAGTCCTTTAAGGGTAAGGAGCATTTCTGTGGGAGCTTGTACGAGGCTGTCACTGCTGGTCCTAAGTAGAATCTCAGGTCGTGCCGGGACGTTGAATAGCGCTCCATCCGCCCTGTGAGCATGTTAGTCATTCTCTCTAACTATATTCTTGACAGGTGCCACCTACCAACAGGGCGCAATTTCTCAAAATTTTCCATATCCATATAGGCCGACTTTTGGTGCGCAGTAGGTATGCTCCCACTCGCTTGCGGACTCGTACCTGACGGGCTGCCTTTTATGGTCGAGTAAAACCTCAATAAACTGCTGCCTGTGATTCGATTGTGCCGACATCCCGCGGGATGACATCAAAGGTCGCAATGCCATTCACAATAGGCTGGTGGGTGATGTTGTTCCGATAAAAGGGGTAACGAGCTGCAGGTCTATGCAAGGCTGACAGAAACGGCAGTAGATCCGGGTCCACTACGCATCATTGGAAAATCCAGCTCCGTGTTTGTGAAGCCTTCTATTGTTGCTTCCCTTCCTGCAAGCTCGACCTGGTCAGGACCAATCTGCTCCGAGTACAGGCATGCTTTAACTAAGTCTGATATCGTGCAGCACTGCCATGGAGAAAGCAAAAGCTTGATGCAAGATGGAAACGCCAGCATCGGCAACACAGCTTCACACGAGTCTGAAGTGTCTCTTTGCAGCTCCATCAGACCTCTCTGCGCTCATAGATCTCCAGTATGCCGCATGTGAAGGCTATCTCTGGCACGAAGCGATCTGGGGCGCCAACACGTCCACAAACCGTGCCCAAGCCCAGGATCGCCTTCTCAAAAAATGGCAGGCCACACCGCACTATTCCATCATCAAGTGCGTAGACATTCGATCTGATACCATGATGGCGTGGTGTATCTGGGACATCATTCCTTCCCATCGAACCTACGACGAAGCAACAGCGACAGACGTTATGAACGATTGTGGATGGCTCCCTGAGGGCAAGGAACGAGACTTTGGACGAGGATACTTAATCCCGGCGATTCAAAAGCGGTGGGAGGTGATGAAGGGACGGGAGTATCTCTTGCTGACGAACCTATGTACGGCTGTGGAATGGAGGAAGAAGGGAGCCGCGAAGGCGTTGGTTCAGTGGGGTTTAGAGAAGGCACAGGAGATGGGCATTCCGGCTTATTGCGAGGCGAGCGAGATGGGACTGTATGTGTATCAGAGTCTTGGTTTTGAGAAGGTCGGAGTGTTGGAGACGAGGATTGACGGGAAGGTGCTAGATAAGTGTACAGTAATGGTGGCGGGGATGTGACTACGTCTGAGACGCAGGATCTTAAGGATAGTAGATCTAGAATATCGAAGCATAACATCGTCCTGTAAAACCAAGAGTATCGTCCTACCGTCAATATCAAAGTCATCTCTTTTGCTGAGCTTCTCGGCTTGTTACAAGTTATTCTCCAAGACATAACAATGGAAACGGTCAAAACTGCTAAAGTAATAATGTACTCTTAGCTAACATAGCGAGGGTTATCTAACGGCTATATGTAAGATGACGGGTTGCACAGAGTAAGCGATTGTGGCTGGTGCGGCTTAGCTTGTGGCTTGTAATGCGGCCTTTCGGGTACAACCACAAAGGGGTCAATCAACAATTCGAGTCTGCCTCGCCTGTTACACCTGCCAGCAGTCTGCGCACCTGCAATCTTGTCCCAGTGATGCGCCTTCCGAGCATCGTGTTGTTACCGTCCGCCCCGGTATACCGTTCGATTCCTTGAGCTAGGGCACGTAGACCTGACATGGCGCGCGACGGAGATGGCCTCTTATCAGAGAAGCATTACGACGACGATGCCGCCGTAGTCCCTTCCGACTCGGGTTCGGACAGTGAAGGGGAGGCAGAGGAGAGAAACCATGTGCGAGAGCATGACAGAGATATCCTTGAAGAGACCGAAGAGCATGAAAAGTCGTTGCACAAGCCCTCGCGGTTGGAAAGAGCGCGTGGTGTGTTTAGGTCACAAGAGAGCAGGCACGATGGAGCAAGCAGCGACAGACACGCTGCCAAGGGCAAGAAACGTAAGCCTCGCAGGCGAGGCACTAGCACGCCAGACAAGATGGAAGGAGCCTTTGACGACACTGGATCGGAGTCATCCGTCGAATTGTCCGAAATACAAGACTCAAGATGGGGTGTCAAAGCCTCGAAATCGCACCGTACACGACTAACATTGATATACTTGTCAATCATCACCCTCTTTTTACTACTACTTTCTGGCGCATATCGGGCCTCGTCGACGAAGAAACACAAATTGGAACCAGAGCAGCACAGATTAACGAAGTTCTACAATGGTACACACACCTTCCGCCCAACAACCATTCTCATCTCCCTCGACGGCTTCCGTGCCGACTTTCTCAATCGAAAGATTACGCCAGCACTCAATGCTTTCATCGAAAGTGGTGTTTCTCCAAAGTACATGCTGCCGTCGTTCCCATCCGTTACGTTCCCGAATCACTTCACGTTAGTGACAGGTCTCTACCCGGAAAGTCATGGCGTTGTCAGTAACCAATTCTGGGACCCTGAGTTCGAGGAAGAGTTTTGGTACACACACACCAAGGTATCGATGCAGCCGAAATGGTGGACTGCTGAGCCGCTATGGGTCACTGCCGAGCACCAAGGTGTGCGTTCTGCGATACACATGTGGCCGGGCAGTGAGGCCCACATACCTGACGTTGAGCCGACTTATATCGACAAATACAATGGGTCGGAGGCGCTGCAGAATAAGGTCGACAGCATATTGCGTTGGCTCGATATGCCAGGTGACGATGATGTGGCTGCGGCACACGAAAACCTGCGCCCCCAATTCATCGCCGCATACGTTCCAAACGTCGACGCAGACGGTCACCTCTACGGGCCGAACAGCACCGAAATCCGAGCGACCATCGCCGACGTCGACAGCATGCTTACAATATTGGTCGAGGGACTTCTAGCACGCAACCTGACTGAAATTGTCAACATGGTCATTGTGTCTGATCATGGTATGGCAACAACCGCGACGGAGCGGCTGGTCCAACTGGATGATATCATCGACATGTCGTTGGTCGACCATATCGATGGCTGGCCACTACGAGGGTTGCGTCTCAAAAATCCTGATCGAGATGTCCCTATTTTGTACGACCAGCTCTCAAAAGAAG
Source organism: Cladophialophora chaetospira (assembly GCA_030247875.1). NCBI lineage: Eukaryota > Fungi > Ascomycota > Eurotiomycetes > Chaetothyriales > Herpotrichiellaceae > Cladophialophora > Cladophialophora chaetospira. The sequence continues at coordinate 2,083,917 of JAPDRK010000003.1, forward strand.
CTGCGAAAGGAGACAGGTTTGAGGTCTACACACTCGAGACCATGCCGGAACGCTATCACTTCACCCAAAACGACCGTATCGCTCCATTGTGGATTGTCCCGAAGACAGGCTGGGCTGTTGTTGAGAAATCCGACTTCGATGTATCTGAGGCTCTCGCCACTGGGAAAGAGTACCATCCCAAAGGCTTGCACGGGTACGACCACGAACATCCTCTTATGCGAGCCATCTTCGTGGCGCGTGGGCCGGCATTTCCTCATGCACCCAACAGCCGTGTGCCGGTCTTCCAAAACATCGAGGTGTACAACATCATGTGCGATTCATTGGGTATCGTGCCGCATCCAAACAATGGAACGTTAAGGCTCCCGCTGCAGACTGAGGGCTTACACTCCGAAAACGACAAGCCTGGCTCAGAACCGGTGGTCGATCCGGTGGACGACGTGAAACACGAAGATGAACCTACCACCGATGACCAGGGCACAACGCTCCCCGACACGCCTAAAAACCCAGCCGACGACCCACCACACGAAGGGTCTAGCCCTTCTGAAGCACCCGAAGATCAAGCAGCGGGTCCAGCCGGTGAAGGCGATGGCGATGACGATGGCGAGCATAGAAACAGTAGTAGCTGGTGGAACTTCATTCATGAACAGCTCGAGAAAGCAAAAGAATGGGCCAAAGAATTCGTCGATTCAATCAAGAACAACAAGCAAGGAGAGGGCGATCCGCCTGTATGAACTGTAGGTTGAAGGCCATGCATTCGTTGCACACCACCCCGCGCAATGCGCAAAGGATCAGCCCTTGGCCCCACCGATTAGTTACCACACGATCCTAGATTAAAGCTGGCTTCAAACTCGACTTCATGAGCGATGGTGTCGAGCTGAACAACACCACCCAACTCTGGCCATCATGAGGGATTGAACACAGGTCCAATCCGTCCCCCGGCTTCTGGAGCTAAGGTCTCTTGCCGACGCCCATGAGACTGGAAACTTGTTCGCAGATTACCATTCATAAGTCGCCCACAACGAGAAAGCCTGGGCAAGCACCGCATATAGAGCGGTGGAGAGCGCTTCTGCCCCCAAGACGTGTTCTTGCTGAGGAGGCAGGCAACTATGTCTTGACCGGATGCTCGACGGGAGAAGTAACATTGGTGAGGTACTGGTGGTGCAACACCGTACCATGTTCTCAGCTCGTCCAATTGTGGGCCGGTGTCATCCTCGAAATCATCTCGTGGATCTCTCCACTGTCACTCCGCAGGTCGCTTCTTTACGGCGACGTCACCTACAAAGGTGCCATGGGCGGGAATTCGAATGTAGGACCACATGACAAAATTACAGCTCCGGCGGGCTCGGCGTTTGGGAGAGGTGACAGAGAGATAGATAGAATTCTGAACATGTCGATAGAGTTTGCAGTCTGTCATATTTAGACAGATCGACAAGGCTCACCGTCGGTTCAGCCTTGACTTAACCAGCTTAGCTCAGACAAGCGCGATGCTGTACATCGTTGCAATTCGCTCCAGCCGCCAGATTGCCGACTATGATAGAAGCACTGGACGGAATCTGTTGTTTCAGACACCTCCGACGGAAGGCCTGACCATGATATATCTTGGAGACAGATCCCTGCTGTGGATCTTAAGCGATACGCGAAGTGCCGAGCCAAGCTTTTTGCGAGTCATTCTGGATTTCGTTAAAGACCTGGATCCGTTTCATCCCCAGTTTGAGGGTTTGGGCAGCAGATCAACTTCGTGAGCTTCAACAACAGGACAGCACACCGTATGCCTACAAGGAAGGACCCTGAATCATCTCACATCTCTACTGCAGAGATGGTACCATACAATTGTCGCCTCATACCAGTGAGTCGCAGAGGGGCTGATTTGGCAAGGATCTCTCGTCTATCATGCTTTGTGCTTTTGCCGTTTGCTTTGCGACAAGAACAGTCTCAAATCAAGGCACGTCTGCGCTGATTCTGCGCGGGTCTGGAGACGAACTCTGAGGGGCTTGCACTACACAGTGGATGGCAATGTGGTTCCCTATGTTCGTCCTCGAATTTCCCTCCTGCGATTCTTACCACCCATCCGTGCGTGAGATGCCTGCTTTGCTTTCCTTCCAGAATATTGTCACAGACCCTTGCACCCTGACATAAATATTTACCGCCGAGACAGCCTGTTCGCATGTCGCAATCGAGTCTGCCCAAACAGCGACACTCCGCCGATGCGTGGCCGCTTCCAGCGTCTTTCCTCGCTTCCACCTCCAAGGAGAGCATGTCTGCCGGCTCGATCAGCGAACTACCAATACACTATGGGGAGGTCCAGAGGGATGGCACCGTGCTTGAGCGCTCGTCAGAAGAGCTCCCGCTCCAACGATCACGGGAAGATGATATAGGAACATTACTCTCATCGCCGCCCAAGCAGTCCGTCAATAACACTTCCCCGTCCCCGTACCACGCATCTTCTGGCCCAGCGCGTCACCAGGACTCTCTTCCGTTGAGAAAAAGCATTCAAGACGACACACGAGGCTCGAACGGGGGCATATATTCCCATGGAAGAACCAATAGTCGCCGGCGGATGAGCGAAGTGGAGGTTGGGAGAGCCATCCTCGGCCGCGGTGAACACAGACAGAGTATGCGCGCACGGATATCTCGACATGACGGCTACGAACCCTATAGCGACTATGATGACGAGGAGTACGACGAGCCACGTTATCGACCGCCGCGCCGCGTCCGCGAACGAGCCTATTTCCCCGAAGACGAATATGGATCCCTCCGTCGCCGGCCGGGACGAGCCGTTTCTCGCCACACATATCAAGGCTACCCTTTTCCACAGGACCGACATTGGCGATCTCGGAGCTTTGACGACTACGATGATGTCCCGCTAAGAACGCCGCGCCGATTTTACCCGCCAAAGCAGGCTCGGGGTCCCTCCACCGTCCGAGAGGACGAAAAGGAAGGGTTCGAAGACGTCGTACACCCGATGGACATATCGCCGGCTATGAATACGCAGATCCGGTTCAAGGACCTCTCGCCGGAGGAGAGGAAACAGATTATGCGGCTGCCGTGGATACAGTGGATGGATAGCAGTACCAAGAATCGTGAGTATGGCTGGACCTCACTCAATTCGTTACTGACCTTCAACAGATTTCGTCGCCACCCTGGGCGAGTTCATCGGCACGACGATGTTTCTCTGGTTTGCCTTCGCAGGGACTCAAGTCGCCAACATCCCCTCTGGTAACTCAGCAGGAAACTCAACCTCCGGTGGTGCGACGGGCTTTTCAGCCATCGTTCTCCTCTACATCGCCATCGTGTTCGGCTTCTCGCTGATGGTCAACGTCTGGGTGTTCTTCCGCATTTCAGGCGGCCTCTTCAATCCTGCTGTGAGTGTAAACCTTGAAAACAGGAGCCTTGTATATCTATCTTTTCAGATCTCTAATTATCAGATCAGGTCACACTTGCAATGTGGTTGACGTCCGCCATCCCGCCTGTCCGTGCGCTGTGCCTAGTCGCCGCCCAGATCGCCGGCAGCATCGCCGCCTCGGCTCTCGTGCTGGTACAATTCCCCACTTCGCTGAACGTGCGCACGACTTTGGCAGGCGGCACGTCCCTGGTGCAGGGCGTCTTCATCGAGGCCGTCCTCACCGCCGAGCTGGTCTTCACGATTCTCATGCTTGCCAAGGAGAAGCATAAAGCCACGTTCATCGCCCCTGTCGGCATTGGCCTCGCTCTCTTCATCGCCGAATTGGTGGGTGTGTTCTACACGGGGGGAAGCCTGAATCCAGCGCGCAGTTTAGGACCCTGTGTAGTGACGAGGACATTCGACACCGAGCATTGGATATACTGGGTTGGGCCGGGAGGGGGCGCTCTTGCAGCGGTGCTGTTCTATAAGTTCATCAAGATGCTTGAATATGAGGTTGCCAACCCGGGACAGGATGCCGAACATACGAGGGAAGCTAGAGCGGCAGCCCCGGTGCAGTAGCAGCAGTAGTAGTTCGAAAATGGAAAGTGTACAACAAGCCAAGAGGTATGCTCAGGTACCAAGAACCTGAGAACTTTCTTCGTACCCAATCCAATATGGTCATTGACAAGTAATTGCAACTGTGCAAAAACAAACAAAAACTTCTTAGTCTACCTATGGCAGGTGAGGTGACGCGGCTGGTCCTCCAAGCTGTCAAAGCCCAAAGCAGCCACGTTCACAACGCCTGCATTATCCGTTTTAGGTGCAGTCGAGAGATCTGGAAGCCGTCCACGATCATTGTTGGTTGATCAACATTTGCCAGATCTGGAGCATCATCCGATCACCGTATTCGACAGGGATGATACAGTACGTAGGTGCCTTTTGAGTCGGCCTTTCTCAAAACCGCGCAGAACGTTGTTGGAGCGGGACGGGAGGAAAGGAGAGCGAGTCTCAGACTTGGTGGCGTAGTGACCACTTACAAGGATAATCAACTTTTGTGCTTCGGCAGGGGAAAGTCCTGCCGTGGTTTGTGTGGCTGTAAAGAGATCAGGGATGTCTCGTGTTCGCAATGCGTCGTCACCTATTTCCTACTATGGTACGCCAAGTTTTCTGGACTTATGTAATGGTTCATCTGCTGGCCCTCAGCCTTTTAATCGTGCGACGTGGAGTCTGGAGGAGTGCAGTCACATTTGTATTTGGAGCATCGAACCTTAGTGACATTACCTCGCCCAATCGTGCGCTTTCCATGGCCGTCAGAGTATTGAATGGGGGTAGCTTTCGGCTCTGAGGCTCCATTCGTGGGCCCAATGGGCTGGTTTCGAGCGTGAAAGAGTCCGTTGCTGTCGTGCTGATAACAAATGTTTGTCTATTCATCCTCTAATATTCGCAGGGTTGTGCCGTGGGAGTCTGGCCGCATGCGCTCGAATGCGTTAGGCAACCATCATTTTTCAAGCTTTCGCTGCCACACCTTGCAAAGGTGCACAGATAGGCGCGCCTGCTGTATTCCTATCATACTTGGAATATGCCAAGCCTGGCATACGGTGTCTTCCCGCTTCGAGGCATTTTTGTGAAGTCTGCCTCGTATCAACGAGCAGTCAGCAGAAGCTTTACTGGCTCATTTATTTCGGCGAGCCGCTCCGACATGGGCTCCACTCAGCCTCAAGTTGCATCTCCAGCCGTTCAAGCCCTGTCGGTTCAAGCAAAGACGGCACGATAGCCGGCGATCTGAGACAACATTGCTGCGGAGGCGAGATGACTGAATGTGGACTTACCAGGGTGATGCTCAAATCTGGTCATCGTTCCCCAGGCAGCTATGCTCTGCGCTTGCTTGATTTTTTAGATGTTATGCCGCTTGCCTTGATCAAAACACATCTGGTACAAGGAAAGATACTGAGATTCCAGCCTTGTTGTTTCGATCCAGCTTTTCTCTAACATGGAGACCGAGAACCGATTCCTCAAGTTTTTGCATATCCCGCTCCTCATTCTGACGAATGCTGCCTCGATCACTCTGCTGGGCCTGATCAACCACAAATTTACAGGCGGTCTGCACGATCAAGTCCAGAAACATCGAACAGTGACTTCTGTCATTGTTAACATATTGGCGACGCTCCTTGCAGCCGCTCAGGTCTATGCACTCTGTACGCTTATCAGTTTCGCAACTCGGCTTCGGACAACTCGAAATTTCACGCGAGCCAATTCCCTGAGAATACTGGGAGCACTTTCTGCACCAAGAATTGACTGGGGTCTGAAATGGTACGCCATGATCGGTACAGCTATATTCTGTCTGATCGGACCACTTCTGGGTGCTGTCTGGACTGGTGCATTGACACCATTGCTCGACGAGTTGACCCGAGAAGACGGAACAATTCTGACTCCTCTATATACCGGCCCAGTTGATCAAGCCTATCACCTGGACCCCGGGGGCGTGATCTACTTGAACTGCAACCAATTACTATCCAATATATCGCAATCAATGTCTGTTAGCAGATGTCCCGCAATTGGACACATTACGGTTTTGTTGTCATCCGCCCAAAGCGCGACGCCTAGCGGTAATTCCACCAGGATAAATCCGAAGATAGACGATCCTACCTGGAGCTACGTGAATCGTTCCTATGGAGTCGGGGCATCACAGGGTCTTTTCTCTCCTACGGCCAAGTCGAAGCATGCATACGACGCTTACTCGTACGACGAGCCCGGTTATTTCAGCAAGGTTACCTGTGGATTCAACGAAACCTCAAACTTGACAATAAATCTTTCAGACAGTGGTCAAGACAGTTATCTGAGAGTCTGGCGTGTGGAGGGCTCCTTACCAAACACGGAAGCCACCAACACTTCCTCCTACACGCTCACAACGGCTGCTTCAGATTGGTATGACGAGGTGCTTGGCTGGTCAGCGGCCGCAGCTAACGGTCGCAATATGCTAGCCATTGCCACATACAACGGGAAAGAAGTCGGTTTCGGTTCGTCAAAGCCGGACCATTGGTACAGAGCGTGGAATCAGATGCAGTGCTCTATAACATTTACTCCAACTCTATTCAACGTCTCTGTCAATTTGACCACTTCGAGGATTAGTGTCTCCCCAAAGGATTCACCTGCAAAATTTGAACCTACATCAATGCAAGAAGTCGTCATGGCGAACATTGACCTCATTTCCCGGATGAGCTCCAATGTTGGTGTCTCGGCTCTTGGGGTTGCACTTTGGGACAATGCGAATACTGTGAACGCGAGCTATTCAAACATGGCTGATAACGAGGTCCTTGCTTGGGGTGCCGAGAACATGATCAAGGCCTTAGTCGACGACTTATTGGGTGCCGAGGCCAGTCAACAAATGGCCTTCAGCAACAATGGTACCACCGCAGTACCAGTGCGCAAAGTATTCAAAGCTGTCAGGCTGGGCTCACCGCGGTTTATCTACCTTGCTCTAGGCATCAATATTGCGCTTGTGCTCCTCGTTGCGGTTGAGACAATTCGGACCAGAGCATGGCGGGGTCTCACCGCCTTTAACTTTACCAACCTGCACAGCGTCATGGCTGCAGCGATGCTGTCGCCACCACCTCAAAAGAACGCAAGCCACGCAGATGAAGACAATGATATCACAACAGCCGCCCGCAACTTGCAACATGCCAGCATAAGATGGTGGTACAATGATACGAACGATGTCGTGATGTTGGTCAGGCCGCCGGGCGACTCTTCGGGCGACGAGATGCTACAGCCGTCATATAGTCACTCAATGGATCCCAGTGCCAGCACCACCGGCGCCAGCATAGGAGACTCTTCCTTTGAGAATCAAGAGCCGTTCCCATCAATAAATGGCCGGCGGCGTATGTCAATCGGCCGACAAGTATCATCTTGAGCGTTAGCCATGGATTGGATTCCCAGCAGTAGGCAGACAGAGTAGGCCAACGAAGGCGATGGCGATATAGTCAAGACAGATTGATACAGATTCAGCGCTTCCAATGCCAGTGCTTGCGAGACGTCTACTACTCGCCTATCGTCTGCCTTTTCGTAATTTCTACCTTTGGTGCTTGATGTCTTTCTATCCCCCATGCAGGCACAATCATCGTCTGCGGCTGACGAAACATTCGTTCCAGGAAGTCTGCTCAAAAGAGCAAGCGACGAAAACGGGAATCTCAAGGCTGCTGCGTTGATGGTCAGTATCAAGCTGGACCTGGAGGCGGAGATTCATCTGACTGCTCGAGTACTAGGCGACAAAACCGTTGGACTGTACTGAGCAGAGCGAAACGACTTTTAGAGCAGGTTGCGAATCATCTGGGAATACCCTCCCGCAGTCTAGCAATGGCTGGTTGAGCGGGACCGGAACCTCTCCCCGCAAATGGTGTTGCTATTGTGCAGTATACATTGGTCTTTGGATGGCGATCGGGCCGCAGATGTGTATTGAGATCGCAACGTGCTATCGAGTTTGACGCCTTCCGTGGTATGCTGTCGATCACATCGCGGTTTGATTTGTATGCTCTTCGAACCCTGATTTCGAGGTACAAGCGAGCAACGATGACAAGGTTCTTTGCCAGCAATAGACAGGTTCAATCGAAAGTATCCGAGGCCTTTCTCATCCTCCACCGCCACTCTCTGCGCTTCGAGTTGTCTTCCCTCTCCAATCTCTCCCTTTTCTTCCTCTCATAAACAGCCCTCACTGTTCGCTTGACTTTGTCTTCGCCTTCTCTGAAGTTTGTTCGAGCCAATTCAACGACTTTATCGACTTGCTCGGGTGTGTATATGAAGTTCCAGGTGGACAAAAAGTCGGATTTGTCCGGGTCAACATCTGGTACGTCCGGATGAGGTAGAAGAGGAAAGTAAACCACCGCGATGCCGGCATCAGGATTCATGAGGTCGAATTGTGGTGATGAGCGATTACTGGTGTCGATGTCGGATACGTCCCAGTCAAGTGTTTTCGATGGTGGCGGCTCTCCATCGGAGGAGCGTTCTGCCTTGGAGCCAACCCAGATGGTGCAAGGGCCCAGTGTGCTCGCAGCGTCAGGAGCGGACCCTGTAGTCGGGCTCTCTTGAGCGTTTCCTTTTCCTCCCGATGGAGGTGTCACATCTGACTTCTCTTCGCGGTTTTCTTCCCTTGCCGCAGCAAGTTTCATAGCTGCTTCTTGTGGCGAGTTTGCTTCGGCCTCCTTTAGTGCTTTTGCATTCTCCTGTGGCTTGGAGGACGCAATTGGCCAGCCTGCCCCGACAGGCCAACCTTTGATACCACGTTGGCGGGTGTAGCCGTCAACCACAGACAACCAATTCTCCTTCTGTATATCTGCGGAGGCATCGAAAGCAACGAGGATGTCCACATCGCGGCCGGGTCGGAGTAGAGGATAGATTGGAAGGTTGTTAGACATGCCAGCATCCATCAATTGCAGATGGTCGGTCTTGAAGACGGAGTCGGGGCAAGTGGAGGGAAGTCGTCCGTCCATGCCGTAGACGAAATTTGGGATTGTGGCTGGGTCGATGGGGTGGATTTTGATCAGATCATCGTCCCTTCCTTCCAGGAGCTGGTTAATGCCATCGAAGCCAACCATGCCTAGAAGAGCAGGCTTGATCTCCTTGTAGTAGTGAGATAGTGTGGCACAAAACGCCGAGCCCCAAATACCAAGCAGGAGACTCTGTCGGATCTCGGGCAATGCCACGCCTGTGTCGAGAATCTGATTCTGACCGTGCTTGAAAGGTCGTCCGAGACTCCAGGTTGGGATGCCTGCGCCGAATTCTTCGCACCATACCTCCCACGGGTGCATTTCGAACCATTGGAACCAAGCTTCTTTCCTTGCCACTTCTCTGATCTTCTCTCTGAGTGCCGGGTCATCCTTGGCCGCCTCCTTTTCACTGGCATCCACAGGAATTTCGTGTCGGACAGCGGTATAGATCGGCATCGGATACTGACCATTCTCGAGATACATGCGCTGATTGGACAGTTTCAGGTCGGTATCGTTCACAGCCAGATCGCCATGTGGCACAAGAAGTCTTGCGGCAAGGAGTAGGCTGTAGATGTCGACCAGTCCAAAAGAGGCTCCCGGATCGCCTTTGATTTTCTCAATGAAGCCACTGAGAATGAACTTGTTCGTTGGGGCACAGGTGACAAGTTTCAGCGCGGTTGGTGGGAAGGCGATATGGGTGCCGATGCGCGACTTGATGTGCTTCAGTAGGTGTCTGTGGTCCTGCTTTCCTATAGATGAGTAGAACAGTGTTTGAAGCCAACAGCTCCCACTGACACCGGCGGTATACATGACGCAGTCAAAGAGACCAGCCTCTTGAGCGGACAGATAGCTGCTGGTACCGGCCACCAGTGCTCTCAATCCTCCGCCACTACCGCACATGGCGATGGTGGGGACATCATCTGGGTGTATGTCCTTCTCCTCGATACCAAGGTATTTTGCCAATGCTTTAATCACATATCGTTTCCTCTTCTCTCGAAACTGCAGCTCTTCTCTCCCCAGGGTGTCTCCTACGCGGACGTTCGCGTTCCAAGCGATCTCGGGGTTGATCGAGGGATCATGTGCTTCTTGCCATATGTCGTCGGCTAGACTTCCAGGTTCCATGGACAGCTCGGATTGAAGCTTCGTGAAGCCATCGGGAAGGATCTTGACCCAGTTGGGTACCACCCAATCGACGATTTGGTCGCCCAGGGAGCCCCAGTGTATCCTTGAGATTCCGTCTTTGACAATGTCTAGATTTCTGGAGAAGGAAGCCCACGAGTTCTCGTCATCGTCTTCAAAAAGAGGAACATATTGGTCAGGGTCGTTTGCTTTATCGACGATAGCGGAATCTGCTCTCTTAGCAGCGTCCTTAGGATCTTCTTGCTGGGCACGGTCGCTTTGGAGTCTCCGCCCGTACCCTACAAGCGAAGCATCTTGGGCAATGTGGGCGGCGGGCGGGCTATCGAGCCTGATCAGGCTGTTTCGTCGCGTCGAAAGGTGGATGCCGGCGCATGCAACAGCCACGATGGTCGGGTAGCGCAGGCGAGACGCGACATTGAACAGCCTTGCAGCGCCCATGGTCCAGAGAGCGCTGCAAAGAAGATATTATCGAAAGTCAGGTTCCATGCTTATCTGCCACACGCGTGACCCAAGTCATATCCATGCCCTGTTGCATGTGCACCATGCAAGTTTTTTGTTGAGAGGATCATGCCGAGATGACGTCGGGAGAATATGGAGCTTGATTCCGCGCGAAGCCTTAAGCTTTTGTCGTACCTGAGCTAAACCCATGCGGGAAGACTCTAATTCTATCTTACCGCAGGCTGGAGTCTTCCTCTCCTGCCATCAATCATGCATGCCTATCACTGTTTGGACAATTCGGATTCATAGGCATTCACCATGAGGTATATTATCTTGCCTGGGAAGGCATAACTTAACTCATGGCCGAATGAGTTGGTAGCGAAGCCACCCATATCGTTGATCAAGGTGGTTTCAGACTCAATTGAAAGGGTCTAAGCAACCCCGGAGAAGTAGGCGGTAAACCTTGCGCAACGCTCATTCAAGATGGTCGCACCAAAGAATGCCGCCTTTGCCGAGGAGAGCGCCGAGGTGGAGGTCCTTCTTGCCTCTCTTGGGAAGACGAAAGACCTCACCAAGCGCATCACCGCCAGTTTGACACGCCTCGATGGAAGTGGAAAGATCGTTAGGGATGCAATCGGCCCAATCTACGGAAATACCAAACAGCTTCAGATCACGAGCCAAAACATCGCAAAGGTCAACGAAGCCATCGAAAAGTTCAAGCAGCCACTGGATACGCGAGGGCGCGAAGAGAGCATCATCCGATCAGGCCCGAAGAGTGCTGGCTTGCCGGCCTACCTCGGTGCTCTGAAGCGCGTTGACAAGGCTCTGACGGATATGAATTCGACGAACATGAGGTCGAACCAGCAAGCGATTTCCGACTTCCACAGTCTCCTCACAACCGGGGCCAACCAGCTAAATGACATGTACAGGCAAATGATCCAGGAGGACTCCCAGACAATCGAACCACTACACTATATCACGAAACAAATACCATTTCCCACTTACTCGAACGACAAGGCCCAGAACTTGAGCCAGATTGGGATGGCGATCACGTCCGCTGGAGTGCAATCCGCTCGGATGGGCCAGCGCGAGGACGACAGTGCCGCTCGAGTATACGCTGAATTGAGAGGAGATTATCTCCAAAGCAGTCTGCAAAACCTCGCCACGGCCTCAATCATGACCTCGAAGCGGCGCGGCGATGACACTGGAATCTATAGAGAAGGTTCCAGCGGCGTCGGCGCGTACGTCAACGGCATCGAGGGCATGTTCCTCGCGGAAGCCGAAAACACTTCACGCATCTTTCGGAACGATGCTGGACGGGTCTTGACTTTGACATGTGGGAAAGCCATGGCGACCTTCTCCCGCACCATGGCCGACTTGAACAACGTGATCAAGCCACGCATTCTCAACGACTGCTTCCTTGCCTACGAGATCCTCGACCTCGTCACCCCGCTCAGCTACCGCCTGGATCAACGGACCGGCCAGCTACGCCCACAATTTGCCGAAGCCCTCCGCCCTCTGCGAGAAACTGCTCGCTCATCGCTCAACGAGATCCTCACCCAGACCAAGAAACAAGCCGAATCAATCTCAACACTCCCACCCGATGGGAAGACCATTCCCCTCGTCTCTCAAACAGCCACGCGCCTCCAGAACCTTGCAACATTCGACCGCCCCATTCTGGCGCTCCTCTCCTCCATCGGCGACGGAAACTGGAAAACCCCCGCCGGAATGGCCTCTCCATCAAACCTCAACCTCGAACTGACCCCTTCGACCGAGAACCCAACCCTCCTCTCGCACTATCTCCTCGACATAATCGACGCGCTCTTCACCACCCTTGCCGCGCGCTCTCAAGCCCTGCACCCCAAGAAACCCCTCCAAGGAATCTTCCAACTCAACAGCGTCGCCGTACTCACCCGCGCCGTGCAATCTTCTCCAGACCTAGCCCGGTATCTAGGCATCTCACCACACAACGCAAAACTCGACGCCTACCGCAAAGCCGGCTCATCTTTGTACCTCACCGCATGGCGCGACCCAGCAAACCACCTCTTCGACCAGATCCAAACATCCGCCTCACGGCCTTTATCCTCCGGCACCGGCCCCGCAATCGACTCCACGAGCGTGATAAAATCCCTCTCCAGCAAAGACAAAGACAAGATCAAGGAAAAATTTCGGCTGTTCAACGCCAGTTTCGACGAGCTGGTCAGTCGCCATAAGAGTCTGCACATGGAGAGCGAGGTGCGTGCGGGCTTGGCAAGGGAGATTCAAAGCTTGATTGAGCCGTTGTATACGAGGTTTTGGGACCGGTATCATGAGGTGGATAAGGGGAAGGGGAAGGTGGTTAGGTATGATAAGGGGGCGTTGGGGACGATTTTGGCGGGGCTTTAGTGGAAGTGGAGGGGGTCGAGGGATGGGTGGTTTAGGTTGGGGGATGGGGATGAGTGACGCGACTTTTTGGATGCTTTGTTGTGGTAAAGGTTGTGTCGTTGGTGGATCGTCTTGTGAGCGTATCTTTAGCAGTGGCCACCAGCATTGGATAAAAGCACACCCAGCCAAACGATCATCCTGTTGAAACAGCAATGACACTACTGATGTCTGCCCATACCAGCAGCAAGAACAACTATTTGTACAACGCCGCGCCGTGCATCGATGGGTACCCCCATGCCCAAGAACAAGACGCTCAATCAAGGCTTCCTAAACAAATCCACAACAGCCTTCTCATCCCTCTCCCTATCAGGATTGAGAATGAAACGCACCGTGCCTTCCCTCCCTCTCTCGCCAACACGCTGCCTCACACCCGCCACAGGAGTTCCCGGTGCCCTGCTTTCTCCAGCACCAGCCGCAGAAGCACCTCCACCGGCATTGGCACTCGCCCGCCTCGGACTCGTCACATCCCTGGGACTCACAGTCTTACTCTTCGCTCCATTCGCCGTCGAGCCATAGCCATTGACGCCATTCATCTCCTGCCCTTCGATATCAACCCACTCCGAAAACCGCGGGATCTTCTTCTCCTCGCTTTCCTGATTCAGCGGAATGCGCACCTCGAGGAACCTATCGACGGGGAATTCCGGCCCAATCACACTCTGGCTGCGATGGTGGGTGTAGAGTTCCAGCAGGTCGAGGAGCGGTTCCATGACCATGCCGCGCTCGATCTTCCACTGTTTGTAATCTCTGCCCGTCCAGACGCGGTCGTGCTCCTGGCCGAGAAGTCGGCCTGCGAGTTCCAGACACGCGAATGCTAGGGCTACGGTTGTGTGCTTGAGTGGAGCCCATGTGCGGTATAGGTCGAGAGAGATAGAGTATGCGAGTTTCACGACGGGGTCGGTCTTCTGGAAGCCGTAGTGTTTGAGGAGTTTGATTAAAAGGTCTTGTGGGTGGCGGTTGCGGAAGTCAAAGCCAGATGCTTCGAGCATGAGTCGTTCGAGGCCGATGATCGTGCGGGATTGGTGCTCAAATACCTGGTGAGTGGTGTTAGATGGTATCATTATAATTGGGGGCCACATAAAGCAGAGTGAGTATCGTACCTGATCATCTGGTGAGAGTTGTTCATTTCGTGGCGCTTTGAGGTTATGTGCTGCACAGAGGATGTCTCGCGACTTCTTGAGCGTGTCTTCGATCTTGCAGGCGGCGAAGAGCGCCGCTGCCGAAGCGTCCTAATCAGGAGACAAAGGGTCAGCAGAGAATTGGAAACTTAAAGGGTGAAAGTGGTCGGGCTAGGGACTGGTTGAATGCACACGACTTACCACGAAGCTGTACTCTCCATCCGAGTGCTGTAACCGGAATTTGTGGTAGTAGACCACGGCGGTATTGAACGTCCTCACTGGCCTACACCGCTCATATCGTTAGCCAAAGATGTCCTCTGTGCTTCAGAAGCACATCAAGTTCCCTCGGAGCAGGTTTGGACGACTCCGACGCGCTTGCGACGTCGATTCCAATTATCCGTAGAAGAAAAAGGACACAGACACAGAGGAAAGACCGGACTCACAGCTTCAAAGCCCTCCTCACATTGTCAATCCACTGCACACCCGCCAGCCGGATATTATCCTCTCTGGCCGGGCTGACGCCATTCTCTCTCAGACATTTCTGGATCTCCTGCTCAAAGACATAAGACTTCGCGACTTGCACGTGATTTAATAGGTGTCCTGGTCGCTTTGGTGCTTGGCCACCTGATGACGGAGTCGCCGGCGATGTTGGGGCAGTGTTGCTTGCCTCTCCTCGAGGGCCAGTAGGCGGTTGAGCCCCATTCATTGTATCATGAAGACGACTTTGGGTGTGATAATGTGGAGAAATACCACCGCATTCGCATTGGGCGTCCCAAGTTGGTGTGAAAGGGTCAAACTCGAAGAGAGTAGTGTCGGTGCTGAAATATCCTGATGTGAGATGTGATGTTTCTGATCTTGGTGATAGTGGATCTGTCTCGTGAAGGTCGTCTGCTGGTGATTCTGGACTCGGATCGTCAATGGGTGGTGGCAGCGACAGTGAAGAGATCGATTCGAGGCTTGGGTTGTTGCTAACCGAAGATTCGCCATAGTTGGTGGCGTCAGTGTCGCTGTGCGCCACCGTGGTCTGATTCTGTGCAGCCTCGCCGTCCGAGTACATCTGCGAAGACATTGCACTGTCTTGACAATGGAGACAATGTGGAAATCCTTTGTCTAACGGTTTTTATGGTACTTATATGGAGCATGAGCAAACCGACAATGTCGCAAGATACAAATAACGGTGTTTGCGCGTATGGGCAAACCCGAGCTTTGAGCGACTAAGCTGGACGGAGATGCTCTGTGGGTAGGGTCGTGCTAATTTCACTTCATGTCCATTACTGTTCTATGGCTAGCATTTTCGGGTCATGAGTCTCATGTCCATGCGCAGACGATGCCTCCG
Source organism: Cladophialophora chaetospira (assembly GCA_030247875.1). Taxonomy (NCBI): domain Eukaryota; kingdom Fungi; phylum Ascomycota; class Eurotiomycetes; order Chaetothyriales; family Herpotrichiellaceae; genus Cladophialophora; species Cladophialophora chaetospira. The sequence continues at coordinate 2,099,232 of JAPDRK010000003.1, forward strand.
GCCTGATGCTGGCTATTTGCCCAGCATGAAACACACTTTTTCCGACGTGCTCCGAACGCCGGGTTGGAAATGATGCCTCAATCGCCGTATCCAGGAGTTCTTTGGAAGTGTTGATCACCGCAACCTGCTATCCATACCTCCTATCCACATGGCAGCATAAATGTCTTCGGTCCTCAATGCTATGACTCGACTGTGGCCGGCTCTGATTCAGTCTTGGTGTCAACCTTCTTGATCTCACGATTGGCTTCGGCATCGTCGTCATCCTCACGAGAACGCTTCTTTCCAGCAGTCGCTTCCACATCAGCCTGAACACTATCGGCGACAGCATTCGCAGTTTCAGTGGAAGCGTCGGCGACGCCGTTTTGCTCTGTGGACTCGACATCATTTGCGGCTTCCTGTTCCTTCTTGAGATCTGCTTCGACTGCGGCCTTGGCCTTGGCGAGAGCCTCGCTGCGACCTGTGTCCTTCTCGACAGCGCTAGACTTGATGGTAGGAATGCCACTTGAATCAATGTTAGTAAACGCTTCCCGATTGCCAACGTTGGAACTTACCGCTCGTCTGTCTCCGGAGCCTTGGATCTACCACCTCCGCGCCATTCGGGCCTGCTTCCACGACCACCACCACGGCCACCTCGCTTCTTGTCATCTCGGAAGCCACGCTTCTGGTCTTCGTCCCGACGGTCTCTCCAGTCACGATCATCATCTCGGTCTCGAGTGCGCTTTCCCTGATCCCAGCTTTCACGACGATCGCGGTTGCCATACTTGCTGCCTCGACGGTCATCTTGATTTGAAATGGTCCTGCCAGCCAGCAGATCATCCTCCTTCTTGTCTGTGTATGCTTTCTTGCTCATGATCTGCAGCTCCTTGTCTTTGTACTTGGGCTTCGGGTCCAATTCTAGAAAAGCGTTGGCTAGCTCCTCAGTATCGAACTCGACAAAGACGCTGCCTTTGAAGAATTTTTCGCCGTTGCGCCTCAGTCGCACCGCGCGAGTAGGGCCGTATGGGTCAAAGAACGCTTCGATGTCGAACTGGGTGGTGGTATCCTCCTCGCCAAAGCCCTTTACATACACGGTGCGAGGGTCGGCTTTGCCTGGAATTGCCTTGAACAAGTCCTCACTCAGAGGTTCGATGCGTCGCACTGCTGTGTCATCGTTTGCCAATTCCACCTCCTTGGAATCCTTAAGAGCTGCCACGATTGCTTCGAATGGTTGGAAGCGATGCATGCGTTTGAACTTGAGAAGCTCTGTGAGAGGGACAGGGTTATTCGCAACCCCGCCGGCGAGGCCGAACAGGTGCTTGTCGGTAGGAAGGTTCGAGTCAGAGAAGTAAAAATGGACCTACATCGCTTCAGTCAGTTGTTGCAGACCACAGTGTCCATGAGGTAGTCATTAGTACCTGCTTGCGGATCTCGTTGGGATCGTCGGTGATCTCCAGACTGCTGGCATCGAACTTTACGTTGTCGCGATAGCTGCGATGAGGTCTGCGATCATCGTAGTCCCGTCGCTCCCGTCGATCTTGGCCCCGACCATTGTAGCTGTTCCGATCACCTCGGCCTCGGCCTCGACCCCGACCTCGATCATTGTATTCACGGCGGCCACCACGATCTTGACGTCGCTCACGCTTTTCATCTTCAACATCGTCGTGGTCTTCCTTCTTGATGTCTTTGCCTTGGTTTTGTGCCGATCCGGACTCGTTCGAGACATCTTCCATAGTTGCATCTTCCTTCTTCACGCCGTTTGTTCCTTCAGGTTTATCAGTGGTTCCAGCATCGGCTTCGAGCTCAGCTAACAACTTCTTGGTCTCCTCTGCGGCCTTCGCATTCTGATCTAGGGGATCTGCGAGGCCCTCGGTAACAGCCTCTTCGACGGACATGGTGACGGTAGCTGTGACGGGTGCGCTGAAATGCGACAAGACTTCACGCCGAGAGAGAATGGTCTCTCTGGTGCGGGGGGATCGCACAGAAGAAAAGGTAAGAGATGACTCAAGGTTTTGAGGGTGGGCGGTGAGTCAAAAACTAAGGTCCAGTCACTACCAGGAGACCACTAGATATGCGCCCCTTCGAGCCTAGAAGTAGTGATAGAGGAGGCAGCTTGTATTGTCTTTGATTTCACTTTGATTGCTTCAAAAAAAAGTGCAGATGGCAGCTCAAAATTTCTGCGGGGCCGCCAAGCATTAGCCTCGTTTGAGCAGCCCGCCCGAAGCTCAAAGCTACCAGCTCCCCAGATCACGGTTGAAGACCAGTAGAATTCATCCTCCCACGTCCCTTTTTGTGGCTGGCTGAGGTTACGCCAGCATTTTGAAATGATTTTAACGAAGCTGATCGCAAGACTCTTATATCACCCAGCTTTCTTACCTGACATAGGCACTTTTGCATGCTACGAGCTCTACTGGCTATGCAACGTTTCTTGCTGAGGATCAAGTGATCAGGAATGTTGCGGCAAGCCATTTGATGGTCCGCAGTCTTGTCTTCTCCCTCCTCCATGTTGAAAGAGCCTTCATGGACTTTGACACCATTTCAGTCATTATGAGAGCATGCTCGGCTCTATTTTACGACGAAGGGAGGCCAAAGCAGTGAGACTCACCTTCATCGTCGGTTTGATAGGCGTGTTCATCTTTTCAGTCCGGCGCGGAGTCCAACCATTGCAAAATGTCCGAGTGTTCGACACTTCTATATCTACACAATCCTCGGGCACAGACCCTGCCGCTGCCTGTCCGCCGCATCCTGGTGCGGCTGATGTTCTGGTCATTATCAAGACAGGCGCCACTGAGGCCTCGGCACGGATTCCGCCTATCTTCTCGACTTTTGCTCAATGCATTCCCAATGTTGTGATATTCTCCGATCTCAAGCAGCACCTTGATGGGCGTGAGATTCACGATGCCCCGGAATCAGTCTCTGCCGAGTATCACAGAACAAGTCCCGAGTTCGATTTCTATCGCCGTGTTCGCGAGATACACGAAGCACGCAAAGATGTGAGAGCTTTTGGGAAGCTAGAAGGAAACGGTGTCAAAGCTTGGACTTTGGACAAATGGAAGAATATTCCGATACTTCACGAAGCATATCGATTAAACCCCCATGTCAAATGGTATGTGTTCATTGATGCAGACACATTCCTTGGATTTCACAACTTGGTGAGCACACTGGAAAAGCTTAACCATACTTTGCCTTTGTACATGGGTGCTGCAAACACTTATGGTGGCGATTTCATTTTTGCTTACGGCGGAGCCGGATATATCGTGAGTGCCGGGGCAGCCGCCTTGTTCGAGAAGGCATACACTAAGGAGAATGTGGAAAAGTGGGAAGCGCAGACCAATGTCACCTGTTGCGGAGATGTCATGCTAGGAGTTGCAATGAAAGTTGCAGGGGTCAGGCTCCGCAATGCAGCACCATTGATGCAGCCTACATCGATCGGTGCTTTGGAGTGGAACAGTCGTTTGTGGTGCGAGCCGAGTTGGACATGGCATCACATCGAGCCGCTTGAAGTGAAGCAACTTTCTGAGTTTGATCGGAAATGGCACACAGCCAATCAAGCACCTTATCGTTTCAAGGACCTCTTTGAGGCACTCATCGAGCCTGGTTTATTCAGCATAAAGGAGGATTGGGACAATCTATCAACGGATCGAGTCTTGGTCAAGCCTGGCGGTGCCGACACGGAGGACGGCTATGGGAGGAATCAACAAGGACCTGCCACGAACCGGACTTTATGGGATCACGCTTCCCCTGGACAGAAGAACCGTGTGGGAACCCCGTCTGACTGTCAAGCAGCTTGCCTGGAAGATCAGGGGTGCGTGCAATGGGTATGGAAACTGGGCGGCAGTTGTGGCCACCACTACTCACTCAGGCTCGGTTATCAGAGCAACACATATGAAAGCAGAGCCTCGGAGTCGAAATCCGATGTCGTAAGTGGATGGGTATTAGACCGGACAAGAAGGCTAGTCGAGAGCTGGAATCAAGCATCCTGCCACAGTCGCATGTCGAAGTTACCCGTGCCAGACCAAACCAACTATGGCGAGCTCCATCCGATCGAAACCCTCGTTGAGAAAGCTCAGATGCATTTCAACACTATGGTTCGAACTCAATCGAAAACATTGTCAGAGGCAGTCGCGACTTACAGTAGTCGCTATGGTAGAGATCCGCCTTCCGGGTTCGACAAGTGGTTCAAGATGGCGAAGGATGCGGAGTACGTACTTATAGACGAGTTCGACACCATGATGGACAGCTTGGAGCCGTTCTGGGGGATCGCTCCTTCTATGCTCCGTGAAAGTGTTGATCTCATCGGAGAGACCGCCCCCGCGACAGTTCGAATCAGGATCGAAAATCACCAGGTCAAGGATAAAGCATCGCACAAAGAAATCTGGCAAGCTGAGACCATTGATAGGTGGTTAGAGAAACCTGGATGGCTGGAGATGCTGCCTGACATGATTCTTCTGGTTAATTTCTTGGACGAGCCTCGAGGTATAGAGTCTCCCTGCTGGAGAAACCGGGCGAAATTCCGAGTGAAAACGGCTAACATATCGCTTTGCAGTAGTAGCACCTTCTGAGACATTGCTGGCTGCCAGACAAGCAGCTAAGTCGAATGCTCCAGACAGGAAATTCATCCAGAATACTTCAAATGCTTCTTGGGTCGACCTTGCGAGAACGGAGGCGTGGCGAGCCATGCTCTCCGCTTGCCCAGATGATTCACCAGCGCGAAACGAGATGCTTTGGCAGGCGATGCTCGACAACGAACAGAGTCTTTCTCTGCCTTTCGTCGACAACCTAACCTCAAGTCAAGACATATGTCAGAATCCTCTCGTCGCTCGATCGCACGGCTTTTTCACCTCACCAGCGTCGTGCTCTGTCATTCAGTCTCTGGTCCCCATCTTCTCGGCCGCAAAGCCTTCACTCTTCAACGACATCCTATACCCCGCTATCTGGTACTGGATCAAGCTCCTCACCGAGGATTACGTCGAGAATGATGATATGGTTTGGTCCGAGAAGCAGGATATTCTCTACTGGACGGGCTCTGCGACTGGGGGCTACGCAACGAGCGAGAACTGGGCTGATTTGCATCGTCAGCGCCTTATTCTCCAGACGACGAAGGGGAATGCCTCCGCCCGCATCCTCCATCGCACAACAGAAGGAAACGTCTGGGGACCTCGTTTGATCGCCAGGTCCAGCATCTCTCACCTCTTCGATCTACGCATAACATCCGTTCCCTCAGGCCAATGCACGCCCGAAGCTTGCACCGCCATGCGCAACGCATTCCTCAAGGATCCGACATACATCAACCACACATCATCCCAAGACACCAACGCCGACCCTCTCAAGACCGCCTACGCCGCCAAATACGTGCTCGACCTCGACGGCAACGCTTTCTCCGGGCGCTTCTATCGCCTCCTCACCTCACAAAGCGCCGTGCTGAAGCAGAGCATCTTCAAGGAATGGCACGACGGCCGTCTCGTGCCGTGGGTGCACTTCATCCCGATCAGCGCGTCCGGCGCGGAGCTGGCTGAGACGGTGCGGTTCCTCACGCAGGAAGAGGCGGGGCAAGAGATTGGGAAGAGGATCGCGAGCCAGGGGAGGGAATGGGCACGACGGACATTGAGGATGGTGGATCTGGAATTGACGTATTTGAGAGTCTTGATGGAGTATGGGCGGTTGTTTGATGAGGGGAGGGATGAGTTCACTGGTACAAGTGAATAGCGAATACGAGGATATTGAATCCTGCCGGGGAAAGCAGTGGTTTAGCTACGATGGTCCTTTTGATTCAACATATTTTAGATCAAGAAAAGATGCATTGGCATTTTTGCAAATAGATAGATACGTTGTCTTAGCTGATTATTTGACGGTTTAACCGCCATCAAACGGAAACATGTCCTTGTATTGCCGTGCTTACCGCCCTCATCGCCCTTTTCGAGATACGTCTCTCTCCTTGTTCACTCTCGCACATGCTTTTCTACGCTCATCTAGCCTCTTCATGTCGACGCCGCCGTCGCCGTCGGCAAGCACGTGCCGAACCCATTTGAGTTCCCGTTCACACACCCAGAGTCCGGGTTACAGCATTCAAAGGAGAGAACGCATTCGTCGCCATCGGGGGTGCACGTGTCGCAGGGTAGTGCCGCGCAGCCGGTGGGGTCTCCAGGTCCGTATGGGCCAGTGGTGCGGATGGGGAAGGTCATGGTTGTTGTAGTGGTAGTGCTGGGCTTTTGATGGAAATTAGTGACCCCTTGATAGGCTATGCGAACGGATAACGGGACTTTGTGCAAACTTACTGTTGTGGTGGGAATGACGAACGTGGTGGTCTGTTGGAAAAGATAATCAATATCAGGAAGGGTCGATATAGGGATCGGCACTTACTGTTGTAGTGGTGGTAGTTGTTGGAGTAGTGGTAGTCTAGTAGTGTTAGCTTTGATATGCTGCAAGGAAGGACGCTCAATGTGTTGCTCACTGTTGTAGGGGTGGTGGTGGTGGTGGTGGTAGTCTGGCGAAAGTTAGCTTGAACAGTCTGCAAAGAAGACGCTCCACATAATACTCACTGTCGTGGTTGTGGTTGTAGTGCTGGGTGTGATCTGTGAAGAGACAGGAGTCAGCGCTTTGGTTATGCTAGACGAGGGCGCCGGATGCTCACAGTGATTGTGGATGGTTTCTCAATGCATGAGCAAAGAGTGGATAGGATCACGTTGCCTTGGGAAAGGAGACTCGACCATGCTGAGCATGCTCCTGTACATGTATTGGAGCTGGTGGTCGTTGTTGATCGGCTTGTGGTCAGGGTGGTTGCGGTACTTCGAGAGGAGGAGGAAGTGGTGGTGGTGTGGGAGCTAGTGGTTGTAGTATGCGAGCTCGTTGTCGTGTGAGAGCTCGTGGTGGTAGTATGAGAAGTCGTAGTAGAATACGCTCGACCCCGAAACTTGGGCTTGAGAGTTTGTGTTACGGCAGGAACTGGATAGTGCCGGGAACAAAAACTTTCAGCGACAGGATAGGCGGACAGGAAGAGCAACTCGTTGTAAGGCGCGTTGGAACAGGCTAAACCTGCACAAGTTGACGAGATCCAGAGGAGAACGCAGGGAATAGACAATGTTGATATCCACAACGAAGACATTGCGAGCGAGATCAAAATTGTAGTTGCTTCAATTTGCAGGAGAATTAGTTCACCAGCTTACCGCCTGAGGTGCTGCATCAATGTAGCCATGAGCGTGCTCATATCAGAATACCGTTGCCTTCTTCATTGCTATCCCAGATATTTTGATCGAGAAGTTTCGAAGCTGTGGCTTGTTCAGATGGAGCTGAGATCCATGTATGTGAGAACGTCAGTCTGCGATTGCCGCATATCCCCGTTGAAACGGTTTCCTCATCTGGACTAGCTCGAGGTAGCCGGACAAGCTTCAGGACAGAGTTGGCAAGCCGTGGATCAAGCTTTCCCACGTTTTGAGCTTCAACCACTCCCAAGCGAAGCCGTAGATGCACCTGGGCGACTGTTTCCGGATTATTCGGCCTTCTGGAGAGCAGCTAATTGCAACGTCTGCAGGTCTCGCCTAGATATACCTCGCTCAGTCTAGGCTTGACTCGCCCCACCTTGGGACCCAAGATCATCATATCCGAACTGAGCATCTCCCTTTTGTGTAGGAGACTTCGCTGCTGCAGATGCGTTGCCTTAGAAAATCCTGATTCTCTTCACAGGCGTGAACGTGGTCTAGTCTGCTGCGCATTCTAGCGGTCAGGTCGGCGCAGCACTTCTGTCCGGGTTCTATCTCTTATGGTGAAAAGTTAGCATCGTACAAGTTCCACCTAGCTGCTTATAGCCTTCAGAGGCACATTCTCGAAAGCCTAGGCGGTCACTTCAGTGTGAGTTCGTCTTCACACGCCACAAGGTGTGAGTCCAAATGCCATTTCCCACTCCGGTCCTGATGAGCTTCCCCAACGCTTTGAGACCAGGGGCCAGGCTAGGAGCCTTTACTATTCGATGATCATACGACCTTGGCGGGTAAGCTCTTCGGAATCCTCATGTCAGCTCCCTAAGCCCGCTCAGATGCCACGCATTGTGCCTCATAGCAAGTAGGAAGCAGTATCCACTCGCTTTCTGCCACCCAGCAGCGACAATGGAACACGTAAGTCTCGCATTCCAGCATGCATTGCATCACGCCAGGACAACCCAGCTGGTCGGAACCCAGGATTCGAAGAAGATGTGGGTCCGATGGTGCAAATCGGCGTAGGCGGATCTTTAAAAAAGCTTGTAGTGAATGGATCGGGGAATGAGTCGATGAGAAGTTCGGCGCAGACGGGATTTAATGTTCGCGATGGCTGCCTGTTGTTACCAGCCAGTCATACACGCGGAGGAGATCCGAGAATGCGGTTGAGTTCGTCCAAGCATTGTCGCACGTCAACCTTCGCAGCTCACGGTCCACCCGATACCTCTTGGAGAAGTGGATCCTCCCTTTTTTGGCATTTTTGCTCGAGTTTCGTGATACAACGAATCGAAATGTCCAGGATATATCAAAGGGCAATGTCCCCCGAGTTTTGCGCCCAAATTTCCTCGCCACTCCGCAGAGTGGGCGTTTGTCGTCCATGCAGCTGCCATCAGCCCTTTTCAGGGGCTTGTTCTGGACTCGTTGCCGATATCACCGTTGCAAGATCGTGCAGTGCCTCGGACTCCATCTTTTGGGTCAACTTGTTGATCCGACGGGCTTCGAAGACAGCCTCATGACAATATTGTGCTGCGAGATCGTTCATCCCGCATCGGCAACACCATCGCCAGCGACGCCGCACCATACCCCACCAATGGTCGACATTCTGCTCTGAAATCGGATTGCCGTCGACAGCACAAGCCCATATTGCCAGTTGTGCACCCAAGCTCTGTGGCGCCCGCAGATACCGCAAAACGATCGTCAACGGGTTGGTCTGCCCCAGCACTTCCAGCGCAGCGTTGGCCATGAATTCGGCAAACATTTGGAACACGGGCTCGCGGCCGGAGAACCACGTTATGGAACTGATGCAGTACGTGATACGTGAGACGGACAATTGATTAGTTTGTATGTCGTCGTTGACGCCTCGAGCTGCCTGGCCGAAGGACCGCCGAGCTGCTGGAAATGCTTTGTTGCGCCAGGATGCGATGCCCGCTGAAAGTTCATTGAAGATTGCATCTGGAGGGCCTTGCGGTCCGAGTCGCCATTCTCCCTTTTCCTTCTGTATCAATGCCTTCATGGCCCGTAGAAACATATCGAAACCCGCATGCCCATCTGGGAGTGCCAAGGATTGTGGGAGATAGGCTGTGCCTTTCGTTGAGTGGGTTGACGGAGTTTCCAACGTATTTCGCTGAGCGCTGTGCTTTGATATCAGCTGTCTACTTTCGTCATGTTCCTCTCTTTTCACTTTCACAATCCTACTCAGGTCCCGGCCGTCCAGTTCACCAAGCTTGGCGCGCGTCTTGGCGTATCGCACGAGTTTGTCATGCCGGATGGGGATCGGCCCGGTCGTGCTGGGTGCTTTGTGGAGAATTTGGGCAAGAGCCTGTTCCTTCTCTTCTGCCTTGATGTTCTTCGACAGACCCCATGTGTTGATTCGCTTCTTGAACATCTGCTCACTGTGGTCAAGCGTTAATTACTGGTCAGTGTTATGTAGGTCTCTCTGTCTCACGTTGCGTGAAAGTCATAATCTCTGTCCAGCTTTTGTATGACGTCTTGGAGGGTCATGTCTAGGTCGAGGTACAGATGTCGAAAAATGGGCCGAATCTTAGCCCATTCCGCCCGGTTATAGGGTCGGCGCCGCCTCGGGGCGGTCGAACCTGGAAGTACAGACACTTGGGGGACCACGTTAGGGATGGAGGGTTTGTCATTGCGGGTCGCAGAGGGTGATGGACGAGGTGATTTGACCGGTGGCATATTGTTTTCGCTCTCGATGCAATGGGCCGGCGCATCTGAAGTTGGTCAAACCTAAATATGTGGGTAGTGACAGCAGCCGGAGGTATACAATGGCCTTGGGGGCCGTACATAGGTAAGGATGAATGGTGGTAGACCATAATCGATTGAGTCGAATGGGATTCCCGCGCCCCCAATCAAAACAACTGAGAGGAGACAGCGTTCAAAGGTTCTTAGATTTTGGAGACGCGGGAAAGACCGAGCGCTTGGTTCTGCACTTGACTGGGAACGGTTAGGCATGCCAATGCACCAAGCGATTCTCAGCCCAGTAAGATCCGGATGGCGCAAGATTATAGTCAAATAGCGGTCGTTACTCGCCGAAGGCTGCCTTAAGTGCTATCAAACTCTGCACTTGGTACAATCCCCAAGGATGGCTCATTCCAGTACAATCACCACGAGAGGGTTGATGTGTGGCTTCAATGGATTGGGGACTCTGAGCGAATGCTTCGGGTAGAATGCAGAGGTAGGTAATGTCTATCTCCAATGCTATGTACCTATGTATCCAGGATGATGCGAAGACCACAATAAATGACATCTGTAGAGGAAGTACTCGTGCGCCGACAGCTAAATCTTGCATTGATAACTGGTCACCCCTTTTGCCACTTTCCCTTGCGCGCAATTTCGTCCATTTGGCCCTTAACCAGCTTAGTGCAGGTCAGCCCATGCAGGGGACTTCGCAACGAAGTCTTTCCAAGTTGTTAGAGGTTCGTCCACAATCTAGAGAGGGAGAAAACGCAGTCAGCCAGTTGAACTTTCTTTAGAGGGCGGGAGGCTGTAGGAAGGAAGCGCCACGACTGACGAAAAGGGGAAAGATCTGTTCGATGAGCAACTTACGGAATGGCTCTCCTTTAAATCTGCACCTCCATAGTAGCCGAATTGCGGCATCAGCAGCATGTTCTCGAGCAGCTCGTCTTGAAACTGCTCGGGAAGGCCATTACCCGCGATGATGTTTTTGAATACCGCCTCTGGGAGCTGAACTGCAACGCCGCCTTGTCCGTCCTTTGGCTTAACAGCCTGGAAATCCGCGATGATCTGTTCGGGCGTGTAGTAATCCGTTGCGCCGTAGATACGCGCTCCAAGGACTTTCTCCCGATTCGACAAGATTCCCTTGACGAATTTGCCGGTATCTTCGTCGGCATCGAATAGCGGGATGGGAGATTTAGTGGAAATCGGCAGAGCGAAGTTGTAGGGGCCCTGGAAGTTGTTCAAACTTTGTCCGGGGATGTTGGACATGTAAAATCCCGGCAGAAAGAATGTTGCAGGCAGGCCGATGGATCGGATGTACTCCTCGACCTTCGCTTTTGCATCGAAATGCGCCACTTTGGAAAGCTTGCCACCAGAGACTGCACAGCGACGTTAGATGAATGTCAGAAGGCCCTTTCTCTGGTGGGCCCTAAGAGATGATAGACTTACGCTCTGTAACATTCAATAAGCTGCTCCAGATATAGTGTTGTACGCCGGCCTCTTTAGCAGCATCTGCAATGTTCTTGCCTTGCCGAATTTCCGCGTCGGCACTCATCCTCTCCCAACTGTGTATCTCCGTTAGCATCTGCGAACAATAACAACAGCTCTGGCAAGAATGGAACAATCTTTCCCGGAGACAGGGACTTACAAGTTGGTCACGGCATATACCGCATATGCTCCCTGGAGGGCACTGCGGAGAGATTCCTTGTCATCCGCGTCTGCCTAACACGCAAATTGTCAGCGCTGGGCTAGGTTTAGGGATTTGGAGGATAGACCTACCGTCACGCACTCACAACCGAGCTTGGTGAGTTCTTGTGCGGCCGGCTTTGAGGTATCTCTCGTAATGGCTCGAATGGAGAACTGAGAAGCAGTCTTTGGGTCTCCTAAGATTGATTTGACCACGGAGCCGCCCTGCTTGCCTGTGGCCCCGAACACGGCCAATATCTGTTTAGATTGCGAGTCGCTCATTTTGTTCTGTCACTGTGTGCTATACTAGCAAAATGGATGTTCTCTTTGTTGAAGAATAAGTTTCGTGAGTAAATGGCTGCGATAACGGATCGATGGTTGTTCTGCTTATGGAGGAGAGAATCGATCCCAAAACACGGCGCTGCCTTGTGGTTTAAATAGCGGACTCGCATTCTCGATTTGCGCGGCCATCGTCGCAGAATGCCTCGTTGTAACCTCAAACATCTCGTACTGTCGACGTGTTCACAATAGAGAAGTGTACGCAAGACTGAGAATTGATGGAAACTGAAGGTGGATTGTTACCTAAGATTCGGCATTCGCAAGACGCGAGGGCGTCTGGTTGGTAAAAGGACTGATGACGCCAAACTTTGTCGGCGCACGGCTGCTTTTGGCCCCGGGTCGCCAAGGTCTTTCACCTACTTGTAGCGAACCCTGGAGCTGTTCCAAGACGCGCCAACCATTTTCTAGAGACTGACATCACGGATAAAACAGCGTGCAATCTGCAGATGGTTGACAACTACCATACTGTCTAAGACTGAGGCGGTAGAGTTGTTGTCGGCCAAGACACTTGATTGCAAACTGACTCTCACATCATTCGCCCTTCCAGCTAGAAGCCCCAGTGCCGCATCCTTCGTGAGCGGCGGACTCGCTTCAGAGGGCATCGGCTCGGAGTTATCGTCAATTTACGGTACCTCCCCGATCCTATAGCCGGGCACGAATAGGCCTCGCAAAGTCTAGGTAATTTTGCTCTAGAAGTGTACAGATGCAAACCTCTTTGAGGCTGCTCAGCCCTTTGACTTGATACCCGAGCTACTACTGAACACGCGACTTTATGGAGGGACTCGACGAAGTGAAAGACTTATCCCAAGTCAGTCCTACTCTAATCAAGAAATACGTCGACGGTTGTCACATGCTCCATCAACACAACCTTGTCGACGCATATGGGCATCTTTCAGTCCGTCTCTCCAAGTCGACATTCTTGATGTCGCGGTATCTCGCCCCGGCGTTGGTCGCGGGAACTGAGGATCTCGTTATCTACCAGGTAGAAGACGGCCAGCCTGTGAGGTCTGACGCACCAAGAGGTAAGTAAGCACAAGTTCCGACAATTTCACGCTATGACCAGCTTCACTATCGAGTTGTGCACTCCTTTGACTTTGAACAGGATTCTCGGAGCGGTTCATCCACTCGGAAGTGTACAAGGCTTATCCAGATGTCCAGTCCGTTGTCCACTCACATAGTTTGGATGTTGTTCCTTTCTCGATATCCACAATCCCGCTGTCGGCTTGTTTCCATATGGCTGGGTTTCTGGGCACCGCCGTACCAGTTTGGGATGCAGCCACTGTCTACCAACACCACCCGTCTGACAATCAAGACATGCTTGTCAAGAATACCAAGCTCGCCTCGTCCCTGGCGAGAATCTTGGGCGAGAACGGGCAGATCAAGCACCCTGTCGTGCTCATGAGAGGCCATGGAATGGTCGTGACTGCAGAAAGTTTGGAGATGTGTATCTTCAACAGCATATACGCCCAGCAGAATGCAAAAGTTCAGACAGCTGCAATTGGTCTGGGCGGCAATGTCAAGTACTTCAGGGACCGAGAAGCGCATGACACAGGAACTACGACTGGGATGGGCGCTGTTAAGCCATGGCCACTATGGGAGGCTGAGGTTACGAATGACACTTTGTATCGTAACTCGGTCTCGACGGATGACCATGGCAACCGCGCTCACAATCTACCGACCACAAAATAGCCAAGGCAAATGTCAAATGCACCAGGCCGAATTGAGGGAAACACGCAATCAGAGGAGACGCCATGTCCGCTCTACCGTGCTTCGCAGATTCATTTGGAACGTTACTAAAAAATGGTGCGATCATCTTGCCAGGTCTGTCGCTATTGCTTTGGATACAAGTATGAGATCTTGTGCTGCCAAGCCGCTGTGAGCCAACATCTGATGGGTTTGGAACCTTGTTCGGCATCTTCTGCCGGAAGTCCGACATCTCCCCAACAAACCCCACAACAACTCCGCGCATCATTCCTCCTTCTTAGAAACTTCCACTCCTAAGGAGTCAGCGTGCAAGATGGTAGCTGAGCCTGGGAGCAGGTCCCCGACCGCCAACGAACAAGCAAGCTCGACCCAAGCGCCTAAGAGGCGAAGAATCACATATGCATGCGATCTGTGCAGGTGGGACCGTCGAACTCCACCCTGTGATCCTACAAGGCTGACGATATAGACTCAAGAAGAATAGATGCGATGGCGACCGGCCGTCCTGTAAGCAGTGTCGGGACCGCCGACAGGAATGTGTGTACTCGCCTCAGAGGGCGAAGTCTATGAATGTGACTCAAGAGTGCGTATCCCTACCTTCCGCCTTCCGCTATACCAGATTGCACTACATACTCAGAGCAAGCGTTTTTTGAAGAGATTGAATCTAACATTGTTGAGCGAAGATATGTAGACGAGTTAAAACTGCGAAATGCACTGCTTGAGCGACAACTTGAAGACGCACGAAGGAATACGCAGGATCCGTGAGTCGGAGAGCCCCATTCGTTGCCAATACTTATTCTTTGCTAGCAACCCTATAACTATTGGAGATGCTGGCATTCCAGCCGTCACCCAAGTCCCTGATCAGGGCACTACAGATACTATCAGCCGAGATATGTCTCCTTCGCAGCCTCGACCCATCACCGTCAACCCGCACCAAGCCATGCAGCCCGTTGTTGCAACCAGAAAGACTGGCGCCGATCGGATAGCGGCGCACAGTGACGCCACCAAAGGCACTCCAAACGAGTACTTTGGCGAGTCTTCAACTTTCAACTTCGTCGCCAACGTCGGCTCACCCTTGGAAGGTCGACAGGAGAGCGTCTCGGCAGCATCAGGCGCCCGACCACCACCAACAGAACTCCATACCTCACTAGCTGCATCTTCACCTTCGGTGCCAGTCTTCGAACTGTTAGGCAGCGACTGTGAGGATCCATTTGGCCTTCCATCGAGATTCGTGGCTGATCGACTGGTTGATGCATATTTCAGATTCCGTCATCCCCTTAATCCTTATCTACACGAAGGAACGTTTCGTCAAAGGTACCGGAGCTTATGGCTGAGTCAAGATGTCGGCGGAGAAGAAGCTACACAGCAGACCTTGGCCTGGTTCGGACTCGTCAATCTGGTGTTCGCATTCGGAAGTGACCACGCTAGCACAACAGGACGGTCTGCTGCTGATCGATCGCGCTACTTCAAGAGGGCCAAGTGTCTGATCTTCTCCGGTCTTCTGCAGATGGGCACGATTGAGCTTGTCCAAGCTTTGCTGCTCATGGGTCAGTATCTGCATGGCTCACTGGAACTCAACGACTGTTGGACGGTCGTTGGTCTCGCGATACGTACAGCTCAAGGCCTGGGTTTGCACCTCGACCCTGCCAAGTTTACGACGAACAGGATTGAACAAGAGGTGCGCAAACGGATCTGGTGGGGCTGTTTTGTTCTCGACAGAGTACTGGGCATCAAGGTTGGGCGGCCTACGATGCCCGACGGTCCTGGACTGGAGGTCGGCATGCCACTTGCTGTCGATGACGAGTTTCTTTCCAATAGCGAAAATTCCTCTAGTCAACCTCAAGGCGTGCCATCCAAGTTGGAATACTTCAACCAAGTGATTCTACAGTGTCGACTGATGGAGAAAATTCTGGAAACTTTGTACGGCGAAGACTCATCACAGGGAAACACGCAAAAGGCCCGAGCGGTGCATGATCCTCCACGGTTCTTGGCTTTGTCGGTACAGCTTGATGGAGAGCTTGTTGCCTGGCAGGAAAACCTTCCTCGTCATCTGAAACCCGAAGCGCAAGCATTGGATTGGCATTTCGAAAGACAAAGGAACATTCTCATGATGAGGTCAGTCGTAGTTAGCTCTTGTCATTCTTACTCTTGCTGTACTTGAGCTTGTGGTGGTCGCCGTTGCCATTTCCAGATCCGCTAATTATCAGCAGATTTCTCCACGCACGACACCTTGTCCATCGCCAAACACTGCTGTTGTACATTACTCGTCGAGTGAAAGATCCTTTCCAACAAGAAATCATGCGCACCTGTGTCAAGCGCTGTATCACAGCGGCATACGATTCAATCACTCAAGTCTCCACCTTGCACCAGCACAACAAGCTCTCGCCATTCTGGCACAATTCTCATTGTAAGAAACACTCAATTTCTAGCCACCATGCTTACTGAACTTGTATAGATGTCTTTGCCGCCCTTGGGGTGCTCCTGGTCTATCACACGGTCGAGCCTACCTCCGTCACCGAGATCTCCTTACCTCCGAACGTGGACATTGACCACACTATCCGCCAAGGTGTAGAGCTTCTCTCCCGTGTTGGAGGCCAGATGCATCCACTCGCATCGCGATACGTTCAGTCTATCCAGCAGCTCCAGGCGAGACTGAAGGTCATCTCTGCCTCCAATAAGTCTCAGCCGTCGCAGACACTTCCAACTGCACAGAAGCGAAACCTTGAGGCAGACGCCATCTCCTCTGTCCCGCAACCACAGCCACCCGCTCTTGCAAGAGACCAATATCCACCACAAGCACAAGTCCTACATTCGTCCTTCGACCCAAGCATGCAACAAGAAGTATATCAGCCGACGTTTGCGGAAGCATCACGCTGGACCGGGTTTGAGGACGAGTTCTCAAACATTGAGAACATGCTTATGGATAGCACAGGCTGGACTGGCTTGATGGACGATTGGAGTGACACTCCGGTATGTGCCCTCGACATGCGGTCTCCTGCCACTCACTGACAATTTAGGCCTACCCAAGATTCACATATAACGGGTTTGCTTGAACCTCTCGACTCCACGCTGTTAACAGTGTAAGCATATCAGAACAACGCTGCGATCTAATTGATCCCCTGCGCCCGAGGGGGCCGAATCATCGAAGAGCGCTGCCAATCCTGCACCGAGCTGTTTCGAGCGAATGAGAAGGTCTTTGATATCCCCAGGCTGCAAGTGTGTTCGGGGTTCGAAGATAGGCGTCTTCTTTTCTCTCAAAGATCCCAGTAAGCGCTCTATGCCTGCCCGTTCTGCCTCCGTTCTGAACGAGATACTCTGAACTGGGCTAACTTACCCAGAAACCCACTCGTGTTCACACAGACCCTCAACCCCTTATCCCGCCCATCCTCTCGGCCAGGTAAAACCCAAGGAATCGCTTCCTTCGCATGACTGTGGCACACACTGTTGACGATCTCAAATTGCTTGTACAACTCTGAATGGATGGACCTCTCAGTATATCCTTTGAGCGCATTCGGATCCAAGGGCTCCGCGTCTTCGATTCAATACTCGACAATGTCGATGGGTGAGGGCACCAAGGCCACTGGAATGTATCTGGACATGAGAAATACTGACGGATTGGATGGGTCTCGGACGCTGATGTGGCCATAGGCATCGACAACCTGGCCTTGGTGGTGGAGGATGTGGTTCGCTGTGATTGACGTGCGTTGAATTGTTGGGACGTCCATATTTGGAGACTACAGCTCTGAGGTTATGCGCAATTGCGTATATAACTTTTCGCAATGGGCGAACGTGGTCTGAGGATGTTGACTATTTATATCGCGTCGAATATCTTACCGTCCGTCGATGTCTCCCTGGCTCCCGAAATTGGTATTGTACAGTGGCCGTATTTGAGCATGTTATTGCACACCTTTGCATGAACAGAGATTGACATTACTGCATAGAAGATCAGAAGTTGTTAAGTGCTACACACGCAACAAGATTGTGGAATCAATTCTCTTTCAGACCTACGCATCTAAATACCTACAGCCCTGCTATCCGTTAAAAACTCATCACCAAAATGTATACCTAACCACCATCTAAATTCATAATGAACATCTAAGCCTCAACCTCCATCACCCTAACACCAGCTCGTTCCAACTTCTCATTCCCCACCCCGTTCTCATTCGGCACCACTCTTAAATCCTCCCTTCCCTTCGTAGCTCCCAACCCAGCGCGTTCCCTCGCATCCACATACTCGGCCTCCACATGATGGCCCCACACCCACTTCATACGCCCGTTCAACTTCTCCCGCACAATGGGCAAGCCCTCCTCGTACGAGGTAATCCCCTCGAAATCTTTGCCCTGAAGCTCGTACACGTCGCCAGCGTGGCGGCTCGTGATCTGGGCTTTTTGGGCGCGTGGTAGACGTACGGACTGATAGAGGAATGTATATCTTTCAAGGGAGGCGTTGAAGGATGTGTCTGCGAGGAAGTCGCGGACCGTGAGGCCGAGGATGTAAGCGTCTTCGATGGCGTGGCCGGCGCCGGAGCCTATGTTACGTGCGACTTTAGTATGATTCTTTAAAATGAAGCAAGGAGATAAGGTCATAAGGAAGTGAGAAGAGGTGACTTTAATGGAGTAGGAAGGAGGGATTATAGTGAAGTGAGGAGAGAGAGAATATAAGGAGCATGGGAGGAGGGATCAGGACGAAAGATATCACGTACCTTGATGCGGAAGCATCGCGTGCGCTGCGTCCCCTGCCAACACGACCTTGCCATCGAAATACGTCCACTGCTCCAATAGGTCCCTGTCGTTGATGCGCCATTTCCCCGGCCGGGCCTCCATCGCGCTTATCACGGCCCCAACGGTAGGTTCCCAGCCCTCATACTCCCTCTCAAGCTCCTCCCGAGGCGCACTACTCGTCCAGCTCTCCTTGAGATCTCCCAGCTCGGCCTCGGGCTTCGTCACGAAGGCAACGACGTTGAGTGTCTGGTTCTTCGAGATCGGGAATACGAGGAAATGTTTGTCCCGCGCAAGCCAGCTTACCGCGTACGTCGGGTACGGCCAGGTGGCACTGATGGCCGAGAGGGGCAGGAGACCGCGGTAGGCGATGCGGCCGCTGTAGCGGGGCTTGTCGGGCGCGAATTGGCTGCGGATGGCGCTATGGATGCCATCGGCGGCGATGACGAGGTTTGCGGCCGCGGTTGGGCGGGAGGGATTGGCGAAGTGGATTGTGACTTGATCGCCGTGGTCCTAGGAGCCTCAAAGTGAGATGGAAATGCCTGAGGATAACAGGATCTCGGGCACATTTACCTCAACGCTCGTGGCTCTCATATCCGTCTCCAGCCTCACGCGCCCTTTATACCTCGTCCTCAACTCGCGGTACAATACCTCTAAGATCTCTGCCCGGTGAACGCTCAACTGCCTCACTCCTCCCTCCCCACCTTCATCCATAGCTCCCACGCTCACAATCTCCTTGCCGGTACTGGAAGTTGTTAGTTCTCGAACCTCTCGACGGGAAGACTGGAGGAATGGAACTTTTATGATACCCGCCAAATGCTGTAAGGGAAACTTACTCAAACCGGCGACAACTCCTATGTACGCCATTTCTTTCGCCAGAAATGGCATTGGCGGCAGCCCAGACACCCAGTTTGTTAAGAATGCGGGCCGCGTTCACGCCGATGCCTATCCCAGCGCCGATTTCGCGGTACTGGGGTGCTTGTTCGTAGACTGTGATGTTGGCGAGGGAAGGGTTGTGGTAAGCGATGCTGAGGGCCGTGGTAAGTCCGCCCAAGCCGCCGCCTATGATGGCGATGGTGAAAGGAGACGGGCTCGCCGGGAGGGTTGCTGCCGGCATAGATGAAATTGGAAACATGTACTGGAGAAGCGGCGTTGACTGAATGACACTGGACTCTTGGCTGGAAATTGAGGTCAAGCTTTCCTAGGACGTGGGATCTTGCTCTGATATATGACTTTCTTGGCGGCTCCTGAGAAGGTTTGTGTGGCCAAAGAGACAGAAACACATACGACCTACTGTGCAGGAAGGATTGTGCTGGGTGACGATCTGGCACGATTGACAGCGCGACTCGTCTGCATCACCGATCGTTTGCGCGGGCATGGGGCGGTAGGTAGCGAGGCTCTTGCATGAACGTGGGCGCCCCGAATCAGCTCAGGGAGCCGGAAGCATCGTATGATCTTCCCCGGGACTTGATATCCATGGCTGGAGGAAGTCTAGAACGACCGGATCAAACCAGGAAGCGGCCGGAGCAAGCATGTTGAAAGCAGAGACGTCTCGGGGAGAAGTTGGATTTCTTAGGAAAAGATGTGAGAGGTGATTGACGCGTGCTCCAAGAATAAATCCCCGGGACGAAGGAGTGGCGATCTCAATGCTAACCCAATATGGCTCGCGCCGGGGAGATATCAAAGCACAAGCTTCCATTACTGTATTGCCGCGATTTTCATCCATGTGCTGCGACATGGCTGGAAGGCTTTCGTGTGACTTGCGTTTGTCGTATGTTGGACGGTAGTCGAGCGTTCAAGCTTCAGGCATGGAGAAGACTGTCTTGCGCCTCTCGAGGTCATTGGACGAAGTTGCGAGCGACGCTTGCTTCAAGCGAAGAGTGTTCCTAGCAGAAACTACGTGGGTTGCTTTCGAGCGCTTCCCTCTCAGCTGAGATCGCACACAAATGGTCTCTGATAGCTTGTATATGGTGAGAGGTATGGCGATGAGCAAGCTTTAAGGTCGGTATTCAGGTATTCGTTGAATACAAGTACCTTAACTTTCAAATGTGCGTTATAGGATGTCCTCCTTCCCTGCATCAACATCTGCACACAAATGCGGAGATTTGACAGTACCAACGAGAACAATTTGACTGCCAGAAGTCGCCCCTATTCTCCCGCATCTCTTTCACAAGTCCTTGTGGAGATTTGGGATGCCCTGCCACTTCCTAATCTCCTCCCCCTTCCAGATCAGCACCAGTAACGGGATCCAAGTCACAACGTTGATGGCCGCGAAAGTGCCCCAAGCCACGTCGAATCCCGCTTTCGTGCCAAACGGCAGCGCGTAAAACCCAATCGTGAACGCGAAGATCTGGCGGAACAGGTTCTATGGACTTCTGTTAGCTTGTGTCGTTGTCGATGGAACAAAAACAATGATGCTGTCAAGAATGGTACAGCTTCTCGGAAGAAGGGAGACTTACGATGATGGTCGAGACCTCCGCAGCTTGGGGTTTGTAACAGTCCGTGCAGTAGGCATACACAAGGGTCGTGCCTGCCTGCACACCAACGCTTGCAACCGTCATACCAACGGCAAGCCCGATCCAAGGCGTCCGTTCCGATACGCACACGCCATGGATGATCAACCCAGCCGGTAGCAAAAGACTGAGGAAGCAGAGATGCAACCGAACCTCGGGCTTTCGGTAGCCGTCATTTCGCCGCGCATAACGATTGATCAGAATGTCGGAAATCCAGCCCGTGCATGCCTCGCCGATCAAGCAACCTAGCGTGAGGGGTATACCCAGGAGAAGCCCATTTTGCGCCGTATTGAAATCGTACAGACGTTCGCTAATCGATGATGCGGTCAGCACAAACACAATCGAGCCGTATGTGTTGGTCGTCATGTAATACACGCAGGGGAGCACGACGGCTACATATTTGAGCATCTTGAAGTTGTTCGAGAAGTCGGAGAGTGCCAGCTTGCGATCAAGGACCTTCCCGCGGAAAGCCATCTTGTGCCAGTAGGTTCGGTTTTCGAGGTTGCTGAACTCTTCTCGAGAGAACAAAGTCTCTGGAAAACTGACGATGAAGATGGTGAGGACGCCGCCGAAGATTATGGCGTTGATCTGTGGACAGTCAGCCTCCAGACAAGGTTGAAGAGACAAAGCTCCTCACGAAGAAGATCCACCGCCATCCCAGGTTCAATGCAATATAGCCACCAGCAATAGGGCCGAAATGTGGCTGTTAAGGGTGTCAGCATTTCCAGTCGCCGGGTTGCGTATAAACAAGTAACACTAACGCCATTGGTGATAGCTAGAGCATAGAATCCAATGTATTTTCCACGTTCGCCCTGGAAGAACATATCGCAGATCTGCAAACAGTGAGTTTTGACATCGTGCAGATTGCAGTCACACTTACAGTGGCACCCCCGATAGCCAACGCTACACTAGCACCCACACCAACGAAGCATCGTGACACAATTTCCCGTGGATACGTAGACGCATATCCTGAGCCAACATTCGCTCCGATTGCAATAAGCGTGAAAATCTGTACCGCTCGTCAGTGGGAAAGATCAAAGGGAATCAAGATTTGGGCAGCTTCTTACCAGGTAGGCTGGTCTCCGACCGTACAAATTGACGTACGGCGTCAGGAGCAAAGGGGTAACGCCACCAAGAAGGGTATAGGATGTTGTTAGGTAGCTGGCTTGTTGATGGGTAACCTTAAACTCTTTTGCGATGACGCCAAATGCCGCAGGGACCATGCCGGCACCGACTGGTTGATCATCAGAATCTTTCACCAAGGCGGACAGGCAGGGAGTACTCACATTGGACACAGAAAGCAAGCAGACACAAGAGAGTTAGGACATAGTATTTGTACCACATCGGCCAATTCTGGAGCTCTCAAGAAACTTGGTCAGATCTCAAAGCTCGGTTTCATGACGGTCGGCAGGGGCATGCATACCAGTGGATCATCTTTGTGGTCGCTCGGCTGAGGCACAAGAGGAAGGCCATGCGCATCGAGCTTCAATTGAGGCTGCTGGGTCTTGATCTCGACATCGACGCCGTCCTCGACATGCGAGGAGACATAAGCCCGTTTCCCGTAGTCCCCATTCCCGGTAGCCATGGTGGTGACTGGTGTCAGGAATGCTCTCAAACCGAAGGTGTTTGATGGCAAGCTGGTGTGAACTTCAAGTAATGGCCGCGACGTGAAGGCCACTTGTGAAAGAGCCAACTCCAACAAATAAGAAAGAGGGTGCCAGCGCCTACAGCAACAGCGGTTATATGGATCAAAGTCTTCCCACGTACTCAGGACGTGGAGGAGGTCAAGCTCTAATAAGCGCACTTGCCAGCGGGCCAAGAAGACAACAAGTGTTATCGACCGCGCGAGCTGGAGAAGCGAGGAACGCCGAGTCCATTCTAGACGGGACGACGTCTCGCCCTCCTCGAGCCATACCCTCGGTGCCGTGTCGTCGGAGTTTGCCCGCTGATCGCGGGGAGAAAGAACGACAAGGGGGTCAAGCGAAACCCTCCAGGTCCCCGGCTGCACTGAAGAATCCTTTGGACCCACTGAAGAGCAAAGTCCTCATAGACCACATGGCACGTAGTCCGGGGTGAGGACCCAGAGAAGTGGCAACTGCTGGAAATGTGACTCGAAGCTTGCGATGTTGATGGGATTGAGATAACTTGGCTCTCTTGAGCAGACTACAGCAAGCACGGTATACTTGACCGTAGCATTGCTGGTACAGAGAATCACTCATACAAGGCCCTCCTGAAAATGCGCTGCGATATCGGGGACTTTCCTCAAAGCCGGGGAAGAACACCTCGACACACTCGATGAACTTCGGCCGAGTCGTTTCTTTCGGCTTCGGTATTCAAGGCCTGCTTCCACTGTGCTCTTATATCAGGCGCGTCCTTTCTGCGAGTTACCACGGTTCAGATGCAGTTCTTAAACGCTGCGATGCCCGAAAGCGATCGTTGGTATTCGAGGTAAGCCGTGATATTTACTGCATGCGCAACTCTACTCTGCCTTAGAAGACCGCTGCACCCTCGTCATCCTTGCCCATCTTCCTCGCCTTTCCTGATCGTCGATCTGCATTTTCTTCTCGGCGATGGCTCCCGTCAAATGCAACTTCGCCTCAGCGCTGTACGATCGCATGGTACCGCTGGCTGTGGGTGAAGTCCAACCGCCGGGTCTAGATGTAAACTTCATCGACGTCCACCACCCGCGAGATATCTTCGACAGAATGATCGCGAACAAGGAATTCGACGCGTCAGAGCTTTCCAGCTCCGAGTACATTACGCGCCACGTCGCAGGAGACGAGTCCTTCATCGCGCTGCCGGTCTTCGCGTCTCGGGTGTTTAGGCATGGGTTCATCGTTGTGAACAAGGATAGAATCAAGAAGCCGGAGGATCTGAACGGGAAGAGGATCGGTGTCCAGCTGTACACCATGACCGCGGCAGTATGGATTCGAGGTCTACTTCAGCATGAATACGGCGTTGACCTATCGTCGATTGAATGGGTAGAAGGGAAAATGGAAGGGCCCGGCTCGCACGGCAAACCCTCGGCCCTCAAGCCCTTGAAGTCCATCAAGATCACGCAGAACACGGATCCTACGAAATCCCTTTCGGATCTTCTCGAGTCTGGCGAGATTGACGCGACTCTGGGTGCCGACATCCCTGCCTGCTTGGGCAAATCACCGCACATTGACCGCCTTTTCCCAGACTTCAAAAAGGTCGAGATGGACTATTACAAACGCACGGGCATTTTCCCCATCATGCACCTCGTCGCCATGCGGCGAGATTACTACGAGCAGCACAGATTCGCCGCCTCGGCATTGTTCCAAGGTCTAAACGATAGTAAAGAACTCGCACGGAAGCGCATGCAGAGCACTGGTGCGCTGAGGTACATGCTGCCGTGGCTGCCTCAGGAGCTGGACGAGATACGCGAGGTCTTTGGCGAAGATTGCTGGCCATACGGCGTCGAGGAGAATCGTAAGACTTTGGAGGCGTTGGTGCTGTATCTGTTTGAGCAGGCCTTGATGGACAGGGTTGTGCCTATTGAAGAGTTGTTTGCGCCGGTGAGGAAGATTAATTTCAGGATAGGTTAATGGTACGAAGGCTGTAGGAGATCGGGAGGTGAGAAGATTGTCTCAATGTCCGATGGTGTCATCGCAGAATCTGCGACGGCTGATTGAGCGGGCCAAAGCTATGCGTGGCCTCCTATGGGACGACTGGAACGATACGTTGTGCTGTCAGGAAGAGCTGGAGATGGCCAAGAACGTCTGGAACGCCGGTGAGGACAAGCCTAAGCCGTCCCACAAGGTGTGGAGAGCGCCCACTGCGGCCAGATATTCTCGATCAATTGGTGCTGTCAGAGCTCTCCTTCGTCGAATGGGTCTACGGACATTGCGTCCAGGGTCCACACCACGCCCGCTTTCCCTCCTTCAGCCTCCCAAAGATCTTCAGATGCTCATGGCGCGAATCACTACAGAGTACGCGACGGGGCTAAGAAGACATCAAGTGGAAATGTTCTACCAGTCTCACCACGAAAACATCGACTCCACTCAAGCTCTGGTCTTGAGACGAGATCTGACTTCCCCCCGCTATCCACAAGAGCTCTATTGTCGAGAATACTACGAGCCGTCTACTGGGCCGCTATCACCTGGTCCAAAGAAGGAAAAACCCCCGCGCTCTTCACCGACCAATGGCCCGCTGTTGTACGAACTCGGGGCGAAGCGGTTCAGTCTAATGAAGATCTCACCACGCTCGCCCTAAAGATCATCGCCGACAGAACGTGTCACTCAGACCTTCATACTAGCGCCTATGACGATCAACAGCCACAACTCTCGACTAGAATGTGGTGCGTTTTCCAACAGTTCATCAAGAACCGCCCGAAGGGGACGACGGCATCGATCGCGACCAAGCTGCAAGCCGAACCAGCCAAGCGCGATGTCGGCCAGTCTTCTGGGTCATGTTCGCATACGGTCACTTGCGGTACGAAATGGCAAGTCTCACTTCAACACGACGGGACTCGCCGACTTTGTTATAGTTGACCATTAAAAGAAAGTCAACAAGGGATGGAGGAGCACAAGCGCGAAATGTGGCGGTTCTTCGAGCAAGGATGATGGCCAGAGCACGCGAAGTCTGACTCCTTCCGCCCAAGAGGAAAGTAGCAGCCAGGTGGCATCACACGATGGCTATGCGGGCTATATTCGTCCTTGTGCAACGAGAGCTTGTGGGCCCCCTTTTCGTGTTTGTTCTGTTGAGAAACATACCTAGCAGGAGCGATATCGAGCAAACGCAGGACGCAAAGCCGGGCAGTCAAAAATTTCCAAAAGTTCAGTACTAGCGCGCTATGTGCTTTTCTCGAATCGATGCAATGCCATTCAAATTGAAGTCAATGCAACCTTTTCACAGGACGTTGAAATTTCGTAGACTACAACTGCTCGTTCACAAACAGACCAGCCATACCCTGGCCCGTACCAATACACATACTCGTAACGAGCACCTTCTTCTTCGTCCGTCTCGCCTCACTCAAGATCGTGCAAATCTGTCGCGCACCAGTGGCGCCAAGGGGATGGCCCAGGGCAATGGCGCCGCCTCTGGGGTTCATTTTCTCGTGCTCCAAGCCTAGAGTGTTCAAGCAGTACACGGCCATGGAGGCGAAAGCCTCATTGATCTCGAAGATGTCAATGTCGTCCTTCGTGAGGCTGAATTTCTGGAGAAGTTTCGGGATCGCGGCGGTGGGGCCGATGCCCATTATCCGGGGTGGCACGCCGGCGACGGTGGCGCCGACGAATTTGGCGAGGATGGGTTGGCCTAGTTCGAGGGCCTTGGAGCGTTTCATCAGGAGAATGGCGGCGGCTAGTAGAGGTCAGTTCTGTAAGGTGGAGGAATAAGGTATTGTGAAACGTACCGCCATCTGTGACTTGACTGGCATTACCTCCAGAAGTCTTGTCACCAAACTGAGGCAAGGCAGGTCGAATCTTCAACAGACTCTCCAAGGTCGTGCCATATCGTGGGCCCTCATCCTTGGTAAGTGTCACCTCCTTCTCATTGCCTTCCGCGTCCTTCACTTTAGTCGTGATCGGGACAATCTCATCATCGAAATACCCGGCCTTCTGGGCTACTTCAGCCCTGCGGAAGGATTCGCAGGCATACTCGTCCTGCATGCGTCTGGTGATGTTGAAATCATTGCCCACGTTCTCGCTCGTCTGAATCATGGGTTGCGTGCAATCGTTGGCTTCCTGGTTCGCGTTGATCTCAGGGCTAAAAGGAAGATCACGACCACCGTTGTGGGACATGGACTCGCCACCGAGTGCAAGGCCAATGTCGATGCTGCCATTGGAGATCTGGTTTGCGATGTCTTGCACGGCCTTGAGACCAGAGGAGCAGAATCTGTTGACGGAGTTGGCGGCGGTGGTGTGGGGGAAGCCGGCTGCCAGCGAGGCGGCACGGACTTTGTATGCTGCTCGGTTATCGCCAACCTGTGGAGAGAAGCTGTCAATTGCTGTGCTACCCATATGTGAGGAGAGGAAGATGAATCAACTCACATTTCCCAGGCAGATATCCTCAACCAACGAAGGGTCGATTTTGCTCTTGTTGACGACTTCCTTCAGCAGGGCATAGACGATGTAGTCTAGATCTGTGTCCTTGAAGCCGCCTTTCTTGCCTTTTGTCAATGGAGTTCGTAGAGCGAGAGTAATGACGATATCATCTGGAGTCTTTGCTGTGCTGTGAAGCTTGTGTTAGTTCCCACGTCCGACATGCTCGGAACACCTTGAGCTTACATTGCAGAAACACCAGTCTTGGAGGGCGAGAGGTGCGAGAACACCGAGGCTAATCTTTGTGTGGCCATTCTGTCTGTATATCGGATTGTAAGAAGGAGCAAGGTCAAAGAAGTGAAATCAGAGGTCAATCGAGTCAAGTGAGGAGAAATGCAAAGCAATTGAAAAAGCGGCCGCAGCTGATGATGTTCTTTTCTACGTCTGTCTCCCACCTCCGCCAAATTATCGCCGCCTCCAGATTTACCTCGGCTCCATTGATTTGCGGGTTTGGCGGGCAGAGCGTTCTACAATCCCCATTGGCAGAGAGCTTCAACCGTGGGCCGTCTGAGGCGTGGCCGCCGGTCGTCGATTTTGTCGTTGCCGCTTTACTTTCCGTCCTGGGGCTTCCGGTGGAAGTGATCACAAATTGTTGACGGCGTGTTCCTCGGTGATTTCGTGCGTAAGACTTCGTCCTGCGTGGGATAGTGCGACGAGTTGCTTGAGAATGGCAGCACTGGGGTACCGAATCTAGTAGATCAGAATCTGGCTACTGCTCGGTAAACGGCGGCCGGCACCAACCGAATTGTCGATGGACGAAGCTCCTTTAATCTTTGCGGTTTACTTCACTGCTGAGCTTATGGTATCTTCGCATTCGAGCTGATTCTACGAGCTGCTTCCATCTAGTGAGACTCAGAGCAGCAAGGAGTTCCTATCTCCCCCAAATTGCACATACCTGCCAACATCAAATATGGCATCTCTTGTTGACAACGCTATCTATTATCGCCTCGCCGTCGCCTGTCCGTCTTGGTCGCAAACGCCTAAAAAGAGATCGTTTTCCCTCGCTATGCATGACACATTCCACATCCATCGGTTATTACGCGTCGTCATTGTCAGTCATGGTGCCAAAGACGTTCTGCTCGCGCTTTCCACCGATTCATTCTCGATCCGTCTTGCCTGCAGAGCAAATGTAAGTCATCATTGAGGACTCAAGGCTGCCGAACTAGCCTGCAGCGTGGCATAGAGTCGAGATTGGCGCCACAATCGACGCCATCCCGTGGAAGGTAGGACCTACTTCTCCTCCACACTGTCTGGCTTGACCGTTTCGCCATCAGGAGCATCCTTCATCTCGGTATCCTTGGGCTCTGGCTCCGCCGCCTTCTTAGCCTCCTCGTCCGCCTTCTTCTTGGCTTCGGCTTCGGCTCTTTTCTTGGCGGCCTCTTCCTCCTGAATCTTGAGGACGGCTTGTCGGTGCTCTTCAATCTTGTCTAGATGTCTCTGAACTACAGGTCCTGTCAAAGAGCGGATGTCGTCGAGCTTCGCCTGGTAATGTGCTTTGCTGGCGTCTTCTCCTTCGTCATATAGCCAATCCTGCCAGGATCGTCAGTACGCCGAGAAAAAAATCCTCGGGAAATGTTTACTTACCTCAGTCTTTTCCAAGCGGTCTTTGATTTTGTTTTTCGTGTCCTCGTCGGCGAATTCCGCATAGACGTCATCGATCTTGCCTCGGATCTCGTAGATGTATGCTTCAAGCTCGTTCTTCTTGTCTTCCGTATCTGTCACGAGTTTGTCCTCCATGAACATGGCATTCTCGGCTTCGGCCGCTTGCGCCTTAGACGAGTCGTCTAGGGAGGAGGTACCGGCGACAAGCTGCAACTCTCCTTTACGGACCTGCTTCTTCACTTTACGTAGCTTGGGCTTGGGCTGCTCGGCAGAACCATTGGCTTGGTCGGTCTCCATGGCATCGCCCTCCTTCTTTGGCTCTGGTTCGGGTTCTTCGACCTCGACATCCTCAACGTAATATCCACTCTCGAGATTCAGGATACCATGGAGATTGAGTCGCGCCTTAAGCTTGCAAACCATGAAATCGTCCTTGTCGTCGGCCTTGACTCCCTTGACTGAGAAGCGGCCAATCCAGGGATTTGTCTTTCCGGGAAGGAGCTCCGGTTTGGCATATCGAGCCTCGAGGTCGAACGGCTGTTTTCGATAGAAGGTGAGAATCTTGGTGGATGGCATAACATTGCCCTTGTTGAAAACGGTCAGACTGGTATCCTCATCTGGGATGTCAGGAGACTGTTCCCAGGTGAACTCGATGGGGTATGTGACAATGTCGTGGACGGAGAAATCTCGAACTCGGAAGACTGGGGAGAGGATGGCACAGCTGAACGCACAGCCTCGAGCGATGGCCTCGTCCTGGTTGAGGGTGTAAGATAAAGTCTTGCCGTTGAAGAATTTTGAAATTCTGTCCTTGATGGATGGGACACGAGTACTGCCACCGACCATCTCAACAGCATCGATGTCGTCGACCTTCAACTTGGCTTCAGCTAGTGCTTGTTCAAGCGGAACGGTAACACGATCCAGTAGCGGTTTGATCATCTCTTCGAGTTCCTCCCGTTTCAGCATTGCGCGGACATCTTTGTCTTCCATCAAAGATTCAATGCTGAGAGGGGCCTGGGCATTAGCGGATAAGATCTTTTTGACCTTCTCGGCGGCGGCGGCTACTCGCGTGACAGCCTTCGCATTTGAGTAGATGTCGATCTTGAATTTCTCTTTGAACTCTGCGGCAAAGTGGTCAACCAGAGCCTTGTCGAAATTGCGTCCACCAAAGTGACGATCAAAGGTTGTTGCCTTGATTGCCAATTCGCCCTTGCGGAACTCGACGATCGAGACGGTGTAGTCGCTGTAGCCGATATCCACGAAGCACACGCGACGCGGCTTCGCATCACCTTCGGGAAGGTCGGATTTCGTGATGCCGTAGCCCAGTGCAATGGCGGTGTTGTCGTTGATGAGTCGGAGCAGCTTCAGGTTGGCGACCTCGGCAGCATCTAGTATGGCTCTTCTCTGGGAATCGGTGAACCAAGGCGGACAGCCGATGACCACATCTGAGACTGGAAGTTTCAATTCTTTGCTGGCGGTGTCTCGGATCTTGCCCAAGTACATGGCAATCAACTGCACTGCAGTGAACTTTTGCTTTTCTCCACGATATGTGACCTCAGCTCCGACTTGGCCATTGACGTCGACGAGAGGAGCAGTGATGTATTGCTGTTCGATGGCAACTTCGGGGTCGTTGATGGTTCGGCCGGCGAGACGCTTCAGCGAGGAGATTGTGTTCTTGAGGTTCGAGATTTCCTGAGTCTTTGCGGCCTCACCAAGGTATCGGCTCTTGGGACCGAAGCCCACAACAGACCTGGCAAGAGTCAGTAACAAGATGGCAAGGCTGGAGCAGGTACTACTTACGGTGTCTGTCGGTTTGAGGTCTCATTGGTGATCTAGATACAGTTAGATTGATAGATTAAATCAGACGAAGAAAGGACAGCTTACGATGTCAATACCCTTATTGCGCGCGACACCAATCTTGGTGCTCTGCGCACCGAAATCAATCCCAACAACGCTCATTGTCACTGCAATGAAACTTTCGCAAGGAGATTTGGCGGTGGTCTGAACGGGCTTAGAAGGAGCGCGGCTAGAGAGAGAAAGAGACAGGAAGAGTAGATCGGATGGGCAAGATCAGTCTAAGGTTGCGAACAGATCAGCACATGCAAAAAAGGCGGGCGACAGTGAGGACGAAAAATTAAGGAAGCCGCAGGACAAGCCCAAAAATTACAAGGCCGTTGGCGGGACGGCGATAGCCAGAAGTTTCGCGCCGTTTCGATCGCCGCCAAGAGGCACGTCACCCTTCACACAGCCTGGCCTTTACTCGTCCGCCTCACATCCTCCCATCAATCAGGCTGCACCACGATGCCCAAGAACGCAGCCTCATATACTACCAGGTAGTTGGTCAACACGTGGCTCCGACTGGCCCCAGTTGTTCAATACATCCCTGTCCAGAGGTCCTTCGAGAACATCTCCAGGGTGGCCGTCCCAAGATGCTGACATGATGGGAACAGAACGTGGCAGCAAGATACGTGCTAGTTCTCTTACATAGTCTGTATAGCTTGTAGGAGAAACTTTTTGAGTCTGTGTCTCTTCTATGCCTATATCTGATGTTTGTGATAATGATACAGCGACTTTTCGTGGCCAATTGCTCAGAACTCCTACACCATCCTGCCCGGACTTGGACTTCTCTTCCGCTGCATCTTACGTTGCAGCTTCTTATTCCTGCGTGCATTCCGCTCATCCATCTTACTATTGCCCCCGTGGTCCTGCCTCACTGGCTCCGGTAGAGCTGTCAGGTCTTCCACCGAGATGGCAGTCAACGGGCTATTCCGACCGAGTGGGCTGCGGTTGTCAACGTGGTGGCTGTCACCTGTCCACTGTCGTGAGCGGCGGGACCCAGGAGGAATTGTTAGCGATTCCCTTTCGCCAGAAGTCTCCCCTGCCCCATCTTTTTGACTCGCTAAGGCGGGCGCCGCGCTGCGTGTTGACAGGTGAGGGTCCCTGTTTGATGGAGGAGCAAAATGGACCATACTTCGTGGTCTCCTTTCTGGGTCATGACCTCCATGAGTGTCAAGACCACCTTCGTCCTCACTCCCAGGGATACTTTGGATGAATTTTGGTGTGTGGACTGATACACTATCTGTGTCGCTCATGTCGAGGGATTGGTGCTCAAATCGCCGCGAATGCGACCCGAAATGATTATCTGACGGGACTGGCGAAGGCCCGGCTTTCTCAAACATTCCAGGTGTAATCGGCTCGTCTTCTGCCGAGAAGAAGCGGCCCTCGACACTGGATGATGGCTGTAAGTGTGATGGCCGAGTTCGGCGTTTGCGGAATTCGACTGCTGGCTTGAAGGTTTCTGGGACTACGTTGAGCTCGTCTCCAGTAGCTATTGCGTGTTCGATGGCTTGCTGCGGAGTGACCTTGGTATCTGCTGCGCCGGCATCTGCCCTTGGCCCGCCCCAAGTTCTTTGTCCAGCGGTGAAGATGCCATATGTCATAAAAATCCAGTTCAGAAACGGATTCAATATCCACATCAATGGGTACAGCATTGATTTCCATCGATGTAGCTTGAAAGCAAAGTAGAACATGAGCAACCAGTTCAAGCCACAGGAGATCAACATGAACTCCCAGGGCAAGGAATCGACCCGCGTTGAGGTGCTGGAAATGGCAATGATGGTGATCAGGAGAAGCAACGCTGTTGTTCGAATCGTGACGGTGGTGAAACGGAGAATCAGAAGCAAGGGGTATTTGCTCCACAAGCGGCCATCCGTCAACATGCAAACTTCATTCGTGATGAATCCAAGAAACCAGCGACGTCTCTGCTTCAGCAACGACCGAAATGTCTGAACTGCTTCAGTCTTGCAAAAGGCGCTCGTGCTTAGCTGTATCTGGTACCGTCGTTTGGCGCCAAGCATGAACAAATGCGTCAACCACCGGTCCTCGCCAAGGTGGGTTTTGGCATAGTCAAAGAGATCTTCGCAATCCTCTGCCTTGTCCGAGAAATAGAATCGAGCCATGTTGCGAAATGCTGAGAAGCGAAGCAAGGTCAAGGCTCCGGGCAGACAAGTGACGGCACCACACCCAGACTCAACAGACCGTTCGAAGAGCTGTCCGTGCAAGTACTCCATGTCTTGCAGAAGCGTGATTATTGAATGCTTGTCGGTACGACACGTGATGATGCCAGTCATTGCCAGCATGTTGTGTTTGCTACCCGGTCTCAGCTCCATGTCGTACATAAAATTCTGAATGCATACGGGGTCCAGTATACAATCGGAGTCAATGAACAAGATGAAAAGGTCGTCTTTCTGCTGCAGATATCGCTTGTAAATCTTGTCGATAAGCAGGAACGTGGCCTTCTGGCAATGTCGCTTGCCACCGTGAGAGAATCTTGACACGGTGACCCTTGCACCATTGTAAGCCACATCAATCGACTTCGGGAAAGTCTTGAGGGTGATCGGCACACCGAGCCGCTCGATGGTTTTAAGGTAGAGCTCATCAATGTTGTCTCCGTCGAAAGACACAAACACATGTATGCAGGCTGCAGGGTAGTCGCAGCTGACCACCGAGTTCAGTGCCGTCCACAAAGTGTCTGGTGGCTCTTTGTAAACTGGCATGACCACAACCACCTTTGGCGCAGTGCGCTCGTCGAGAGGGTATTTTACCCGCTTCGCGCGGCCTAGAGGGACAAGGACAACTCGATAAATGCAGAAGAGCCAGGGGATAACGAGCATGGCCGCAAAGGAATAGAACGCGAACTGTTGCAGAACTTTGACCAACGTTCGTGGGAGATATTGAATGAGGTGTCTCGGTAGAGGCAGCGTGGCGATCATGACCGGCAGGAATATACCCCTAAAACTCTTTGTCAGTGAGGTGTCTGAGAATTTTGCAACATCAGCCTACCTCAGAATAATGAAGAGTATGGAAAACAAAACAGCCAGGATCTTTTGCGACCAGTGATCCGCCTTCGCAAACGCCTTGCTTAAGCAGTAGAGGAATGCTGCGACCCATAGAAATGATTCGAGGAAGGCCGCTACAACCACAGGCCCGATAAATGAGATGGATATTATCTGCTTGTATCAGCCAGGATTCAGATAGCAAACCATTACATGCTTACGTCGGGAATAGACCACGGGCCAGTCTCGTACTCTTGCTTGCCCCCTGCCATTGCGTTGCCGAGATGGGTATTGGCCCGAGAGGACGGCTCGTGCTCACGGCTCGTACTTCTGCCGATGGTGACCGTGACTGAGAGCTTGTCAATGTTTTGTACGGCAACACAAGTGAGTTCTCGAGAGCCTGTATGCCCAGGTGGTGAAAGTGCGGTTCCCGAGAAAGTGAGTGACAGTGACAAGCACGCAAACAAGCCGTGAAGCTCGAAGCAGAGGTGGGTCTGCTGAGAATAAGAAGAAACCGGCGATGGGTATGGGATCAGTGAACGATGATCGTTTGATGTGGGCACTCAAGACTGTAAGGTGAAGACCGGCGCCAGGTAAGAACTGTGAGTGTTGCGTGGGTAAGAATTTTGACAGGAGCAATGAAACACAGTCAATCAAGAATAGACATCAACACAATGTGAAGAAAGGCAGGCGCGGCCCAGCACCTGCGGTGTACTAGTAGCTGCAATAGCCATGGCTGTTCTAAGGTCGGTGAGGCAATCGGCAGGTGCGGATGAAGACGGCGAGATGTCATGCATGGCGGTAGCCTGCAGCTGCTGCTCGACGAACCGAAGAAAAAGTTGACGTTTCAATTTCTGGTTGAGATCAACATCGCGGGAGGAAGAAATCTGAGAGTGAAGTGAACTCGAAACCGGACTTACTGAAAATATCGTTAGAAGGACAAAAGGATTGCGCCGCTGAGCCTCACCCGGCGCATCTTGTGCCAATATGTGCTTGAAACACCAGTTCCTGACTCTGCAACCTGCGCCGTGGGAATTACGCTATCAAGTCCAACATGGCGCCTCAAGACCATTCCAAGACTCCCACCTTACGCTTATCTACAGATGGAAGTCGCCGCTGACAGTGCTATCAACATCGGTCCAGGTACTTCCTGGGGTGCGGATGCCATCTCCAATCTCGCTGAGCAGGTCGTCTGCACTTTCCTCCGCTTCGCTGGCATGAATGTCGCTGATGCTGCCTGAAATGCTGGGAGTCATCGAAGCAGGTAACTGCTGGTTGGTAGCACTAGCAGCGGGGTTACTCCGAGGCAGGTTGAGATAATTTGTCTGAACCGGTACAGACGCCTGCGATTCATGGTCTGATAGAGTGTGTGTCGAGTTTGAAGCCGCCGCAGAGAAGTAGTCGGTCTGGCTCATAGGACGAGCTAAGTAATCGGCGGAGGGTATCGAGAAGTCCGGGTCAGGAGCACTTTCCGTCGTCGGGGTAAGCTCGATCAGACTCTCAGATGCATGGCTGGGAGGGATCTCAATTCGTCTGCTGGAAAGAGGAAGGTTCCAGGCCTCGCGCATTTCCTGCTCGTATCTCGATTCGAATGGATTTTCCTGGCTTGGGTTTATATCCCGAGATACTGATGCATCTGGGGGCTGCTCGAAGATCGAGGGCGATTCATGTTGGTCCGAGGCTCCAGGCCTTTGTCGCAATTTCGTGGACTCGGTAAAGGTTTCGACAGCAGATGACTGGCCGGCCGGCTGTGACGACTGACTTTCTCCGTTCTGGAGCAATACACCATTTTGGTCAACCAGCTCATCGAAGGTGGGAGACGGCGGCCCCTCTTCTTGTTGATCGGAAACCTTCCTCCTCTTCCTCCTCTCCTCCATCACTCTTCCGCGTTCCATTATTTCGGCAATAGCCTGCCGCCTTCGTTCTTCGGCCATCTCTCCCTTGTCCTCATGCATCGAGATATCGGTCGAAGTACGCCGTGGTTGCGGCCAAGGTTTTGGTCCAACTTCGTCGCCGAGGGAGTGCAGACCCATCGCGATCTTGTGTCTTGTTCGGTCTATCCATGCTCGCACTTGGGGGTTCTCATACGCAGCGATGCTGGCCGCTACCAAGACGGTCACCGTAATTATGATGCCTAAAGGAGGCGGCATCTTGTGTCAGTGTTCGTTGAGCAACAAAGGCCTGGAAAGTGTTGTATGTTCAGGGCTCAGCCGCACGCTATGGGCACGGCATGATGATGTAAGGAGAGAAATAGCGGCATGCGAGGAGGCACATGAGCACGTACCTCGAGCGAGTGGAGCTGGCATCTTGGAAATTGCTTTCCCTAGTGAGATCTGACTGCAGGAGTCTGCGGAAGTGGTGAGAAGACGGTTCAGTGTGGTTTAAAAACAGAACCAACTCTTGTCAAAAAGCGTCAGCCTGATGTCGTTGAATACGGGATCATCTGTGAAGAAGAGGAAGTGAGAGCAGGGTAGACGCAGCTGCGCCACCCACGCACTGGCAGCCCACGCCACTTCGCGCAAGAATCGGCTTCACATTCCCCGCACCAGGCTGAACCTCGGAAGACGGCGCGTGTAAGTCTTCCGAGATAGCGCGTCGCAAAAGTGCCAGACAAAGGAAATAAGCACAAGAATTACATACGAACAGCGGGCCCAGAATGTCGCGAAGCACTTCGACGGCTCAACCAAGAGCCTTGACGCTGACCGAAGAGCTCGAGAAACTTGAACAATCGATCACATTGACGCTGCAAGGTGGGCGCTTCCCAGGAACAATTGCAGCAAACACTAAGACATCGAACTCAGAAATCGACCATAACTTCAGCCGAGCACACCGGATCGTCACCTCCAGCATTTTACCCATTGTTGAGCAGTATGCCGTTCACTCCAAGGAAGTGTGGGAAGGATCAAGAGTAAGATATCAGCCGAGCAGGAAATCAAGGGATCTCCGTCGCTAAAGGTACATCGCAGTTCTGGAAGCAATTCTTTGAGTCGAGCGCCAATGTGTCGTTGTCAGGCTACGAGGAGCAGGCCTCCCATCTTGACGCCACCGACACCGAACCCACAGACGCAACAGTCACCGAAGATTCGAATGCCACAACACACACGACTTTAGAGACCTCTGAATCCTATGAGACCCCTTCGGCGCAACACATCTCCACCGATTCGATCCAAGACCTCGACCTCTCAAATATGACCATCTCCCCCTCAAAGAGCAGCACGCCCCGGCCATTCAAATCAAAGAAGATACAGCAGCAACAGCAGCAACAGCAGCAAGCAACTTTTGCGGACTACCCGTCGCCCTACGAGACACTCCGGCAAGAAGTCAACAGCACAGTCGCCGATGCAACATCATTGACACAAGCATCGATGCCCGAAACTCCAGGCGCTCGTCACATCTTCCCCGTCGACACCATGGCAGCAACACCACAGTCCTCACCCTTCCTCCCTCCACGACCCACCTCCATTCCCCGACCCTCCACAACTCGCAAAAAGACCGATCCTCTCCTCCACCGCATCCTCGACAGGAATTACCGCGTCCAAGCCACGCCCCTGACCGGCCAGCGCGACATGAACACCCGGTTCAACCCTGTAGCGACACCGCCGACCGCAAAACGCACCCGAAAAGCCCTCTTCGCCGAAGACTCAAACCTCGACTCCAGCCCCGCCGCCCCTCCTCCAGAACTGAACCACGAAATCTTCTCCTCTCCCGAACGCAAACGGCCCATTCCCGGCGTCAGCGTCTTGACTCCCATGCGCGGCAAATCCACCAACCCAAACCACGCCTCCAACGAAGACATACCCGAACGCACACAAGGAATCTGGGACAGTTCCGACGACGACCTCGACGACTCGGACATCCCCTTCGACGCGTCCCCACCGAAGACCATCCACTTCCACATCCCGCAGAATCGACTCCTCAAAACGCCCGCCAAGGAAGCATCTCAGCGCATCGTGCAGGATATCCTCACGAACGCGGGACTAGACTATGGTGAGGAGGAGCTTGATTTTAGTCAGGTAGGGGAGATGGAGGGAGAAGGGTCGGATATAGATGGTGGAGGGGTAGGAGGAGAGCAGACTAGTCCCAGCGTGGTGAGACGGGCGATGAATATTGAGGATCAGACGTTTTAGGCTGGAGTATGAAAGGGGATGGAGGGCAGGGGAGGAGAATCGTCTATGCCTGAGTCTCGAAGGACGACATGGGAAGACCTGTGCCTGCACGTCGCAAATGGGTACGCCGAAGCAGTATTGCTGCTTATGAAACCCTTGTCCAGCGATATCGATATGCCACTAGCATCTGCAACAGCTACTCTGCGATATTGGAAGGTGACGACATTGAGGCATGAATACAGATACCCCTTTGCGTGCAATATAGGTACACGGCACTATATCCAGCAAGTGCTCCGGAGGAGATTGTCAC